>JBAMHW010000026.1:13099411-13138301 GCA_037177495.1 Rhadinocentrus ornatus | reverse complement strand
GAGAGAGAGAGAGAGAGAGAGAGAGAGAGAGAGAGAGAGAGAGAGAGAGAGAGAGAGAGAGAGAGAGAGAGAATTTATACATTCAAACACACTGCAATTATAGCCACATCCCAACTCATGATGTCACAATTTGTGTATTCATCAGCTGCTGAATGACAAAACAAATTCTTCCACATTCCTAAAAGAGACACAGTATCTGATCAGGTACCACTTCAATAATTCTGAAATTATGTTGTATAAATACTTAACACCTAATGACAATCTCAAAATATTCTGTTAGGTGAAAGCCACAAGAACTCCAAACGAAAATGTATAGGGACTTAGCTTTAAGCATGTCTATTTTCATTTGTGCACAGCAGTTTTATGAAATTCTAAACTAAATTTTCGACAAAGATGTGCACTGCTAGCTGTCAAAAGATTAATATAAACACTGATATCAAACGCGAAAAAAGCACATCTATTTATAGAAGTAAAAAATGTAAGCTAATCCATACAAATAAATATTTGAAAAGAAAAATTATAATGGAAAATAGATTGGCTTTTCTATTATAAGGTGATATATTTTCATCTAGTGTATTAATGCAGAACAAGTCTGCCACATCACTTGCTAACACATGCTTTAAATTAAACTCTGAGGGCCACGAATGTGATTTAGTAATCTGAAGCTCAGTTTATCAACCGCAACAAAGACAGGCTAAAGTTTGACAACTACTTCAAAAAGATCACCAGATATTTTCGTACACCGACAAAGCACATTTAACTTACTTTGCATGAAGAAGTGGGTCGAAGGGTGGATGCTGTGCGCCATAGACATGCTGAATGCTGTGAAGTGAGGATGACAGATAGGTAATGAATGGACTAATGTCTAACTGGCTACCAAGCTAACTATGTTAGCCTTTAGTTATTGAAAGGAATACTGGTTAAAAAAAACATCAGGAATATGACTCGTGGTAATTAAAAGGAACTTAATTTGCTTCAATACAGCAACTACTTCCAATATACACCCTCACTGTGCAATTAGTTAGAACATTGTGACGGTGGGTACATTGCTCAACTGTTAGCCACTATTAGCAGTGTAGCTCTTTGACAGCTATTAGCAGCAAAGTATAAACGGTGTAGGCTAAACTAATTTGCTTCAGAAATTGTTACATTATATGGGGTTGAACCTCGACGTCGTAACTCTATGCAGTATCATTAAAGCCTGCACCAAAATTAAAGTTGCGTTTAAGGAAGCACAGCGTCAATGGAGTTAAGCTAGTTAGGCTAAGCTAGCCAAAAAGAGGGAACACGTCACTTACCTGCCAGGAACCTTGGCTGCGTCTCTTTTCCAGAATTGTTTTTTATTCCCGTCACTCGACATTTTCCCCCCACAGTCCAATAAGTCCCAAGCTCGAACACCCTAACGCTGTCGTTGTCTCCAAACTGTTAAATTTGTATTTATTTACACCAGGTCCCCTCCTCCAAAACTCAGAAAGCTGCCATGTTGATACCTCCTAATAGGCGAGTAATCGCAACGATCATTGGCTACAGCCTCTCTTCCTCGTTGTAAACCAATCACAAGTAAGATCGGCTGTTCGGCAGACGGAGGAGCAGCTAACGTCATGCTTCGCAATCTTTGATTTGTTGACAGAAACCACAGCCTGTGTGTCAATCAAAACAGACCACCAGCATCAGGACCAGAGAAGAAGAAAGATTTCGACCCCCAAAATTAAGAATTATTACCACAAATACTTTTGTTGACAGACCTTAATTTATTTAGTGGACTTTTTGGTTAAAAAATCTAAATAATATTTCTGTAATTAAATTATACATATATTAAAGGAATATGTTTTCATTTAACATGAAACAAGACTAGTTTTTTTTTATCTTAAAATCCGTGTTTTACCTAGGTCGATTATCACTAAATTCAGGTTTCATGATGTTATTAACTAAAACGCATCAGCAATCCTTTTAATCACGTCTCTTGTTAGATTTACAAGCGATTTTGAAAATCATTGTTCAATTAAATACCAAGGCTACAACAAAACACTCCAACACTATTAACGCTGCTGAATGATATGTTATTTTGTAATAAATTCTTCATAGGATTCTCATCTTTCCAAGAAAGTGATGGGTCTTACATTAAATAGAGTGTTTTAAATTGCACAAATGCGCATTTAGGGTGTTCGTTCTTTTAAAATGGTCTGTATCGATACAATTAAAATGCTTTGAGTCAGGTATTAGAAAGCTGTTTTTCTCCCTTTTGCAAAAAATAATTACAAAAGAATAGAGCTCTCACTCTGTTCCAATTTCCAATGATTGTAAATGCCATGTCATCTTTAGCTGGTGAGAAGTTACAAATGTCCTTTAATGCTAGATTTTTTTATTCAAATTGCTATAATGCTATTATTATATTTTAATTGAATTACAATTAGCCTGTATTAGCCAGATTTTTGAAGTTCTGGTGCCGAGTGTAAAAAGAGAGAGAGAGAAAAAAAAACATGGTTTGGCCATTGAAATTATTTGTGTAAATAGATAGCTTTACAAAATGTTTCCCTCCCAGTCTTATTTGTCTTATTTAATACTGCAATTTTAAGGCTAGCTTTGTGTTACAGTTACTGACATCAAGTGGCAAAGTTGGAAATAGCAACCATCTCTAATGCTTTCCCACTAATCAGGTAAAAAAATGGTATCTGTCATCATTTACCAGTGTTTATTCTTATTTTCTGCTTTCAACTATCCTGATAGAAATTAGCATGTAAGTCATAAGATACTAATGTACAAAACATATTTGAGTTCCAGTAAATTTGCAATGTCTCCTAAAAACTACTGTTTTTTTGTTTGTTTGGTTTTTTTTTTATTTAGTTTTTTTTTTTTACAATCAGAGGAAACCATCTCTGTCACACACGATCTTTGCTGTAAATCTGTCATTCCCTGACAACTCAGGCCGACCGACAATCCAAGTCAACACAACGCAGGCGCTGGACGCATTTTGTAACGTGGGTGTAATAAAGTTCGGGTTAAAAAATTTGGACCGTGTAACTAGTGACAAGTCTGGACGACAGTATGGACCAACATAAATTACTATCGTCCTGCCTTTTTTTAAACCAAAGGCAGGTCGAAGTTGTTCTAAATCGCAGTACTTTTTCTTGGAAGGAAATTGAGAAAAGCAGAAAACGACTTTTTGGCATTTCTAAAGAAGGTAAGTCAAACTTGGGAATGACTTAGTTATCACTTTTTTAAAATGTTTTTTTTTTTTTTTTTTTTTTTAATCGCACTTCATTATACGGACCTAAAGTTCTGAAAAGACATTTCTGTAAAAAGCTGTCATTTTACAATAAGTTTTAGATGTTAAAAAAGTAAAATAATTTCTCATTATACTGTTCTCAATAAAGGATGAATATCTCCGTGCTTTTAGCATATGTTTCAATTCAGCACCTGCTTTGCTTTTAGAATATTTAACCACAGCTGCACATGCCCCCCCCAAAAAACTACGTAAAGCAGCTGTCTTGTCATTCTCCACCCTATCGGGATCATGCACATGCTGAGGGAACAACAGTTAGGTCATGTAGCTCTAGCAGAAGCCTGTTCTGTCAAGAGTAAGTCACAGGTGGCTCTTCAGCTACTAGTAGCTAATTACAAGCATCTGCTTCTTCTAAGCATCCTGCATAGTTGACTGTCATTGATATGTCCATCAGGAGGGTGCTCCTTCGTTAATTCATTCATAAAATATGAAACTGGATTCCTTCTCCAGTGGGCACCACTTTGCATTTATCCTTAAGTCCATTTTGGTCAAGAGACTTTAATAAACCAAAAGACAGAAACACCCCAAAATAACATCATTAGATCAAAGTTTAAAAAAAAATATATATATAAATTTGAGCCACATAGATTTGTAAATATCTCCTCCTCATTATCTCCACCTAACTCTAAGCTCACATTATGCATTCACCTACTCTCTGAAGTGAGTAATTCAATCTTTTTTATTTGCTTTTTGCTTTGCTAAAAGCGTGAGCATCACGTTCACCAGCCAACCAAGATTGGCGTAATGATATAGGTGCTTCTGAGGAACACGCAGAGGGGCGTATCTCATAGTGAGACATCTCTTTCATGCTTCTCTGAGAACTGGGGTTACTTGAGTAACCTAAATATTTCTCTTGAAAGCAGCCGACAGAAGTAATATTAGCTAACAAAATAACACATTAATGTTAGCTGCTAAATTATTGAACAAATTTCAGAGAATGGACTGAAAGTCAAGCCCAGTGGTTTTTTTAGCCAACATGAGATGCTCATGAATTTTTAAAAGACGTTAAATGTGCAGGCCAGTAAGATGCAACCTAGTGTTAATACAATGCGCTTCAGTTCAGCAAGAAGCCGTTTGGTGTGCAGTTGTCTGAGCTTGGTTCGTTGTATGTGCTAGTGTAATTTCTCAAGATAGGTGCTGTGTTGTCTGTCATGGTTATAAGCTGCTGTGAGGGTTAAGTTTAATTTGTGTCCAAATTACATGTCTTTTTTGTTTTAAAAAACTAAAAGAATGCTCACTCAATGCCCTAAAACCAGTTGCTATTAAAAGAGCAGTATGTTAATGGTTTAAAAGGGGTGTGTTCTACTGTCTTCCTGTGGGAGTTTGACCAAAGCATTCCTGGGTACATCATATTTCTTTATTTCCACTAGAAGATTAAATCTATTTTGAGTTTAAATGTTATTACAAATAATAAAAACTATTCCTGTTGTGCAACATAAAGTGAACAGATTTTATGAGCTAAAGTGTTGTTAAACTGATTGAAACTAAAAACGTGAATTTCTTCAAGTCTAAGTACAAGCAACACTTCCATACAATCACTAACATGACCCGCACAAGTCATAATTAGTTAAGGCTGACTTGGTTATATTTTTACTTTTCTTTGAGACAGTTTTCATTGCTTTTGATATTCTATCTTTATAAATGTATCCTCACTGATGGTTAACATGGCATATTGCATAACTTAATGGGTACAAACATGCTCCTTAAAAGGTGGCAGTAAGTTCATATCCCAATGTGCACTGCTTTAAAGGTCTGTATACAAAGTTTTCCATTTACTTTTAATGTGCTTGTGAAACAACCCCTCTAAGTGTTTCCATCCTTTGCATCAGACAACTTCCACTTAATCTGGGTGTTCTTATATTCCCCTGAGGCTAATGTTTGTTCACCTAGATGGGCTCCCTGGTCTGCAATTACAGTGCCATATCAAGTGGAGTGATTACAGCTGGCACTCCACACTTCAGTTTAAACCTCCCCATTGACTTTCTGTAAAGTGGTATCAAGTGCCCTATAATAACCTGCCATAAAGACTTCCATTTATTGAGTCAATTTCGAATGTGGCTTCATCAAAGCACCCCCCAGTGATCACCGTGACACAAGTGGGATAGTTTACCCTAAAGTTAGGAATCAAAGGACACATTGCCAATGAAATATTTAATAATATTTTCTGCTGTTAGAAGAAAAAGTTAAGAACTCCAAGTTCTCTGCTTCTTTACAATTTGAGTGGTGTTTGATTATTATTAATAGTCTAAATAGTTTAGGTATTCAGTAACTCTAGTGAAGAATGGAGTGCCTTTTACACATTTCACATGTTAAGTGGAATAACAAACATGCCACTCCTTTCCTTCTGTGGTTCTTCATGTGTTTACCTCAGATTTAAAACAGAGTGCTGCTCTTCACATGTTTATTTTAGAGTTACCTGTTCTGACTTTGGTCAGAAAGTCAGGGGAAAAGTTCATCTCAGCAGCTAAACGTGTGACTTGACAGTTTCACATAAGCTTGCTTTTTAAAGACTTAACTGTTCTTCTAATATATACCTGATATATGTGTTTTAAAAAATCATATGAGGGGTTGATATATATCAGACTAATCATGATATTTTGTACCTGTGGATATTTAGGTGGATTTAGTTGAACCAGTGTAAGAGCTACAGTAAATCCTGTTTCTACATGATGGCTGAGTAACTTGTATGATACAAAGGCTCTATGGCGTAAAACAAATATAAATATGCTTTTAAGAGCATCTTCCCTTAGAATCATTTTGCTTCATCAGTATTTGCCATCTTACCCTGACCATCTCTGTTGCATAAACAGTGAGAGCTTCACTTGTACAGGCAGCATTGGGAATCAGGCCAAATCAGAAGATCAGATTTTCTAAGTTTACTCAGTACCTGCAGTAAAATTCATGTACATCAAATTGAGAAAAGGCTATACGATTTTTTACATTAGTCACTAAGAACTACAGCTGTTCTGTAAAGTTGTTGCTAATGACTCTATAAGACCATAACAAGGCAAACCTATGTAAAGCATGACAGTTATCTTAACTACTCCTACTGATTCCTTTCTGACCATAACCACTCAATCCCATGAGCTCTGCATCATGTCAGATCACCCACTGCAGCCCCCTAGTGCTCCTTCTTATAGAAACTAAACGCAGCAGTGATAAAGAAAGGTAACAAACTGAACTATCTGCTTTCCATGTCTACTTGCACCCCCTAACACGTAGATAAGAAGCATTATCAGTTTGTTTTACTTTACTAGATTGAATGCAATTAGGAGCAGTTATACAAGTGGGATGTTCACACACAGGTTAACCAGCAGTAAAACAACACCTGCTAATATCATACTTACTGTTTTTAATGAAAACGTATAAAAAGGCTATTTAAAGTGTGTAGTTGGAAGGGTTAAAATAACCTCAGCTTTGGTAATGCCCTTGTTCATTTCTGACAAATTCACCTAGACTTGTGTTTGTAAAACCTTGCTTTAATCTTTTCAACCTCATTTATTTTTTTCCATCAATGTGGTTAAAGCTTGCAAGTACCTTGCTAAGAATAGGAGACCTGCATAATATCTTTAATATACCTGTTCCAAGCTGTGGCAATGTTAAACATGGCTTCTTTCACTAAGCTCAGTTTTCCACAGCAATGCAAATACTATGCTAATACTGAGCCAATGTGGTGTTTGCTACAGTCACAGTCTTTTAGTTTAGCATTAGCAGGAAGTTCTTTGGCTCTTAGTTTGGTATAGTTAAGACCAATAGGATTTTTTTCCATTAATAGAAAATAAATAAAAATGGTACAGTATGACATGGCTGTGCTTAGTTTTGGTATTACTTAGATATTTTAATAACTTTGCTTTGCTCCACATAAACAACCATCTCAACGTAGACCAGATTCCTAGTTCTAGCACTGCTAGTGATTGTTCTCCTGCCATACCTTCCACCTTGGTGGTCCTTTTTTTCTCCATCTGTTTGCCTAAGCATTGGCTCAACAAACACCATTGTGCCTAGGAGAAATCCACATGTCTTGTTTGACAGCTCACTGCCATGTGTACCCAGTCAGATCTGTGCTTTGTAATCTAAAGCTGATGCTCAATGCACAGGCCTGTCTGTGTGCTGAGAGGCAGCTGCAGAGGGAGGAACGGGTGATGCAGAGAAATAAACGCTGCCAGAAAACGACAGCTGGATATCGAGTAAATGTACAGGTTTATACTGCATCACTGGCAGCATTAAAGGATGTTTTGTTCTATTGATTGCCGTTATTTACCTGAGCATGGGTTGTAGGAGTAAAGATTTATACCTTTAAAACTAATTGCACCTGCATGATGCTGTGGTTTTATAATGTAGCTCTCCAACATCCACTGCAGCTACAAGCTTTTGTTAAAGCTTAGTATTGCTTTCTGACCTATGTAAGCTGGTTTATCACTTTCTCACTTTCAGTTAAATCTTATCTCACCAGTCATGCTCATACTATTTGCAGTGCAACATGTAAAAAGAGTGACATAAAGATAACTTAAATGTTGTGAGATCCCCAATGAACATTGCAAGCCTTTCCTAAAGCTTGCAGCGGCTTGTCCTCTTACACGTTGTTAGTGCCAAACCACAGTAACAATAAAGGGATTACAAACTGATCCACTGTGTACAGGGAGGCGTGTAGAGAACATCAGCAGAATATGAATATGATGACAGCCTGTTGTTGTTGGAGGACTGAAAGAAGGTGAGGCCAGGAGCTGTGTTGTCAGAAATATCATATGCACAAGCACAAACACTAAATCTCTGCTGCATACAAGCAAATATATTACAAATACTGTGTATAGATCAAAGTCAGCGCGGCTGATCTAAATCTATCACATACATCATTGTTTTGCTTCTGAGCTGATGAGAGAACGTCTGGTGTTGGGTCACTTACACACCCAAGAAGAAGAAGCACCTTCTAGGAAAGCTGTATCATCACTGGAATCCTGTCATATGGGATGCCATTCTATTTTAGGAAAAACAGGATGAGCAGGGTAAAGGCCTGTAGTTGTTTAAACAAGAAAAAGATGCAAAATCCAGCTCCAAAACAGTTGGGAAATTCTTTGAATGCAATGCAAACTTAACTCTGGTGGTGGCATAACAGTTCCTTATACAGAGCTGCCTTAGGGTTCAAAGGTCATGCTCATCTAACAGTGTTTTTTGGTCCCAAAGTTATTCTCTGTAGATGTTGAAGGACTAAAGTATTTTTTTTAATAAACTGTTTTGTCAATAACATGTTTGTAAAAAGGGGCCTTTATGATTCACTACAGATGTTTCGCCTTGTCTAGACAACAGATCAGAATGTCATCGTCTGCTAGTTTTTGGTTCTTTTAGTCTTAAGTGCTGTTGCTGTCATGTCATTTCCTCAGTCTGTTCTCTGCTTTTCAGTTTGACTGTCTGAAATGTACATTGGATTTCCTGTGTTTGCTCTTTTCCTCAGTATTCTTCTTCTTTCATTTTGTACACTTCATCTCTTTATATATTGGGTAGTGTTTTCTTCCTGGACTTCTGTTAACCATAGCTTCGCCTGTGCTTTATTAGTCTCCCAATACATAATATAGCTGGTTTCCTTTGTTCCCTGCCAGTCCATTGTAGTCCCTGTTGTTGTTGTTTTTTATGCTGTTCTCTGATTCTGATCAACTTATCGGCCAGTCGGTCAGTTATTCATGTGTTTTCACCTCAGTTTCATGTTTGAATGTATTACTTTGATAATCATGCCTTGGCATCATCTTTTGTTTATTTATTAGATAATATCTTTATTTGATTCACCCACCTACTTCCTGCCTGTGGTACTGACACAGAATCTAAATATGTTCTGTGTAGTTTCATGTATAATGAATCAAGCCTTTGTAAATAAAAATTCACATGTAGGTTTTGTCAGTGAATTACATCATTGCATTGCAACATTTGGGTCAGAACTAATAGGCATTTTCCACTGTGGGGGATTCACACAAGGCTTCAAGCTTTTGTACACCAAAAGGCAAAGATCTGCTCTACTTTCACCTGAGTTTTTGTGTCTCCCAGAATGAACAACAGCTCCCCTTCAAAGCCATGATCTTGATTTACAGGGTAGGATTTCTGCCTAAAGAGCTGAATCTGACTGACCTCCTGAACACTTTTATGTCAGCACAGATCATTTCTTTGTTCCATTATTCTCAGAAATAATTATTACCTATAGAGCAGTGGCAAAATGCCTAATTTCTATTTTCTTGTTAAGTGGAAAGGCTACTATTTAAAGGAATGATCCCACCATTTAAGGCTCTGTCACATGCAAGTTCCCCATGTGTGTGTGTATATTCATGGGGTCTGGATTCAGAGTCATACTTAAAATAATTGTGGCAAAATCAGATCACAGGCTTACCTAACTTCTGTGGAAATTCGTCAAGACAATGCAAGCTCCTGCTGAGTCGACAGATGTTCTCCTCCAAGACCTGGATCAGGGCATCAGTCAGTCCCTGGACAGTGTGTGGTGCGACGTGGCAGCAGTGGATGGAATGAGGCATGTTATCCCAGAGGTGTTCAGTTGATTCAGATGTGGGGAACAGCCAGGCCAGTCCATAGCATCAATGCCTTTGTCATACTGCTGAGACACATGATGTCCCATCCTGGATGAGCTGCACTACCTGAGCAACGTCTGTGGGTTGTAGACTGTAGACACCACCTGGTGAGGACACTGGCAAAATGCAAATGTGACTAAAAGTCATCCAGACAGGATGAAGACAGGGAAATGGTCTGTGGCCACCACCTTTGTAGGGGTTGTCTTGCTAACTGCCTCTGACTTCCACCTGTTGTCTGTTACACTTGTACAAGAGCAGGTGCAAATGATTCACAATCAATATTTTCTTCTAACTGCACAGATTTATTTCCCAGAAGTGTGACTGACATACAGTATGTACTACTGAGTAAATAAATGCAACTTACTACAAATATCACAACCTAAAAAGTTTGGCAACGAATGTTGTGCAATAAGCAAAAATATACAAACAGACTGTCCCTGCAAGAAAACCTCTATTGCATTGCAGGTGTTAATCTTTCTCATGTGGTTTCTGTAGAAACCAGTGGCACCCTGATCCCCGAGGACTTGGATTTTTCTGGCTCAGTATGGAAAGGTACAAACAGTGTCAGAGCTAGAGATTATGTTCACACTCAGAGAAAAGCTACACAATGCCATTGCCAGAATCTGAGGTCCAGAGTTACATATGGCAGAGTGAATGAGCCATCGTTTGTTTCTCTGCGTCCTGGTTTCACACGATTGCATGTTAGAGCGTGACCCAGTTCCCATGGCAGTAAACTTGAGCCACTTTTGAGGAGACTGAATTGAAACCTGAATCATTGTTCTCAAAAATGTGCACATGAACACTTGACCGTAGGCACTGAGGCAAGTTTTGTGTGACAAATACCTGATCAAATATAGTGTATCGTAGTTGCATTATATTCTCAGTGCATGGTTTGGTTAAAAAAGAAAAGGGTTGCTTCTTTAAATTCTGTCAAACACTTCTAAACCCAAAATGTGCAACTAATTTGTTCTCAACTCCGGAAATGTAAAAACTGGAGCAGGATATCATAATACTCGAAATGACACTAGCCTTCCCTATCAGAGTTCTCAGGTATCAGCACTGTTTTGCAGCAACAAAACAACATTTAAACGCTCGCCTCCACATACAGAACAAGTTCCAGACAGTTGAAAATAAAACCTTTTCCCTCAGTTCCTGAAAAGCTGACTTTTTTTCAGATAACAGGCCTCTTGGGCTCACAGTAACGCACTGAGCCCTGTGGTATGAATAGGCAGCACACTCTGGCTCACTACCAGTACTAAGATCCTTTTCAAGCACAAAGAAAAGTATGTCAGAGCAGAGCAGAGAGGATCTGCCTTGTACAGCTGAGGGCTTAGCATGTAGCTTAGGGACTGCACTGGTCTAAAAAGTAGGGAGTTTGTGTGTGGGTCTGTGTTCTGTGTGTGCGTGGTGATGGGATTAGGTGTTTATGCCTCTCAGAGTGTGTGGCAGGGTTATTGGAGCAGTGTAAGAATGCGGGAATGTCAGCTATTGTTTGCAGTTTCTTCCCCAACACATTGAACTGACTTGTTGAGGTTTCATCTGACCAAATTGTCAAAGAAAGAAAGAAAGAAAAAGATAGAAAGAAAGCATTGCTTCTTCTGATGCACTCAGTAATGTATTGTCTTTGATAGAAGTACATTTGCTTATTCGGTTGGAAGATTTTTTTTAATATTTAAGGACTTGCAGCAGCTTAACATAACAAACATATAAATACAAAAGATGCTAGATATTGTGTTGTATTCCTCTGAGTGTTTTAGCAGAAATCGCAAGTTTGCATATGAAAGCAAATCCGAAATTGTATGATCAATTATCTAAATCCTGCAACTGTTACAATCCTGACTTCACGCTGTCACTATCAACATGCAACCTTTTACCAGTCATAATCTACTTTTGCTTATCTATGTACGCTTGCATGAAGCATTTTTTTCAAATGTTTGAACAGCCCCCTCAAAACACCTTGTCAGTACAGCTTGGAGATAAGTGTTATCAGTGTAACGTGCTGCACAAGAGAAATAAGTGCAAAACGATTACTCTGCAGGGCATTGCTTTCCACAACTACACAAGCATCTATGGAGAACACACTTAAATCAACAGCAGAAACAATAAATTTCCTCATAGAGCTGATATTTAAAGATGTTTTGCAGTGACTAATTTTTCTTTCTCAGTGTTTTACTAAAGTAAGTTATTCTACAGTGAAAAAGGCTCATTGTGCATGCACATGTGCAGATCTGGCATGCAGTCCTCATTATTCCACCTGAGATTACTGAGATATATGTGTTTATATATTGTAAGTCATGTCTTCATCACAGTATGCATGGTATTGCATGTTTTATTCTTTAGCATTAATGCAAATGTTCTTTAAAATGTGATAGTAAAGGCTATCATGGCTGCAATAAACAGAGCAGAAGACATGTTACAATCCTATAACATTGTCATGACTAACAAATACCATGTTTAAGCTCTGCATTCAGGAATCACAATTGGATTGGAACTGAAAGCTAGAACATCTCCTTGTGTGCTCATCTACTTCTTTAAATTTACAGCAATTTACTGTAGTCCATTATATATTCTACTTTAACTCCAACAATCAGTTTGGTAGAGCATTTGATGATATTTTTCAAATTGTACTTTAAAAATCTTAATTTTTTTTTCTCTCCCCTATTTTCTGAAATAAACCCATTACCCACATGCCCATAAGTCTTCTTCCTATTTGTCAAAATATGAATATCGATAGCCATAAAGTTACTCATGCCTGAATAGCGTATCCTCTTCATTTTAGAAAGAAATTAAACCCTATTCTCTCGCAATCCTTGGAGAGGAATAATATGTCATGCCTCCCTCCCATCCATTTACCAGCTGAAAAATGTGCAGAAGAGACTGGAAAGTCTGTATGTGAGCCAGCTGAAGTGATCGGTTAAACCAGTGGTTCCCAAACTTTTTTTGAAGGGCCCCCTTTTCATTGACAACGTCCCAGTACCACATGCACCCCAAAGCCTAAAAGAAACGTAAGAAGAAATGTGCCACGTTTATTTTAAGTTTATTGGCTGCTTCTTCGTTAACTACAGTGAAAACCATGTCAGTGGCAGAAGGAATGATCAACTCATCTGCTATAGTGTGACATTGTTTAAACCATTTTTTTTTGTAATTGAAATCTCTGTTCTTGATTCATCATTGTTTGCCCATTGTTACTTTAATAAAGTTGTCCATGTTTTGCTGGCAGTGTAAGAAAGTTTTATTTAGCCTTGCTGTGCCCCCTCTGTCATGGCTCTGGGCCCCCCAGTTTGGGAACCACTGGGTTAAACTCAGATTTGTTTTTGTACAAAAATGCACTTTTAAGATCGTTCTGTGTGTATTTATTTATTGTAAAATGGGATTCTCAGGATTTATGGATTTAGGTAGCAATGAATCAAAGGGAATGCTTGGTCAGAGCTAGTTGAGAATATAAAGCTATTTTTAATTTTTGATCTTTTTTTTTTCCATGTGCTTTTTATGCTATACTTTATCTGCCACTAACAATTAGAAAATTACTTATTTCCCCATGGACATCCCCATCCCCTCAATAAGCTGCCTTTAAAGGAATTAACACTGATTTAAATTAGCTCGTAAAACCAGCTGACCTCCTACCTCTAATCACTACCAGGAGGTACCAGATCACACTGAGCCCAGCAAATACTGATGACCAAACTATTCAGACACAGCCACATTTTTATACCACCTTTATACATAAATGGACAAAGATTTAAAAGGACATTTCAAGCTCACATTATACTAATTTTTGCTTCCTTTTTGGCAGCAAAACTACTGGGGAACACACTAATTTATGGTTGCATGTAAACTGACTAACAAGTTAGCAAAACTATCTATTGGGATTTATGTAGCCACCTTGACAGTGCATTAGAATGCTAAAATGTGAAAAAATATAAACAATAAAAGAATTTCCTTAAAACAAGAAAGCAAAGCAAAAACAATGTCTACTCTGAATGGCTTTTTAATGAGTGTAAATGTCAGTTAAGCCACCCTTGTACACTCAATTTGCTCATTTTGTACCGTGATAGATACTTTATAATGGAATTATTCTTAGAATGACAACTGCACACTAATATAAACATAAAACATATTTAGTGTTTCATGAAAGACATTTATGCTTTTGAATGACCATTGTTTTTGGAACCAGTTATGTTTTAGAGCCTCTCAGTGCAATTCTGCCACAACATGGCACTTCAATGGACAAACACACTGGCTTCACTTTTGAGATCTAATAGTTACCATCTTTATGTAAAGTCTATACATGTTAGCAAGCTTGTTTACAACAACAAATTAACATTAGCATTCATTGGGACATATGCATGTGGCTGCTAACATTCATGACTGTTATTTCAGTCCCAGCTCTGCAGGGAAATATCTGCTTCTTCAGCAGCTTAATGCTTCACTTTCTTAACCAGCTGCTCACTTTAGTCATTATAGGTGCAGGGCAGAAGCACACACTGGATTACTCACCAAAGCAGTTGCTTGTAACATTTGGAAATTCGGGCAGTTAAAGCAACATGACCAAAGTGATTAACAGAAAATTATAGGGAGCAAATTCCAAACAATGATTTGATGCTTTATAGGACACTACAGAGTTGTGTTATTGGTTTCGTTTTAATGCAAAGAAATACTGATAATTTACTGCAACGTATATAATTTTAACTGCCAACAAATTATGTCCTCAAACTTTGGTCACTGTGCAGTTCATGTGGGTAAATAATCTATTCATTGTTCTTCCAGCACACAGCCATACTGTTCAAGTGTGTGAAATAGTGGCTGTCTGCAAGACAGAGGATGAGGACGACACACTGACCAGGAGGCGTCAGAAAAAGACAAACTACCTCACCCAGCTGTATCCCTGTGCCTTCACAGGTACAAAAGTTAAACCTTTATATCCTACTGTACACTACAAGTTTGAGAATACATGTTTAAATTGCTAGATTGCCTTTCTGAGTAAAAGATGTAGAATATATAGTACCACCCCATACCACATCACAGTAACATTTTTTGGTATGTGTGCCAAGCCTGTGTTTTGTCCCACCAGTCATATCTGACACAGATGCAGTTATTCAAAAAAAAAATGTAGAGTCCCTCACTGCTTAGCTAATTGGCAGCATGCCAATGACATTGGGGTAATGCTTGACTTTGAAATAATATATTATATCCAAGCAAGATCAGATTTATATTATTTGTCACAGGCAATTGCTAAAACACTGATGAGTTTACTGGCATTAGAGCAACTTATATTTGCCTCAGTCTGTGGAAACATTCACATATCTGATTGACCAAATAGGTAAAAATAAAACTAGAGATAGTTTTCAATGTTGTAGCAACTAGCAAGACAGGAAAGCACTGAAAATAGTAGATTAGAACAGTTAAATTGACAGAAAGACCAAAAAAAAACCCAACTCATCACCAATCTGTAGGTCAAACTATCATAGACTCCAGTGATTCTTATCTCAGAAGGTACTTTTAGATTATGGGTTGCACATTACCTCATGAAATGATTGGAAGGCATTATCACCAGCTTTATTCCGACATGATGCTGTTATCACCAGATAAGGAATTCTCTGGTTTTGATAATATCTTTTCTCTGCAGACAATCTGCTATTTGTGGAAAAGCTATGAGCTATGTGCGGCTAAGTGGTTAGAGTGCTTTATTTTGTCTCTTTACAGTTTCCTATGTGAGAAGGACCAGGCAACACCGGTGGCGGTGTAGTGATGTCACGTTTCTCTGTTCCAACCAAGGACTCTGTGAGCAGTGGATCCAAGTTACAAACGAGCAGCTATTATTACTCAGTATGTGTTCTCTAATCATGCTCTATGTCATATATGATAATGCTCATAGGACTTTATGAGAACTCAGTCAGATTTAACACTGAATGCTAAACATTTAGACTTTGAATTTAAAATGTATTTTAAAACTTGTAAAGACAAAGAGTGAAAAAAATCCAACAGTTTGTACTAAATAAGTTAGTCACTAGTTTAAAAAAAGTACACATTTGTGTGCATTATCTTGTAAGATTTTTACTGAGAGGTTGTTGGGTTTTTGTTTAAGATTTTTGGTCTTTTAACTTTATTCTTTTAGTAAATGACAGATCCAGATCAGACAACAGGCAGGCCAGTTTAGCATACAGAGCTGATATTAAGTGGTTTGACACTGACTTGCATAAATCAACTTTGAACCCAGAGAATGTAGAATGATTACTGAGCTAGGTAATATGGTTATTTCCTTTTCATGTCAGTGTTTTTCACATATGTGGCTACAGGTATCTGCTATGTTAACTAATAATGGCTTTCAGAAGTGATGATGAGTCAAGACATGTCTGGTTTTAATGCAGTACCACCTGAGAATCTAGAGTCTACAACCATTCAAATTAGGCTGTGCCCTAACTCTAAAACCTAAATTTAAACTTGAACATAATCCTAAACCTAAGGACTATTTGTATATTACTGGGTATTAATATCATCTCATGACAAATGTTTTAGTTATTTTTATGTTATACGGTTACTTTTACAAAGTGTATAGTAACTAAATGTAGTAAAGGAATTACGTTATACAACATAATGAATTGGGGCAATGGTTCATTTGTGTGCAAATGCAGTAGAGTACACATTTATATAATAAGAAGAGCCATGAAAGTGAATGAAAAGGTGAATGAGAAACACATTGTAAAGCTCTTTATGGAGCCTGAATAAGGTTTAAATAAAAGTGCTACATATTTAATAAAAACACTGAAAAAAGACAGTATACTGTCCAGATTAATAAAACATAAGGAAAAGCAAACAAAAAGCATTAGTAGAGATTTAGTATTGAAATGTCTTGGACTGACTGGGACATGCAGCTAAACAGGACATTGCATCATTTCAGTCCATTTTATTGTCTAAATGTGCTCTGAGGAATTTGCCCATCTATGTACATGTTTACAAATTAAATAGTCATGAAGATGAAACGCTATCAGTTATTATTGGTGAACCACTATTAAGCGGCCATGTGGTTAGCTTGTACAGGATTTAATGTGTCAAATGTGGAAATAAGAGTAGAAGGTGGGTTTAAACCATTTGAAACGGTCCTCTTGGTTCCATTTAGCTTGGCAGCATGAATCAATCCCAGAAAATTAACCTCATTCATTGCGAAGATGAAGTCTGTGTATCTTATATCTTGTATCTAATAGCGTAAGTCTCCTCTGCAATAAACCTTTACATCAACCATTGAAAATCAATTTATGTAATCTAATGGAACTTTTGTCTTATTGCCAAATATTTTGGAGCCCTATTTTTCTTTGTGCTCATTTAACACTTGATCCCAATCTGTTTATTTACAGTTTGAGGAACTGCTGTATCTTAGTTTGTCTGGAGCGCAGTCTTCCACAACAGCAATAAACAAGCCATTTAGTATTCTCCATCGCAGCACTCTGTTGGTTTATCACCAAATGATGCAGTACTTCTATTGCCTCAACCTCCTCCTACAGTCATTGGACACACCATTTATTTTTCAAGCGACATGTTTTGGGAACCAATCAAGTTGGCTGTGCATTTATAAAAGTTCCTACTTAATGAAAACTTCATCTAGCTGTTGGCGATTACATATTTGTCTTAAAAAAAAAGTGTGGGGGGCAGTAAACTAATTTTTAATCACTTCTTTCTAATCGTTCACTTTGCAGCCAGCCGACCAAAGAGCCTGCTGGTGTACATCAATCCATACGGGGGGAAGCGGTGCGGGAAGCATATTTATGAGCAGAAGGTGGCTCCAGTGTTTCGGCAAGCTGGCATCTTCACCGATGTAATTGGTGGGTCCTTATCAGTAGTATTCCACAACATTTAAATAAAAAATGAGCCTCGAAGGCCAACATATAGATCTCTGCTGCCATTGTGCCTTCTCAGAGGGACTGAAGAGGCTTGCGAGGATATGATTTTATTTATGGTGCCATTAATCATGCCACCACCTTAATGGAAGCTCTGATACTTGATAAGCTTGGGTATCCAAACACATCTATTATTCAATAAGTGCTTGCTACAGCTACACATAGTCTGGAGTATTGATGGTCCATCAAAGTGAAAACTATTCACTCTGGGCTTCCTAAAGCTGCTATGAATTGCAGGGTTGTATTTGTGTTTATATTATAGGCCTGGTAAACACATTAACTGTTAAAATATTGCATTTATTTTTTCAGTCTCAGGGTTCATTTTGCTTGCTAGTATACATTAGCTGGATAAGGCTGCTAGCACTGCTTTGTGTTGGCTTTGGGGAAAAAGAAAAATACATTCTTTCCCTTGTCTTGCTTTTCAAAAGAACTTTAATACAATGTTTGTTCTCCCAGTGTGGTAGCAGAAATTACCAAGAGTCTGGTATGAGTAAGAGAAAATGTGTTTATTACAAAAGAGAATTATTGAGTAAAAATTACTTGGGAGTTGAGAGCGGTCTACTGACCCACGAGAAGTCAGCAGAGAACTCTGATACACAAGTCAGAAACAAACAGTTTTAACACATCTGATATTTTCTCAGTTCCCAACACAAGGCCAGACTCTAATCGAAAAGCCAGACTGAATGGCGCCACTGTCCCCGCAGTTTCAGAAGAGAATCACTCATAAACAAGCTGGCATTCTAAACAACTATTCTTATCCAGCTCCCATATCCAAGGTCTGAGAGGAAAGTGGTCAATCTGGACTCATACAGACATGCTCTGTAACCCAGTAGAAAAAGAATAACTTCAATGTCCTGTAATATACTGAATGGATTATCAATAATAAATGTAGAAAATGAATAAAAATGAATATATGAGTGATTATTAATATGAGTAAATATTATGAGTATATATGAGTGATGATTATATGTAGTAAAATTACTTCCACACTAGTTAAACCACAGAGTCCACTTATTTTTTGTGTATGTTTTCCTTTTAATTGTAATTGCTCTAACGCTTGCCATCTAATTGGTTTCCACAGTTACTGAACATGCCAATCATGCCAGAGACCACTTGAAAACAGAAGCTAATCTCGACAAATATGATGGGTGAGTACTTCAGCAAGGTTACAGCTGCTTTCAGCCTTTTATCACTCCCTCTTCACTATAATATTTTGATGGTCTACTCATACTTTAGTTTTATACTTTATATTTTTTTTTATTTTTGTTTTGTGGTTTTAAGGCAAGGCATGGCAAATTTATTTGTAGAGCACATTTCATGTACAAAGTGCTTCACATGAAACATTAAAAGCATTACAGCAGGAAGCAAGTGCATAAAAAAAGAAACAATAAAAGAAATAAATTAAGTTATATAAAAACAGAAAGAAAAAGCTAAAATAAAATAGATAAAATGCAAGCTTAAAAGAAACCAATGCAGATTTGGACTTCTAAATAAAAAGCATTAAAATACAGCAGAGGACAGGTGGGTCTTTAATTTGGATTTAAATAAAATAAGTGTTTTAGCTGATCTGAGGCTTTCTGGGACTCTGGAGATTTTTAATTGTGCTTTGTTTGGCTGGCCAATTAATTCAAGTCATTTTCATATGCTACATGCTAAGATTTGTGTTCTTAGCAAGTACATAGATTGTCTGTACTGCGCTCATCAGGATTCAATGAGGTCTCACAATCCAAGTGCAGCTATTGGGGACCTGCATTTAGCTCTCATAGTAGAGCAGGCGCATACAGATGAGGTGACATCTCCTCAGCTCAACTGGTCTTGATTCAATTCTTGGCTTAAAGCTGTATTATCCCCCCATTGCTTAATGAATACCCCCGACCCTCAATGTCACTTTTTTTTTAAAAAGGACCTAAATTTGTTGGATTTGAAGGTGCACTACAGCTGAAGTAGATTTTTCTGCAAAAAAAGAACCTTCAGACAGAGCTTAGACTAACTTAGTGTGATAGTGTTTAACAGCGTCAACGGATTTTCATAGGATGCTTTGTGATGTTGTTTGTAAATTAGTCATTTAAAGTTTGACATTGCTAAGCATTGCAAAAGTAATTTCTATCAGTTTCACTGCATGATTTTATATGATATAACATAGAATCACGATCAGGCCTGATATACAGGGATTTAAGCTACGTTTACATTGCTGAACAGCACATATCTGATTTTTTCAAATCTAACCCAGTCTGCTTATGTGGTACTAAATCAGATATATATATGATGTTTTTTCATGTAAAATTTCATCCCACTTTTTTGTCAGTGAAGTGAGATGGACGTCACAATCTGCACCAGAGTAGGTGGGACGCGGTCTGATCGAATGTAAACAATGGACAAAACTATATATTAATATATTATAATATTAAAGCATCATTTTGTTGGCTTTGATTCCACAACAGCTTCAAAATTAATGCACACATGCTTACATGTGTTACATCCATATTTACTTCTGTAAACATCTGCTTGTGACATCACATCTTTTTCTCTGCATGTCCCTTCAGGGACTGTTCATGCTGGAGTCTGATGGCAACCACATTTTATTATAATGTAAACAACCTAATAACCACACAACAGAGAAAAAATCTAATTTTAGCAAAACAATCTGAATAGAGCCCACATTTTAATAGTGGAGGGGTGGTGGGGGACCTGGATAGTGGACATCTTTATTTAATAAATTAAGGAAAGATTAAATAGAACAGAAAAGGCTTAAAAGATGTTTGGGTTTTTTTTGTTTGTTTTTTCATCTTTGAGGGAAAGGTTACATAATGAAAAGTAATTTGAATCTGAGGAAATCATCTCTTTAGAATTTTATTTTAACACAAGGAGCCAAGTATCAATTTTTTTTTCGTAATCTCTAAATTTTCGTAAAATGGTTTCTCTAGGTTTTATAAAGGCTCTGGTCACACATTAATACAAAAATAAAATATAACAACATGACAACAGTAAGCTTAACATTTACAAGTGAAATTAAGTTTTGTTGGAGTAAGACTTTTGCTCAAAATGATTAAAAGGGCATACTGGAATATCTACATGTCATAATAATTTTAGTCTTATGTAGCTCACTCTGCTCTCCTGCAGTCCCTTACATTATTACAATGCATCAAAATCTAAAAAACCACTTACATAAGTCAAAGTTATGTTTTCAGCTCTGATTTAAAATGATGTGACATGGCAGTACTGCAAGGATGAAGGCAAACTTAAATGGCTTTTTCTTTTTTTTCTTTCTGCTGAGTGCTCTTTTGTTTCCTATTCCTATATATATATATATGTGCTACACCAGAAGCAGGATTGGAGTCCATTATGCTTTTATTTTGCAGCTCATAGAATTTATAGATCAATTTTTATTGGCTTTGAGTTAGACCTAAGAAGCTGTAATGCCTGGTGACACAGCATGATTTTCCTTTTTATTGTATAGTTTCACATCTGTCCTGTGTCATTATTGTCTAGGTTTCCTTGCTTTGTAGTTGTTTTTCAAATGAATTTGTTCTTTACTGCAAGCATGTGCATATGTAACTCAGCTTATCATATGACAATCAGCCAGGGGATTAGCCATCAACTATCCTCAG
Source organism: Rhadinocentrus ornatus (assembly GCA_037177495.1). Taxonomy (NCBI): domain Eukaryota; kingdom Metazoa; phylum Chordata; class Actinopteri; order Atheriniformes; family Melanotaeniidae; genus Rhadinocentrus; species Rhadinocentrus ornatus. The sequence continues at coordinate 13,116,952 of JBAMHW010000026.1, read as the reverse complement.
GAACAAATCTAAAAACCCACAACAGGTGTAATTTATTGATTTCCTCTGTCTCTCCAGGGTAGTGTGTGTGGGTGGAGATGGGATGTTCAGTGAGATCCTACACGGGTTGGTTACAAGGACACAAACTGACCACAATGTAGACCAGAACCAACCAGATGCTGAGTTGGTGCCATGCTCTCTTCGCATAGGGATCATTCCTGCAGGTGTGTAATTTTAAATTAACACATTCATTGAGTTTGGAGACATCTTTGTTAGTGTTTTATGTTTAATGATGATGTAATGGTATATAGTTTCTGTTCTTTTCTGTTCTTTTTATTCTTCAAAAAGCTTTTAAGACATAATTTGACATTTTTGGACCCATATTTTGAAGAGAAAATCAGTTTGGGTTTTTTTTCTCACAGACAGGTGATAAATTATTTTAAATGTTCTATTTTGACTGAATCTAAATTTATTTCGACCTATCATATGGGCAATGTTAGACAATGAGCAGTGTGTATGAAAAAGTTGATTTATTTCAGTATTTCCATTCAAATATACATACACAGACAATTAATTTCTCACAGACCGACATATTTTAACTGACAGAGAAAAACACAGAAATGGTCAATTTGCAGTTTAGTGGTTACAATGAGTAGGAAGTCTTGAACAGATGAGTTATGAGTCTGGATTTGAAAATGGCAAGAGTTCTTGATAGCTTGTGGCATAGAATTCCAAAGCTTGGGAGCAGAGCGACTGAAGGCTCGGCTCATCATGGTGGCACAACCAGATCTATGGAGGAGGAGGATCTAAGTGAGAGAGATAAGGTGGTGATGTTGATGGTATCGAACAGAAATGGATGAATGAGGTTATGGATGGCCTCGAAGGTATAGAGGAGCAGTTTGAACCTGATACGGTGCAAGACTGGGAGCCACTGGAGTTGCTGTGGGATGGGTGTGATATGGTGACATGAAGGAGTTTTTGTTAATAATCCAGGCAGCTGAGTGTTGGACCAGTGGAAGCTTATGAAGGGTCTTTTGAGGAAGGCCAAACAGGACAGAGTTGCAGTAATCAATGCGGGATGTAACAAAACTGTGAACAAGGAAAGTGGCAGCATAGGGGGTGAGGGAGGGGCAGAGTCGATTGATTTTTTGTAGATGGAAATATGCAGACCGGGTAACATTATTGGTGTGAGATTGAAATGACAATGTACTGTCGAGGATGACACCCAGACTCTTAACCTGAGGGGAAGGGGAGCCTATGGAGTCTGCAATTGTCACAGAGAAACTGTTAACTTTGGATAATATGAAAACAAAACATAAACAAAAAAATAAAATAAAAACTAGGAGAATTTCTGTTTTATTACTGTTTAGTTTCAGGAAGTTTGAGGTGAACCAGGTTTTTATTTCAGATAAACAGGGAGTGGAAACTACTCTTTCTAGAATTTTAGAGATAAATAGTAAGTTAGAGATGGGGCGGAAATTATTTAAATTGTTTGGATCATTACCAGTTTTTTTCAGTAAAGGAGTGACGGATTCAGTTGTTAATAATGATGGCACAATACCGAAGGTGAGTGACGAGTGAATAATGGGAAAGCAGTAAGAAGAGGCAAGATTTGATCAAGGGTGAGGGGAGAGGATCAAGGTAACAGGTGGTGGGCTTCGCTTTAAAGATGAGGTTGGAGTTTTCAGAAGCACTGGGAATTTGAAAGCTATAGAGGGGCTGGCAGTAGAGGGGAGGTTCAGGAAGGGAGGGAGGTGATGAATTTAAGCGTAGTTTCTGGTGAACATTGTTAATTTTTTTCTGTGAAAAACAGCATTATGGAGTTACATGTGGAAGTTGAGAACATGTGTGTGTGGGTGGGGGGGGGGGGGTGTTAAGAAGTTGGGTTGCTGGAGAATTTGGTTTAGCAATGAAAACAGTATTTTGGTTTCCTTCTTTTGAGATCAGGCTGGAATAGTAGTTTGATTTGAGAAATTGAGTCCTTGTAATGTAATAAATTAGTTCTGTACATTTCTTTATAAGCTGTGAGACCAGTTGTTTTATGGAGGCACTTAAGTTGATAAGCTTTTGCTTTCAATGTCCGAAGTTCAGGGTTAACAGGGGGTAGGTGAGGAGAAGGAAGAGCCCGTGTTTTCACTGGGGCAAGGGTATTGAGACTGCTGTTTAAACTATTGTTGTAGTGAGCTACAAAGTCATCTGGGTTAGAAAGATCATCTGGAAAGAGATCTTATTAGTAATCTATACAAAGCTAGATGGTAGCTAAGGTGTCTGCAAGCTATAGATTTATGTTTAAAAAGGAGATTTGAGTCTTCTGATTTCACTTTTTGCAAGAAAGTAACTAAGTACTTCTCCAAAATTGTTAAATTTTTCTGTAAAGTGTTTTAACTCAATTATGGTAATATCAAAGTTCTATGTAAATGCAAATATTGAGAAAAATAAAAATAGAGCAGCTCAGTCAACACCACTTATACAAGTCAAAAATGTTTCAGTACTTTTTGTAAATGGTTTTTAATGATGCAATTTAAAAAAAAAAAATATATGGATATTAATTATAAACTCAAACTAAAAATTATTTACTTATTACATGGCTCCAGGATTTTTTTGTTGCCTTTGGTGAATCAACTTCTACTTCTCCAGGATTCAACACCAAAGTCTTCTTTTTACAGCGATAACCTTGCACTGACATTTATTTAAGCAAGAAGAAATATCAAACGCCTCTTTCCTCCAGCAGCAGCCTTTGTTAAGCATAATGTGATCCTTACTTGACATATTATAATTTGCCTTAAAGACACAATTTAACTATATTCTCAAGAGAAAAATTCATGCCTCCACTTTTTTGATCCATATCTGCCTACATAGGTTGTATAACCGTTAGCTGAATGCACCAAGTTCACAAGAGCAATCTAGCAAAAATCCTCCGTGATCAAGTCCTCCAGCTATCATTTATAAGTCTACGGTGTGAAAGGATTAAATTCAACATACCCGGTTTTATAGTGATTAAAAGTTAAGCTTTCCTTAAATTTTTACTGTAAAGTTCTTGAGTTTGAAATGTCCTACATGCATAAAACATTCACCACAAAATTTTCTCCTCTAAAAAAATGTAAAGAACTTTATATTCACTGACCCCAGGTTGCTCACTTACTGAGGATGACTTGTATGGTAACAAAGCAGAGGGTACCACCAGGGGCCTGCAGAGGGTCAATCACTCCAAATGATATGAATGGAAACGTGCTGAGTGACATTTTGAAAATTTCTGAAATTTTTTTAGATATAGAAATATGCTGCATGAAGACCAGTATGATGCCATCTTGTGCACAGCCCGATGTAGGAAGGAGACTGGCTTTAAAAACAAGCTGGCCACAGTGTAAATGATTCCTTAAGCCAGTTATAACCATACTATGGGTGTGTTGGTTTGTTTTGATCTTGATTTAAGTTTGCACAATTATTAAAATGTCAAGAGCAAACAGGGAGTTTTTGCTTGCTTTTTTTTTTTTTTTTTAACTTTAAGAAAATATTGTCTGAGCATTGACACAAAATTCCAGTGATAGATGCCTGTTGATAGTAGTTCTGTAAAGTAGTCAAGTGCATTTTATAAAAACAAAAGTAATTTTTACTCATATTCCAAACTCGTTCTCTGAATGTTGCCCACAATGACCATTTGTCATGTGTAGCACTCAACGAGAGCGCAACAGAAGTATCTGCTTTTGAAATACTCCTCTCAGGTAGAGCATTAGGGCCACAGGATGATAGCAGACTTGTGAAGAGCTCTTCAGAGATCCATTTAATTTGAATCAAGTTTGTTGCAGCAGGAAAACAAAGAATGCGCACAGGATAATGGGCCTTGAGGACCAAGGTTGGGGATCACTGGCGTATATGTTACGATTACACTGTTATTTCCTGGTCTGGTTGAGGCAATAACGTCACATGTTGGTCAGAATTTAAATAACCACAGTTAGTTGCCTCTCGCCTGCTAATTGCTGGGATGGGCTCCAGCTTCCTTGCAACCCTGTGATGGAATAAGCGGTATAGTAAAAGGTTGGATGGAACTATGACAGTGTTATAGCATGGGATGCCATCTTGATGTTTTACATGCAAATGCTGTCTTCCACACTTAAGTTGGCAACCTAATGACAGGTCTTTATTTCCTTCATGAACAAACAGCCCATGGGGTCATTTTTTTGGGGCGGCATGAACAGTTTCTCAGGTACAATAAAAATTCTGTTTTATTTAAAGCATTTAGCACATTCACAATAGAAGTCACCTTTTAGTTTATTTAATAAAAGAAACCCAGCAACTCCCTTCTTAGCAAACTCTTGGCAGTGGCAGAGAGAAAATTAATCTTTTTCAGTAGAAAGAAACTTCTGCCAGATCTTAACCCGGGGAGGGCAGCCATCTGCCTTGGACCTGTTGTGCTGGCATTAAAAGTACAAGCACGTAAAAAGTATATTAATCTGATGTAATAGTTCAAATTGTACAAATGTTTTATTCACACATTCAAAGCATACTTGTTCAATAGGAATTTAAGGGTTTGAAGTTGAATAGACATCTTTTTGGCTTTGGTCTTTGTGTTGCCAACTTTAGCCTTTACTCAACCATTTTGTTGAGGACGTTTTCTCACTTTAGAAATATGCACCACGTATATTCATGTGAGGGATATTTGTTGAGTCTATATCATGCTGATCATCTTTTATTATTATTATTTACCTTGTCTTTTAGTCAGCATGGATGGTGTTATTGAAAAACCTGTTACTAGCAACTTTACTTGCACACTTAAGCTAAGAGGCAACAAGGCAACAACAGCAGGGATAAAAACACATGTGCCTCAAAAGCCATAGTATGTTTTTGCACACAGCCATGAACTTTCATTCTTTGTGATGTCCTGGACAAAAAAAATTCTTTCACAGATTTTTAACAAGAACCATCTTGCAAAAGTTGTGTCACCAACTCGAAATCTTACTGGGTCTGTTCTAAAAATAATCATATTGGCAACGGAGTGCTGTTGGAGTGTTGTTTTAATGCAGCAGGATACACCATAACACATTCTGACATCTACATTTCACATTTATCTCAAAGCTGAAAAAACCCTATTTCTGCTTGCTCCTTCGCTATCTCGCTAGCTCCACTGTCTCATATAAACAAATGGGAGATATTCTGACATTAAACTGAAGAACTTTTTGTGATTTCTCAAGCAAAGACTTCCAGTCAACCCGGTCAGAGAAAGTGAAAATCTTCACTCTGAGGAGCATTTACCAAAACATTCAAACAAACACATAAATCTGTGGATATCATAACATGCACAGGGCCTATGTCTGCACTTTACCATCACAGAGGACATCACTATCAACTCTACAGATCATTTTGACTCATTCATGTCGTATTGCTTTTAGCTCTTATACTCTGATAAAGAAAGTAAGTAAACCCCAAAACACTGAAAATAGATAATGTTGAAGAAAAAATGTTTTGTTGCTTTTAGTTCTGCTTGCCTGATTCAGAGGATTCCAGTGCTGTCATTGTAAAATCCTGCGACAAGTGCAAGCATGAATTTATTTATGTACTGAGGATTCAAACAGCAAAAATGTCCTTTTTGGGGCACAGTTTATAAAAGCACTGGGAGCCTATTGTTGTCCTAGTGATAAAGATGATCTAAGTGACAAGATGATCTCAGTAGAAGGATAGTTTTTGGCGGGAAATGCAGATAAAAACTGGAGCTACTCTGCTGAGGATATGCCTTTTGACAGTTCTGTCCTCCAAATAAGCCAACAGGCAACTGAGCTTGAGTAACTTTAGGAGAATAAATCATTTAGCATCTAAGGGCTGAGCATCTTTGAACATCTATGCACCAGTTCTATTCAAAACGCACAGGGTATCTTAGAAGAATAAAAGGGTGGCATAATGTCACCACACGGCAAGAAAACAGCCACTGCAGGTCTGACAGGAATAACTGCAAAGTGTTCAGATGCAATAATGAACCTCGAAGGAGAGGAAGCAAAGGCCAGATATAGCAAATTCATAGAAAGTCAGAGGAGGCAAGAGAAGCGGAGGGTTCATCATTATATACGTGTGTGCTTGCCACTGAATGATGGGCCTGATCAACTCTGTCACGCTTCTCTGAGTGAGCTCAAAACATCACTGGTTCCATTTCACTCTCCTATTCCCTACTCATCTTTTATCAGTGACAGTAGCTCCATATTACCACTTGAAGATGATCAAAGTTAGGCAGATAGGTCTGAAATTACACCACAAGGGCACAGAAAGAGAGATAGAGCCTTATTACCTCTCAAGTTGAAAGATTTAATATCAAACTCAACATTTCTCACCAGGCGGGGGATGCCGCTTATCCTTCATTTGTTGGCTGAAGAGAGCTGATGATAGCCCTGGAGGCCAGAGCTATCCGATTAGTTAACTTTATGACTTCAACATCTCTTTGCTTCTGCCTATTACAATCACTCAGCTACATTGAAGCTTTAAAAGACTCTTAATTCTCCTCATCACCAGACCTGTTGTGAATGATCCCATTTAGGAGAGATAGTTACCATTGTCATCATGGTAGCATTGCCTTCATAAAGAATCTAGATTTAAGAGATATTTTATATCTCTATATTTTACCATTTTCACCTGTGATGTTTGTTTACAGACAGTGGAAAACATGAGGCAGCTGAATTTCCTCATGTCTGTAAAAAACACAGAGAAAAACAGGAACAACAGTTGCAGGAACATGTTGACTGGCTAAACCAGTGTTGATGCATAAAAATAAACACAGCTATGACAAAACAAAGCTGTTCCATGCAGGAAATGTCTTGTGGGGTGTGTTTTCCTTCTTCAGATTTCCCACACAAGGCATCCTAATAATTAACATGTGGGATTCTCATCAACTAAAGTTTGTCTTTCATGTTAATATGCAGCTAAAACTATTACAAGGTAAACAGGAAACATTATGCTTCCTAAATGCACTAGCGGTCAAAAGTTTGGATGCACTTTACCATTAGATTCAATGGAAAAATATGTGGTTGTTTGTGTATAAGCAAAGACACATTTTTGTTTCTTTTAGCTCACAACACTGTGATATACCCTCATTCTTACATACACTTTGTGTGTATGCGTACAAATGCAACAGCAGATATAAGGACATGTGTTTTCTAGGAAGCATGAACTACAGAAGTGTATTGCATTCACTTGAACAATTAAAAATCCATTGCTGTTAGTCATTATTTGTGTCGGATTTACACAGGTGGCTTGTCCTGTTTTTTAATCGGCATAATCTATAAAAGGCACCTTTTATACTTATTTTCATTTATCTTTTTATTTTTATGCAGTACTTTTCTGTCATTATAGTTTGAAATATGGAAAATTGTTTTATCTTTGGGTTCTTCATCCATTGTCTCACTTTTTTGTATTAGCTACTGTCTCTTTAAGCCCAGTAGCTCTACACAATATAGCACTATGGCTTTCCAGAAACCTTTGCTTGTGAGCATCACCTCATCTCTTGGCTGTCTGGAAGATCTAAGACATATTTTTTCTAATACATCTGTTAGAGCTGTGCGGTTAATCGAATTTTAATCACAATTATGATCTGGGTTTTCAACTATCATAAAAATTAAATGGTCCAATTATTTTGCTCCTTCGCAGTTTACTCTTGTGCTGTTTTCAGTTGCAAATGGAGCGCCACTGGCATTGCAGCGCAGCGCTCTGTTGCAGACTCCACCCACAGTCCCTGCCGCTTTAGTTGAATTCAACTCCAGATGCAAACAACTCTTAAGTTATGGGCTGGACACATGGGAGCTCGTTCATGTAGACGTGCACACGGGGGCTTACGACGCAAAATAGGAAATAGAAAAATGTTAAATTTTTGTGAGTCGTGACTAAATAATCCACCAGCTCCCACAGACACGGAGAGATAACAAACGTTATAAACTAACATAACTTGTTTTATCGCCAAAGAGTTAAAACAGTGAACAACCCGGGGTTTAAGAAACTCATCAACAATTTGGACAAACAGTATCACTGCCATCTCGTCACTATTTTAACCGCGTGTCTCTCCCTGCTTTGTATGATGAGTGTCGTGAGGGTGTTGTGAAGGACGTAGCTACAGTCCAATGTTACACCACAGCTACGGACCAGTGGTCAAGCCGCTCCATAGAGCCGAATATGATGTGGATTTCAACATAAAAACGAAATGTCTCCAGTCTCATTTATTCCAGATCTCACCGGGCAGAACATGGCTGCCGCTGGTCTGAGACAAACAATAGCTACTGGGACCTGGTGGAAAGAAACTACTCTGTATTACCACAGACAACGCTTAAAATCCCCCACCCTCTGCTATTTTTCTAATCGTGTTACATAATCGAGATCGCCATTTCAATCAAAATAATCGTGATTATCATTTTTCCCATAATCGAGCAGCCCTAACATTTGTACACATCTGAGCCCAAATCTAATCTGGAAAATAAAGTAAACAGTACAAACAATAAAATTTAACTAAACTGTAGTTACACTCAATATTTAATCTAAAAACCAGACTTTTTATTATATGTTTTACTTCTTATCCAAAACCAACATAAAATTTTAAAATGTCCCTATAATCATGTCATTAACAAGGACAAAATGACTCGTGTGTGATTCCTGTCCCACAGGTTCAACTGATTGTATCTGTTTTGCAACTGTGGGAACAAACGATCCAGTTACTTCTGCTCTACACATCATCGTGGGTGAGTGGAAGTAAATGTGAGACTAAAAGACACCTTCCAGCACATGCCCTTTATGTCAGTGCTCATGTCCCTCATCAGATATTATCAGTATTGTGTGGGAAGCAGCAGACAAGGTATTATGGTAATCATCATGACTAGCTTTATTTTCATTCATTAGCTTCTTTGTTTGTGCAACACAGCGACCAAAAGCAATGCGGTAACACTTTTGTTGTTGTTGTTTTGTCTTTACAGGTGATTCCCAGCCAATGGACGTGTGTTCAGTTCATCACAATGATATTTTTCTCAAATACTCCGTTTCATTGCTTGGGTATGGTTTCTATGGGGATCTACTGACAGACAGTGAGAGAAACAGATGGCTTGGTCCTGCCAGATATGACCTGTCAGGTATATGACCCATCCCTTAGAATCTGAGTTAGTAATACTAAGCCCACCTAGAACCTTGAACCTTCTCTATCAGCCCTCAGCTCACTGTCCTCCGAGGTTACCGACCCTCACATCACCTTGTTTTAATGTAACCTGGAGTTAATCCTCATGCTTACTGGTGCGGCTCTTGGACCAGACTTTGGAGGATTAAAGATATAAATCCAACGCAGAGAGCCTCAGGCTTGTGGAATTTACTGCTTTTGTGTACTTTTGTTTTGAGACCAGCATTATCACCAATACAACAGCTTCCTTCCCTCTGGGCCATAAATACTTTGACTCATAAGGTCTTATGAAGAAAGCCATCCTTCTCTTTAGATACAAATAAATAATTTATGTAAGGGTTTCTGGTGAACTATGCAAGCCAAAACCAAGTTTCAGGGAATGTCCCCTTGAACAAATCATACATTTCCTGAAACATTCTGGGAAGTGAAATTCATGAGCTAGGAATTAACCCCTAAAGGACATGTGCAGTCATGAGAGCTTTTCAACCCGCAAAGTATTTCAACACCTAACAGTAAATTATGCAACTATGTCCTATAAAAATAATAATAATTTCTGTGTTGTTAGACAACAATAAATAAGCATGGATTCTGTGGATCAGCCTGTGTTTTTGTTACAGGGGTAAAGACCTTTCTCTGTCACAACCACTATGAAGGCACCGTCTCTTTCCTCCCTGCTGAGAACAACATAGGGCACCCAAGGGACATGCTTCAGTGTCTATCTGGGTAAACAGAGCTTCAGAGATGTTGTTGCAGCTTTCAAGCAGTATCTTACAATGTCTTAACTTATCTAATGACATCTAGTTGTAGCTTTGCACTCACCAGAGCTTAAATGGGATCTTTAATGTTGTCATGAAGCTAATTTACTGATACTGAAAGCTTTACCAATAAGCTCTTTGTGTTTTGGTTTTTGATTTTCTATCCGCAGACATTACTTACATTTGTTATTAGGACAAATGAGAACCATTATTCTATAATATGATGACTTATTTGACTATAAAATAAAATGGTATAGCAATACTCCAAAAGACCTTTAAAGCTGCAGTCTTTTCTGAGCATTTCCAGTAAGAGCTGCTAAAATGTCAGTGGATAAAAACTTGAGGCAGACTGAATGCATTCCAACCTAATGAATCATTTGAGCTTGTTAAAGTCTTGAATGCCAGCAATGCTGATGATTTAATGGTTGTAAAACAAAGTTTTGCTGGCATTTCAGGTGCCACATCTGCCAGCACAAGCACTCATCAAGGAACAAGCACAGTGAGATGTCAGCAGAAAAGGAAAAGCCTGGTGAAGGTATGAGTTTGGGTTCATTATTTGAAATATGCCTTCTTAATCACAAGGAAAAGCCTATTTCTCATTTCTTTGCCTCATTATCTACTTGTTTGTCTGTTTGAAACCACTACCACACTTCTGAGATGTGTGAAAATGGGCATTTTTATAAGGTGTAGCTCAAGAAGACGAAAAAAAAAACAGAGGGAGATGAGCCAATCTCACGCTGGCTGCCTTTTCCCTTAAAGTTCTTCACATAAAACTGAAGAGATTTGCATTTTTCTCACTTCTGAGGGAAGATTAAGTACCTGAGGTGGACTGGGTGTAAATAACAGCGTCACCGTCAATTTCTCAAATTTAGCTCTATGCCCCGTTTTTCTCTTGGTGTTATTTCCCCCCTCAGCATGGCAAAATTCTTGATGGGATTCTTGATTAGGTATTGATGAGAAAATATAATTTGATTTTGGCAGCAGTGCACAACTCCCCATTGTTCCCAATCGGAGCTCTTTTTCTGCATGTCGATTTCCAAAATCTGTCGCATCCACCACTCCTTTGTTTCTTATCAAGGCTGGAGTCTGTATGTCCACTCAGGCTGGAGTTGGACAACGTCACCTCCTGTTCCCTGTTCTCCCATTGACCATGTGGATATGCACTTTATTATCCACAATCCTCCTAAACCACCAACACAGCAGCTCAAACTTCTAGATTTAATGATGTGTGTGTGCTGTCCTTTCCCTATAATTATCCTGGTGTTGATTATAAGATTTTCTGTCTCTGCCTGGCTACCAGGGACTGAGGGTTCCTGTAGAGAGCATTGTTTTTTATATGACTGCATAAATATGAAACCTGTTTGTGTGTGTATGCTGTGTGACAGACGCTCACTAATCAAAAAAATAAATAAATAAATACTGCTCTGCCAGCTCTGAGAGGGGTTTGCCTCACACCAGTGCTGCCATTGGTTTTGTGTTTTGGTCTTTTGTGTCTTCTACTCTACTGAGGAAAATCGCAGACAACTGCCGAATCAATGAGGCACGACACACCCCCCTCTCTGCAAATGAGCCAGTCTCTTCGGTGAAAGCAAATACTCATTTGGAAATTTTCTCCAAATGCAGAGCTTTCAGTCCACAGTTGGTCGCGTTGTTGTTTTTTTATTTTTCTAAAGTGTAGTTTTAATCACTGCTTTCCAATTAAAATATTGTTGTTTTTATGCAGCCTCAGCGGGCTTGTTATCATTGGCTCGTGTTATCACCCCTGTAAAATTTGTTTTGCAAAATGAAGGTGAGAAAATAATGAATCATTTTGCTTTGCAAGATCACATAATTTTCCTTCTGAGGTGCTCATAAAACAGCCAGATGCTAATTTATGTGGCTGTGATCACTTTTTTACAGCTTACGCCACTGACTATCACCCTGGTGACAGGCAGCGGCAGTCCCGCGGGTGATAGCGCTGTGTCTTTGATTCACCATTGTACAAGTAAACACATGCTAATCTCCCAGGAACAGAGTGATGATTTGTGAAGCAAAACCATCACGTCTGTCATCTGAGACTCAGCAGCCACATGTGAATTTAAATCTTAACAATCTAACCCAATCAGTCTCACATATTTTAGGACATGTGCTTTAGACAATGTGAAGCTTCTTTGGTCAAACTTGTATTTTGAAGCAAAAGATAGCTCATCACTGTCAGCATGAAGGTTTCTTTCTTTGTTCAGTCATGAGGAAGAAGCTGCTTTGAGAACTGCTTAAAAGACATCTGGAACTTAATGGCCCTTCATCAGCATCACTACTGTTGTGTGACAAGCTTGAAACTGAACCCCAGGACTCATAAAGCCCTCACAAAGCCACAGACCGGTAAACTGGCTATTTGTTAGCTTTTCCTTTTTATTTTTTCTTTTATGTTTTATGTATTCCCTGTCTAACTTGTACTGGTAGGCAGTCTCAGAAAATACTGACAATACATAGCAGCTGCAGCATTACAAGTAAACTACTATTGCTTCTGTTGAAAATGTCAAATGAACGTTAAAAAGTAAAATTAAAAACCAATAGTCAATGACTGAACCTTTTTCTTTTTCTTGCTCACCAGCACACTGTGACATTTGCTAACAGTTCTCCATTTACCTGCACATCAACATCAATTCTGTTTCTGTTGAAGGAATAATGAATAAAAATGAGTGTACTCACTTGGAGAACACGTTGCTGCTGACGTGGAGCTATCTCACTAGTGAAAAATACCTGGAAATTGAGACACTTATTTTATTCAATTAAATACATTGTACATCAAAGAGCTCATTTTTCTGTGTGTGTGCATGTAATTTCAATATTATTTGCCCTTGAACATAGATTAATAATAATATCCCATACCAGCACTTGTATTAAAATGGGGATATTTCACCTGGATGGATTATTTCCAAACCGTGAGCAAAAATTACTACTTTAGATGAGTTAGATTATCAATTGTGCCGAAGTTCAGGGGTTTGAAAAGCCATCTTGGAAAAGTTGCATACACATTGGTCTCCTTACAGTAAATGGGTAGATAGGTAGTTGCACATTTCATTACTGGGATATATATCCTTGTTCTTAATAAAGTAATGTGGGTAACTGTGCAGATTCAAGTTCACATTTGCTTCAATTTGGCAAAGACTAGTTTTTGTTCATATTTTCAAAGTCCCAAATCGTGGGTGTTTAATGTCAGCTTATGAATATTTACATTCTCCAAAAAAAAAAACGGTTTAGATGGCATTACCCTCAGCTATGAAAGACATCTGGCTTGTGAATTGATTAATTTATATTACATTGTGTAATCTGAATTGTCTTCTGAAATTTCTTACGTGTGTGGCCATTCTCACGTGTTTCAGATAGCAGCAGTGGCTGGAATGTAATCCACGGAAAGTTTATTGCCATTAACGCAGCCAGTATGAGCTGTGCGTGTCCCCGGAGTCCAAAAGGCCTGTCTCCCTCTGCCCACCTTGCTGATGGTACCACAGACCTGATCCTAGTCCGGAAGTGTTCCCGTCTGGACTTCTTCAGACACCTTCTTCGACACACCAACAAAGAGGACCAGGTAGGGGTGTACATAATTAGCAGTTTTGAGCATTTGAAGGAGTTATTTAACAGTAATACATTACAAGTTTTTTTCTTCCCATTCAAAAATGTAAACATTGAAGATGAGTCATGTTATGCTAAGTAGTCAAAGTGAGAAGTAATTAGATTTAGCAGGAATAAAACAAGCCTCCCTTTTAAAGACTGAGAAAGCTTCCAAAACACAACAAAACTCTTTAGGACTTCCCAAAAATCCCTCACACTCAATTTTTTTGCATAATGTCCCATTCAACATCACAAGTTTCTCAGTCAGCACATAGATGTACCTAGAAGCCTGTGTGAATGAAGTAGCAGAAGGCAGAGTATTCCCTCTTGCTGTGCTAGCACCTGCCTTTGCTGACTCTGCTCAATTTCCTAACCATGGTTCACTTTAGTTCAAATGCCTCAGCCCTTGTGCCTTCCCACGTATCATAAATAACCTCCACCCTGATCCAAAGGGGCCTCTGTAATCGCTGCATCAGGGATATGCTGTATGGGAAAACAGGCTGATACCAGACTAATGCCCTCACAGGACAGCACGAGTATCAACAGAGAAAGTCTGGTGATGAGTAATTATTACCTCAGGAAGGACCCCAGGAAGTTTCATCTGCAGTAGCTGCCTTGTTGACATGTATATCTTGAGTCTAACAATCTTTTTCACTTGTCCAACTTAATATTTAGATAACAAAGTTATTGGTTTTGTAATAAGGTTTTAATTAAAATCAAATATTACGCATTTGCATTTTTTAAGATTTTTGGATATGACTAAAATAATACAAAGACAAATGGAAAAAAAATCCATTGAAAAGCTAAACTGTAGAGCACAGATTCTTTTTAGTAAAACTTTGGCATAAAAAATAATAACTAAATATCTACAGTCCCAAGTAAATAGTTTAGAGATGACTAAATGAAATGCACACAATTAAAACACAACTAAAAAATGTTTAATTAGCACTGTCACAACTGGGAGATAGAGGCTGACATTTTATCAGAAAATCCCAATTTTACTATTAATAACGTGATTGGGACGATACAGGATAAAATGTTAACGTGAGCAGATGGGAGAGGGAACCAAACAATAGGACAAAAGAAAAAGAAAAAAGCTGCCATTTTGTAGTTTTTGCTTAATAATCCTACACTGTAATCCAACTAAAAAAAGAACTACATTCCTGCCGTTGAATTAAAACTAGAAAAGGAATGAAGTAAGCAAATTGTAAGCAAACCATTGTTTTGTCTCCGCGGGTGACAAAACAATGGTGAAAACATTTAATCAAATTTAATGTATTGCCTAAAGACTAAATACATTTTTTAAAAATGGGAGTGGGAGTCATGCTAAATGGGAGCAGGATTGGATTGCAAGTAATTTTATCAGGATTGGCACAGGAGAGTTTTTTTTCCTGTTGCTTTGGATTTTTTTTTGTGGGAGTGAGATGGGACAGTAGTGAAAATCCACTCCCGTGTCACCATCTACTGGGCGATAGGAGAGAATATTCATAAATACGTACTCTATATCTAAGTATGCTAACATATTTTGTATTAAAATTATTATAATACAATTTAATGATTGTACACTGAATAATTGCCCACCGTATGTCAGTTTGGGGCTTGTTTGTGGCTTTCCTTCTCCTGCCCTCTCATACTGTATATCTCAAAACAGTTGATTTTCTTATGAGCTATTTTTAGACAAGAGAATGAGCCTGAAAAGCTGTTTTTATGACTCTTCAATGGAAGAATGGTGTTTTTTCCCCCAAGAGTTCTCTAAGTAGGATGCAAGGGCATCATTTTGAAAAACGTCTGGGAACAAAGTGGATGACAATGTGTAGATGTAACATCTTTCTGATCCTAGTAGTCCTGTGCCACTGGCAGGTAAAGAGTTTTAGTTGTAGGAAATTTAGAGATGTTCATAGAAATTAAAAAAAGACAACCAAGAAAAAGAAAATCCTTGAAGTTGTGATTTATGAGAACACTAAAGAATCATTATATCTTTCTCAACTTAACTTCAAATTTAGTGTAAATTAGCTAACACGTGCTAACTTGCTAAAACATACCTTTAAAGATATGCATGATAAGATTTTAATTTGAAAATGTTAGAGTAAGCCAAATGTAAAATTTTGTTGCAGTTTCTTTTAGAAATGCAGATATGATTCAAGGAATTGTTTCTCCCTTATTTGATGTTTTTATGCTCAATTTTCTGTGTAGAGCCAGTAGCAGACTGGAACAATTGTCAGTAAAACTAATTAAGAAATGTTTCCCAAGTAGATGCTAAACAAAGCTTGGCGATACAAGGGATGAGGATGGTCTTTGTTTTATTTGTTGATCAATTAGTTTTTTATTTAGTAGAGCCCAAGCTTTGTGTTAAAAGTTCTTCCACATTTAAGACAGTAAAACGCCACAAGTTGCTATTGCAGAATTAGCAATGTTAGTTGTGTTGACTTTAAGAAATTGTAAATTGCCTGTTTTATCTTTGCTTTAGGCTAATAATGGAATATTTTTTGGGCAAACCTTTTTCAGCCAAACAAGCAAGCTAATATTTCAGACATTTCAAAGACAGCACTGACTGAACTTTACACAGTTTATCAGATGTAGCGTGAGGTACACAAGTTCATAGAGATCCCCTCTGCTTTGTAAACATTATACATGGTAGGCATTAGCATATAGATTGGACTTTTTTTTAATACATGGTCACATGCTAACATACACCCTCACAGCTAGCATAGCTGCATGTCTCACGTAACCAGATGTCAGATCATGTTGATTAAGAAAAGTTATATCTCTTTAGCTCATCATATTGTCTATAGATTAAAGAATGTGTAATGTGTGCAGTGGCATGGTTCATTCATAGCTTCAGGGCATCAGTGCTGCATCACAAAGAAGCAGGCAAGAAGTCTTAAGAGTTGGGTGAGTGGGGCTTTGTATCACAGGTGGGTTAATATCAGCATCTTAGTCCAACCAAGCAGCCTCTAAGTGTATTCATGGTCTTGTCAGAAAGCCTCTTTGACAGGCCTTCCAGCATGGATGCAAAGCGGTTGCAGTCATGAAGTGGGCCTGATGTGATATAAATGGTTGTCACTCTGCTTTGAATGAGGGAGAAGGAAGGGAAGAAAGACAAAAAGAGAGGAAGAGAAGAGAACAGAGAGAAAGTGGCACCCGTGAAGTTCAAGAATATAGTGCATCGGCAGAGCTGAACCTTTCTGCAACACTGAGAGAGATGAAAGGCGATTTTGACAATACAATTTCTTTTCATCTTCCTTTCTTCTTCTCTTCACTTTTTCTATATTAATGTAGTTTTCATGCACCCCAGTGTCATTGGACCCACCTTTTCCTCCCTTGTTCTATGTTGCATCTGCTCCCATTTTCAGTTTTCCTTTCTGTGAACAAGGATGAAAAACTTTCTGAGTAGTTATTTACAAAATGTAATAATTACATTAACTCATAACTATGTACAACAAGCTTTTAAACCACAGAGCAAGATGGAAATTTTGAGAGTTTCTGAAATTTTCTTTATAAAAACAACGTGAAAACATTTGTTATCCATGTCATCAATAAGACTCATTTTGAAACTAAATCAAGCAGAGATGGACCCTGAAATATGTAAAGTATATGCTTTACATATACAAAAGATGGCAGAGGTAAAACCAAAGTGCAATACCAGTACTGATCACTAAGTGCTGCCTCCAGAATATTTTCCCCACACTAATCATTTTATCATCTTACATACTTTTAACACAGACAAATAGTGGGAAATTCTAGCATTAGAGTAAACTAGAGATTAACTTGTAAAAAATATTGCTGACAGTCTACATAACAAATTTTGAGTAAAGATAAAACTTATTCTAAGGCATCACTTGACATGTTGAAACAAGCAATTTGGTTTTATTATCTAATCTACCTTTCTTTTATATCCAAGATTATTGAGAAAGTTGTATTTCACCAGCTGGAAAGTGGAAATCTTGATAAATTTTAGTCTGGCTTCCAACCCCATCACAGCACTGAAACAGCTCTGGTCAAAGTTTTAAATGACATTAGGTTGAATACTGATTCTGGTAAAGTATCAGTCCTGGTTCTGCTGGATCTCAGTGCTGCGTTTGA
>JBAMHW010000026.1:13085842-13099311 GCA_037177495.1 Rhadinocentrus ornatus | reverse complement strand
CAGTGGAGATTAAACTTTCACCAAATGTAGACATTTTTAAATCCAGGTTAAAAACATTTCTTTTCTAATGTGCCTATAAATTAATTCTGCACTATAACTTTTTAGCTTCTCTTTTGAATCATTTTAATGTAATTTATAATTTTACTGTGATTCCTGCTGGGTTTTTTTTCCCTGCCTTTTACTATTTCTTAATATCTGTAATGCTTTTGTTTTACGTAAAGCACTTTGAATTGTCCTGTACATGAAATGTGCTATACAAATAAACTGCCTTGCCTTGTCTTGCCTAATCATTGCATCAGGTAGAGGAGAGTTTCAGGAAAGAGATGCAAGCAAGAGACAGTTGGCAGTTTATTAGTTGTTGTTTGTTTTTTTACATTCAAAAACCAGCCCATGCAAAAATACTAACACATCTTTTTAGACATTAGCTTGTAAATTTTTTATTTGAACAAAATGTTTACATCATGCCATTTAGGATGGATTTTACATGAAAGTCAAATTCCACTGAAAACTTAGTTTTTTTTATTTTGGTTTGAATTTGTAAAAGACCACATCGGATGATGTTTGTGGCAAGAGGTAGATGTGCTGATCACCAACAAAGAGTCGCTTTTTGTTTCGCCACTTCGCATGCTGTATCTGATCTGTTCATTCATCTCTGACTCCCTTATCCAGTTTGACCACATATTTGTAGAGGTCCACCGGGTGAGGAAGTTTACTTTCAAGCCGCTGCAACGTGAGCATTTTTCACAAGAAGACCTGAGTGAATCTCCACTAAAGACAGGCTTCAGTCCCATATGCGCTGCACAAACAAGTTGCAGCTACCGCACTGCCCACAGCAGCTGGACCTGCGACGGGGAAATCCTGAATCATGCTGCCATTCAAGTCAGGTAAGACTGTGAATGTACAGGAAATCCAATCGTACAGTTGTCATTAATGATCTATATAACAGATTCAATCCTTTTCTAAGTCTTGCTGGACACACGTTGAGGAATTACCTCAGTTAAAAACTAAAAATCTAACAGAGTTGCAAAAAAACTCACGAACCAACACTGGAAAGAAAAATGTTATTTAATAGTAATAAATATATTGGTCATAGTCTGTATGACTGCCTAATATTTTCAGAGTGAAACAACCATTATGGCTGGTTAGGTTACATTTTTATTTATATATATATATATAAAAAAAATATTTTTAAAAATTTGTAGAAATAAAGACAGGCCAAATTACTCAGCATAGATGAGGCCTTGCAAATGGCTTTGAATTGATGCACATAATATGCAGAAGCAATATAATGGAAGAGCTCATACCTCTTGCATCATCTTAGTCAGATATTCACAGTGAAAACTTTCCTTTTGGGTATTAAGCTGTAATCTTGGCTTAAATTGCCCCAAATGTTTCATGTCTCAGAGCCTAAGTAGAAAGAGATTATGTTCTGTATGCCTGACGGATCTGTATTCACAGCCCTCTGCAGTAAAACCCAAAGTTGCATGTTTTAGTCACCACTTTTATGCAAAGTGAAAAATCTGAATAAATACTGGACTGATTGGCATGAAACTTAGTGCAAACATTTCCTATCACGATATGACGATATTGGTATTTGTTTTGTTTTTTTAAATCATCCACATTAGATGATAATTGCTATGAAAGTCTTTTCAGACAAGTCATGTTCCTTTTAATCTAAATGAATGACTTGAGAGCGTTTTTTTTATGAGCTGCAGAGATTTTTTTTGTTCATTGTTTAGTAGGGGACATTAAAATACATCCAAACTATGATGGTGAAAATATTCAAATTAGCTGAAGTTATTGTGAATTACTCAGCGTTCTGTTTGCCACAAGTACACACACAGCCTTAACACAGCACCAGCTTCCCATCCTAGTTAACCTCAGAGTAAATGTAGGAAGAGAAAAACAGATGAACGATGTAAGGCAGGACACTGAAAGTGTGAGATTTCAAATTTTTTTATTTACTAATCTAATTAAATTTTCTAATGGGTAGACGAAGAAACATCCAGAATGAACATAATATTTGCTTTTTTAGAAATTTATGCAAAGACGGAGATATTTATTTTGGCAATTCTTAATTTGCATATCGAAACAAAGATTTTGAAAACTTGCAATACACAGAATTTATGTCTCAATATAACTTTCTATCTGCCAACCTGTCAAGGTTATATCTGTTAGTTAAACTTGTTATGATTACTCAATTCTAATAATAAGTCGTTTTACAAATCAGTCTTTTTGTACTCTTAAAAAAGTTTTTTCAAATGATATATTATCTCATTATATACCAGTGTACTATTTTTATATTCTTATAGTGGAGATTATAGTTTATTTCTAACAGTTGAAATGTATTAATATTTAAACCTTTTAAATCTGGTTTGTAAAGATCGACATAAAGGAAAAGTAAATTATCTTGCCGAGTAGTATTATCTGTTCCAAGGAATCTGTGTAGCCAGCAGAATGAGAGCTGTCATTAGCCTAGCTAGCTTCCAACAGTCTCTGATCAGGAGACTTTAGCTGTTTTCTGCTGCAAAATCTTGGCAACTCGATAAAATTAGCCCCCCTCATTATTCTGGTCCTGTCCACACTTTAGCTTTCCACTACTATCAGATCTCTGCACAGGCGATGCGGCACAGCTTGATGCATCATTTATTTCATGCTCCATTGTACTTTGCCAGTGATGCATAGCGCTGTAATGTTGCTAATTTAACGGCCCTCTTCATGTTAAAAGGCTACTCCCCTTTAATTAAAGCAGAGGTCCGTCCATTTGTTGCCACTGCCTTGCCACTAATCGTTGTCGGAGGGAGCCAAGCAGAGTGCCATTCGAATAATTAATTGTAATAGCTCAGGCGAAATAGAGAGTAAGAAGGAAAGAGTGAGAGCTATATCTTTTTTTAAGAAAGTGTGACAAAAGCATAACAATACTAAACCAAAACTTTAAACCAAAAAGTTAGACAAGCCTCTTTCTCTAAAATCCAAATTTGTTCCCTTCATTATAAAATGTCTTTGTTTTATGTATGATTAACTGGAAGTAAGTAACAGGTGTTCCAGTAAAAATGCAGATTAAAAAAGGCAGGCAGAAAATGAAGCTATCCAACGTACCACAGTAACAATTTCACCTGATAGTTGCTCCTTTTTTTGTCATTTACTTGATACAGCTGCATTATAACATCTTCTACAGTAACTTTTAGAGTCTGAATATTGCAGAAATAAATCTATTTTCTAACAAATGTGTTGTTAAGCACTCAGCCAAACATGAATGATTAAAAATTCTTCAAGTAAATAAAATCGGGTCTTGTAGGCTTGTTCATCCAACACCCTGCCTGACTGAGATCAGTTCAAATGAAACAAATGGGGCAAACAGAGCAGATTTCATTCTGCTTTAGACACCACAAAGACTGTCACTTTAATGCCTGAGTGTTAAATCTGCTCACTGGGGTGCTGTTTCACTGCTTTTACATCTGCCACGTGGTTGTAAAGTCTCACTGAAATTAGCATAGTCATTAAGTTGATGGTTTGTTATTCAGACTAAATGATCCATGTGTGTGTGCGTGCGTACTCTTTGTCTCCACAGTGTCCAGTCCCAGTTGATCAGGCTGTTTGCTCGGGGTATTGAGGAGCAGCAGCAGTGTGTTTAAAGACTCTTGTGCCCTGTCGACCTTGGACCTTAGTACAGACTCTTCAGTGGAGAAAAAACTGGAAAAGAAAACAGAATTGCAATTTTGTTAAGTTCTACTGGAGAACTTGGTGGGTTTGTTTAACTATCATTTTCTGGCATCTAGTCATCTCCATAGTGTGTTTGCCTCAATAAGACTTGCAGCAAGTTTGTGCACAACAAGTCATAAATATATCAGAAAAACTGAGATATAGATATAGAGATATAGACTTAGATACAGACAGCCATTTGGGAAAAGAGATATTTAAATTTGAGAAAATGTTGCATTGCATGTTTTTTAAGTTATTAAGGACTTTAAATGAAAGCTGTCCCTTCTGCACTAGTGTCAAAATTGCTTCACAGGATGTACATTATTAATGCTACAGCAGCCATATTCAAATCTAAGTTTCAGGTTTTATGTGAACTTTTCTGTAAATAAAAGATGCTCAGTGTCAAATTACCTCAAACAAACTGCAAGTCCTCACAGCCAGATGAAACAGAGCTGGACACCAATAATTGTATTAGATAATATTTTTTTTGCTTAGCATGAAAGTAAAGAGGAAATAGTTTTGCGAGAGTAAAAGAAAATTACCTGAAAAGTACAATGATATGCTACATACACATCCAAGCAATCTGATCTTTTTGTAGGGGAAAAACATTTCACATATGACCCATGTGATATGAGATATGAGCCAGGGGCACTAATGAAAAGAGCTGAATACCCTGCTAATATACTAACAGGACCCTGGTGGCTGCTGGGTGATAAAGCAAAGTGGTTGCTAAATGCTTCGGTGTGTCTGAGCACTGCTGTGCTGCACCTGTGGCTCTGAGCTCTGCTTCTCTCTGCCATAGAAAACTACACACAGTTTAATCATCGCTTGGGATTACCAAAATTATGCATTGTTAATGTTATTCTGCTCTAAAATAAGCCTCGTTTAGCTCCTATAAGTTGTAGGTCAAATGGTCTTAATGTCACAGGAGCAAAGCCATGAGAGACATGATGCATGCAAAGTCGAAATCAAAGTCTTTGTTGTGATTGGAGAGTAAATGTTTGATGATTTCAGTGTTACATGGTGTGTTTGTTTCTGTTGTTTTTTTTAGTTTATTTTCTTTATACACCTTATTCTTTTGTCTTCTGTGTCTGCATTGGTGTCGCTGAATAAAAAGGTTTAAATAATAATAATAACTAAGACAACATAACTAATATAAACTTTTTTCAGCTTACAATGAGTTAGCTCCTGAACCAAATAGCCTAACAAATGCCATTTTGCTGAAACTTTTCAACTAAAGTCTATAAACGTACAAAACAAGTGGCCTACAGATGAGCAAAGTATGTCACACTCAAATTCACTGCTTTATTTACTCTTTTTTTTTCCGGTGTCTCTCTTTATTATATTTATTTTGTTTAACCTTTATTTAAGCAGAAAAGTCCCATTGAGATAATTTACCTCTTTTGCAATGGAGTCCTGGTCAAGAGGCAGCAAAAAGTATCAATTACAACAATTAAAATTACTTGCAAAGAAAAAAAGTTACAAGTTAAAAAAAAGGTTGTCTCAAGTGCTCTCAGTCTGGATTTAAAGTCATCCAATTAAATAAGTTCTGTTAAATTTCTTTATAATGCAACTTTACATCTACACACTAAGTTTATGTTTGTTCAATTATTTTTTCTCTTTTCAAAACACATCACTGGAACACCTGCTTAGTCACCTTTACAACGTGCTAGTAAACAAAAGGATTGAGCATTTGTGGAACGATCAACATAGCTAAATGTGTGGGTACAAGAAAGAAAAATAAGCACCAACACGCTAGAAATTTTGTTAAATGTTTGGGGGAACTACTCAAACATTTTGGTGCTCGTTCCATTGGGTTAGGGTGAGGGTTATGATTTCTAACCAGGCTTTCCAGTTATGTTTATTATATTACTTAGTGGTATTATTAAACAGGATAAAAATGTCCCTATTTTTTGTGGTAAGTTAAGATAACCTTTAACACTGTTGACTCTCTTACCTAAAAAAATTGTGCCTCCACTGAGGCTAGTTAGCTTAACTCGATAACATAGATTCCAACCAGCAAGTTTTGGTTTGTTTATGCCACTGCAGCGCCTACTGTGCATTTATTTTCAAGTAGTCAGTCCTTTGCTCCACATCATACAGGTAGGAGCTGTTAGCTAGCTGCTTTGCTCTCATGTGTGCAGTTAAATGACACTTATTGTCAGCTGTTTAGGCAGATAATAAAACTGAAGCGATGTTGTGGTTTGTCTCTAGCTAAACCCAAGTTTTACATTACAAAGTCAAGTAATGTGAAGTCTTGTTTTGTTGGCACTTTAAGGATGAAATCTGAAGCCAAAAATTATGTTAATTTAATTAGTCAATGTTGCTGTGCCTTTATTTTGTGTAAAAATGGTATATAAGCATAGTAAGCTGTTATGCATAGAAAACATGATTTATTTAAATAAAATCCTGAATAAAGTCTTTATCTGCTGTTTGCTTTATCTTTATCGAGCACTGGACACCAGTGATGCTTCATTCTTAGCATTTCCCTTTCTTTGAGATACACAGACTCCAACGCATGCACTCAAAGGTCAGCGCTTCCCTGCTCTGGCTTTTTCAATCTTACCCTCCACTCTTTCTCTGTCTCTGTATGAGTGGAATTTAATAGGGTGCTCTGATGTGAGCGAGATGTTTCATTACATACTATCAGACATCAAAGGTCTCTGCTGAGATACAGTGGTATTTCAAGCTGTGCTTATTCCTCAGTCTCTGGATCTTTTTTTTGCTGCAAGGTGATATGTGTGGTATAGAGACAGATATGGGAATATGAAATTCACAGTTAATCAGCTTCTCACCACAGTGGCACCACATAATATAATTCATAATAATCTAAATTAAATAAATCTTTATTTTTTTTATTTTTTTTTTGTGATGTATGTTTAGAGACTGCAAAGGTCAAAACTGAAGGTTTGTAACCTCTGGCTCCAAAACATGATTTGCTTGAGTGGGTCCCTTATCAAGAATATTTCACTTATTTATTGAAATGCATTTCTATATCATGGTGTCATTGGCTAGATTTACTCTTTCTGATCAGGGTGCTGAAGTTCCTTACAAAAATCCAAAAGGTGTCAGTCCTCATAGATACTTTTGTCCAAACACCTTCAAAAAGAAATTCACCTTCCCACTCATGGCAATAAAAACATGGCAATTCTAGCTCAACAAAGACCAATAAATGAATGGCAATATGGCAAACTCAAAGCTTAAAAATGACATATTTTTAAAAAGATGAATGAGGCTATGGTAGCTCTTTCTGTCCTTTCTTTACAATACAAGCAACTGCAGAGAGTACACAGCGACACACTTCTGATTTACCTTAAGGCATGACTGAGAGGGATTTCTCAAACTCTAGCATTAAGGTCTTAGCTGTATAATTGGATCCTAATTTCTGAATAATTGTAGAAAGGATTCAAAACTTAACTGCTTTGTCAATAGAAAAAGAAAACAAGGTGCATTGTAGAAAGGATTCAAAACTTAACTGCTTTGTCAATAGAAAAAGAAAACAAGGTGCATTTCAGAGTAGTCTCCTTTTGAGGTCCCTTTAACCATAACGGTTTAAAAGTATGCCCCCCTTCTCTTATAAATATAAATCAAGTGATCTGTAAAGAGGCCTTAAGACTGACAGACCACGAAGTTGTTCTAGTTCACATTACTTCAATATGAGCACTAGTGCAGAGCAAAGACAGGGGGATTTTCCAGCCTGTCTTTTCCACAACGACACGCAAATTGTTTTTCCTCCCGTCTCCCCCTCCCCTCATTTTTCTCCTTTGCCACTTCCTTATTGATTTATTCTCCATCTGCTTGCCGGCAGCCCACTGTGAGCCTCTATCTCATTCCCACATCCCACCTGAGACACAAGGTGAGTCAAAACAGCAGCAATAACACCCTCCGCCACACATGCATTAAACACACACAAATGACAATCGACTGTCCTCAATTCAGTGTATTTACCCACAGAAGTGCTGGCTAACAGGAAATGACAGTGCTGTGGCATCCTCTGGACACACATTTACACTGTCTGTCTCTCTCTTCCCTTCACACACAGAGACCCACTCACACTTGCATCAACATTACTCTCTTTTTTTCCTCTAAAGTTTCACACTTATTCAGTGTCACACAAAATGAAACAGTGAAACAAAAACATTTTTTCATCCCTTATGACCAAAAACTGGCTTTATGAGAGGTGTTGTTGACCTACTTCAAGGCTATTTCTATTACTGTTGACTTCTTCAACCACTTTTTCCAACAAATAGCTAAGCGGCATACCAACATGCTGTTATTATAAGCTTTTAGTCTGGTTCTCCTTCAGAATCGACACAGATTGTTGTTGTATGAAACCAATAACTGAAGCAGCCAAATCTGGTAGAAAAAAAAATTCACCTTACCACACTGTATTGGCTAAAAAGAACCAAACAAAAGTAGAAATCTGTACTTATGTGAGAGGCAGAGGGTGATGAGGTAGGTGGTATGAAAGTGATGTGAGAAACAGAAACCCAGCTATTGCAGGGGCAGTGGTACAAGAACAGCAGTAATGTTGCCCACTTCTCTCTATATTGATTGAAACAAGTTCTATGTGAGAGATTTGGATCAATGAGCTCATATCAGTCCATCTTCTCAGTCAGGAGCCACTAGCGGTCTCCTATCTCTCACTTTCACCCACTCAACTTTCATCACACATTTTAACTCATAATGTGATTGAGGTTAGATTTTAAAGATGAGCCCGGTATAATTTTTATGACTATTACTTAATCTATATTCACTAATTGTAGTGAAGTACACAACACTTACAACATCAGCACTTTCATTAATACTAAGCAAACTTTATCCAGGGGCATATTCTTGCGACACAATGTGCATAGGCATGTATTTATGTGCTGTTGTACTATTTATTATCATCATACTGTTTTTAAAATATTTCATAATTTTATCACTTTTTCTGTGTTTTGTCTTGCACCTGCATTGGTTGGTTGGTTGGTTTTATCTCTTTCCAACAGTTTCTACTCATTTTAAGTCTTCATAGGTTAAGTGATCTTGTTACTGGATTATTTCATCCCTGACTTGTTTTGGGTCCTGTTAAGTCTCTTTGTTGTTATCCTGAGCCATTTTTGAGCCTCTAGATGTTTTAGTAATTTGTGATCTATTTGAAGTTGTTTGTTGTTGAATATCTTTGTAGTTTTTGCTTAGTTAAAACTTGTTAAGAACAATTTAATACTTATTTTGGGCCTCCATAATTGTTTTAAGACATTTTTAGTTTGTTTGTATGTAGTTTAAGTGTTTTAGTTCTTTGTAGATGTTTTGAATAAATGTAGGTCTCTTTGGTGTCATTTTGGCTCTTTTTTAGCTACTTGTATAGTTTGAGTAAATCTTTTTATTTTATTTTATCATTGCAATGCATCTCTTAATGAAAGATATGTTAAAAAGAGTTTTAAATAGAGGCTCAGCACCACAGGCCTTTCAGCTCCTGTACCAGTGTCTGATGGGCCCTCATTGCATAATTTACAGCACTGTCAACAAATGATTAACTTTGTGGTTGTGAGCCTATGATCAAAATTAGTTGGTTTTTAGTCCCTTCCACCTCAGTGACAGTGTATTTTCTTCATGTTTCATCAGAAGCTAAATGAAGATAAACAGGGAAGCACATATAAATCCTTATTCTGAAAAACTGCCTTTAAAACATCCAATTAATAAAATCGGAAACAGCTCACTGATTAAACAGATGTGACCAACAGGCCTCTGAATTTAGGTAAGACTAGGCATTACTTAGGTTTATTATGATTAGCACATATTAGTCCTTTCAGCAGCTGCAAGAAAAATTTCACATCATTATTTTATTACTTTTACAACAAATTATTTCTTCTCATTATGTTAATTCTGACTAAAAGCCAACATTCCCAGTGAGAAACCCTTGTATTAGCATTAACCAGGCTACACACCGAGTGTCTTTTTAATCTTTCAAACCACAGTAATCCTCTCACAGCTATGCTGCAATATACCGTATGTTTTTCTCCAAAATGTATTCATTTCTTAGGAAGTTGTGCACTAGGGGTGCAGACTTTTCACCCACTGGGCATTGAAGTGGGTCATCACTTACCACAGCTTTCCTGTGCATTGTTTGAACTTCACTGGACACACACTGTTAACACAATGTTTAACAATGCTACAGTGTTAAACAAACTAGCCTTGTTTTTGCATGATGCTAATGACAGTTCTGTCTTCATTGACGGTCACAAGCCGGATGACAGAAGGGGCTCAAAGAATAAAGCAACATATATTTTCAGAAGGTTCCAAGGCTGAGAAAAACACTGTATTTCTGTTTTCATCAGAGGTACACAATGAAACATGATTATAATGGCTTCTCTATGTATGTGATGTGGAAATCAAAGGCACAGTTTTTAGCATCATGAAGGTTTGTCTCTCACAACCCGCCTAGATGACTATAAGAAGCTCATTTCATACCAGACCTGTACATCATCATCATGGAGGAGCAGTAAAAGATTCAAGAATCATCAGAACAGGTTTAAAATAAACTCATGGTCAGGTTAAATGACACAGCAGAGGTAAAAGCCAGGCAAGGAGAGCAAACAGTAATATCTTAGGGAAGACAGTGGGTTACATGACAGGATGAGCTGTTAAGTTATCTGCAAACATATTTCATGTTGTGTCAACCAGTTTCTGTCACTGTACTGAGTCAGGCAAACGTTGGCAGAAGTTGATAAAGACAGATAATTTTTTGTTTAGGCGAGGTCAAAGTCTCCTTAAATGACGTCAAAGGTCTGAGGTTCTGTTTGAATGAATGCTTTGTGTATGTGGAGACTTTATGACTGTCTGTAAAGATTATGGGTTTACACAGAGTATAGACAGAAGAAAACGGACGGATAAAAGGACACTATAATCTGAGGTCTTTGTCTTTTCTCTGAAACCTTTTCAAGGAGCAATATTGAACCTGTGCTTAAAATGCTTATTCTTTTGTATCGTAATTGATCTTGTAAAATAAATCTGCACTAACATGATGAACAAATCTGCCTGCTATCTTCTGAGAGCACATTCTTTTGCCGTTAAATGGAAATGGAGTGATTAAGACCGTGGGAGATCTGAATCCATGTACCAAATAGCACAGTCAGGAAAAATTATTTCATCATTTCATTTCATATTCTAAGGTTTAACTTATTAGGTCCTTAAAACCTTAAAGCCATTCATGAAATCTTCTGTATACCAAAGTATTTGAGTCAAACAGGCCATCTGTCTGACTGCTAAAGCTTGGTCAAATTGACCCTGTGAGAGTGAAATGGCTCAGTCACAGGCCAGACCTCACCTGACTGAAATGTGGTGGTATGACCTTACGGGAGCTGCACATAAACTAATTTATAAATCTCAAATGACTAAAACTACACTGTAAAAAAGAGTGGACCAAAATTTCTCCACAACAATATGACTGACTGACAACAGCATATAAAATATTTTATTAAAATGTGGTTCTGCAGTCCAGCTGTTCACTAGTTTTTATTAAACTAGCTTTCTCAATGACCAACTATATAGTGCCCAGCTCTGTTGTCACTGTGAAGTGGTATCATGGACAAGTGTGTGATCAGAGTTCTTCCTACTGACTCCACGGTGGCACTTTGGCCTCTGCTGGCCGGGTTCTACAGAGTGCTTTCTAGTGACAAGTCATTACCCCAGCTGGCGTATTGTTAGCACACTGGGAATCTGTTGTTGGAGCAATCTACTCATTACTTGCTAATCACTTGAAAAGGACTTGTTTGTGCAGGCACACACAAAGAAAGCTGCACAAACACATTCAGCAAGCATGCTGGACTGAGCTGTTCTGCTGAGCACAAGACGTTATTGCATTGCTAATGGTGCTTGAAGTAATTACATCCTATAATGTTACTTGCCGCCTAGTCCTCTCCAGCAGGCCTCAGCATGGTGGCTCACAAGAGCACAATCCAGCGTTCTTCCCCAAATGACTCGATTAGGCCTCTGTAGCTACTTTTTGCACTCTGAGAATATGAGGCAGGCTTCAACAAAAGCCTAAGTGACTGCATGTGAGGGGTTGTTGGTCACTTAGAGGAGAAACACAAGCAAATTATGTATCATAGCTGCAGTTAGATGCCTATAAGCGTGTAGGTGTGTGTAAGTGTAGAGCTGGAAGATTTGAAAGACTTTATTTCAGATCCAAAACAAAAGGTACAGACATGTTACACTTTTGTTGTGTAAATAGCTGCAGAGAATAGGAGAAACAGATAATTAATTCTTGAGAGAAATTCAAGCATTGATGTAATCTTCTGTAATCTTTCCCCATTAATTTCCACTTGTAACCAAAAGAGGTTCTACATTTGGAAATAAAGAAGTTATTATTCTGTTGTAATGTACACAAGTTGCCTGTCATCTCTGCCTTTTAACAACTTCCTGTTGTCACATAGAATTGTAAATCCAGTCCAGTTAAATGAGTAAGCTTGCTTTGTTTTGCTACATGTAGACTCCAACCATGTAAACACAATGTGGGGGTTCTGTCTTTAGCCCTGTTTCGACTGACAGGTGAGAAGGATGAAGTAAGAGTGTATGGGTGGGTGAGAGAAGGAAGAAAGAATTGAAATAAATAAATGTGAGGATGGATGGAAGAAGGGATGTAATGGAGGGAAGGATGGATGGAACGAGAGGGGCTAGTGTAGCGAGAACAAGACTAATACTGCTGAGTGGGTGAACCAGGTGATCAGAGGCCTTGTTTCTAAGCATAACGGGTTAATTTAATTTGCTAATAAAATGTGTAAGTGGACATCATCAGATAGGAATATGAGGACATTGAGATTCTGATAAATCAACCTAAGCTTCATCCATGTAAAAAAAAAACAAATAACGGTAATTGTACAATTTAAATTGTAAATCTGCAGCATTTTGCACGTTGGACCAACTGAGCTATTTCCCAGTCATTTATGAGGTGGGATTGTTGAATCAGATGGAAAATCCACTTAGCAGCCAAATTTTATTTGGCTGAGAAATCGAACTGTCTGGTGCAAAAGTTTAAAAAGTTTTTCAAAGGGCTCTGATTTCTGTCTGCTGCAGCCAAGACTCTCGAGTACTGATAAGTACATCATATAACCTAACTTTTGAAAGGTTTTAGGTGTGCAATGCTCTAATGTAATGATAATGACATTTCAGAGAAGATTTTGCTGTTGTCCTCCACAATCAATATGTAATATATTGCACTATTGCCATTTTATCCTTTACTTGCAGTTAGAATAAACCAGGGATTTTACCAAACCTTTCTCATGGCAAAACTTACATTATTTCAAAGTTTAATTACTTGTGGGAGTGCAACTAAATTAATATAATCTTAAAGTTAGTTTGCCTACACATCAGTGTAGGTATACAGGACAGTATCTGCATATCATCCATTAAATCTGTTTTTAAATTTTCCAAAGAAACAGTTACTGCATAACTTTTTATTCGAGATATAAGATAATGTTTTTCAACTCCTTTAAAAGGTTGATGATACTCCCATTTCCACATAGAATTCACCAATTTCTGATATTACATGTTTCAAAGATTAAGATATTAAATTTACGGGGGAGACTTTTTAAAAAAGAAATTGCATTAGTAGGAGCCATTCTCTTGCCATTAAATGGAAATGAATGTTTAAGACCGTGGGAGATCTCAATCCATGTACCAAATAATAAATTAACCCTTTTGTTTTTTTCCATCCATCCATCCATTATCTGCCGCTTATCCGAAGTCGGGTCGCGGGGGCAGCTGCCTAAGCAGGGAAACCCAGA
>JBAMHW010000026.1:13074598-13084613 GCA_037177495.1 Rhadinocentrus ornatus | reverse complement strand
ACAACATAGCCGCTAGGATCGTCGGGACGCACAAACTCCTCCACCACGTTAAGGTGGCGGCTCAGGGAGGAGCTTTTGTTTTTTTTTCTTTAAAATTTACTTTTTTTTCTCACTTTAACCATTTTTATTCTTCAAACCAGTCAAGTTATTTGAACTTATTTGTTAATTGTTCTGCTGCCTTGCATTCAACATGGCACAGTTTGTATACAGTATATTGCCTATTTGTAACACAACATGAAAATACTTTTCCCCTGCAGGTATCTTGGTCTGTGTCAATCCAATATTAATGCACTTCAGCCAGTGCTGCTGTAAAGCAGTCTGCCCTCCAGAAAATTCCTGCTGATACCTTCTCTCTGCAGCGTCCACTCACCCCTCCGACCCACGTCTCCAACTCCCTGATAGGGTGCTTTGTTTAAGTCATTCTTTCCTATCCTTCTTCCTCCCATCTTCCTCATTGATTTCACTTCCATTTGATGCCACAGACTTGTTTTCTGTTTATGACGATGGATGATTGAGGTGCAGCACTCCAAAATCAGCTCTGTTCCAGGGGAGAACGCAGCAGGATATGGACAAAGAAAAACTATCACCCTCTAACAGGGGGTTCAACTGAGTGTATGTGTATTGGTGTATGTGTGCAAGTGTCTGTGCTGTATGTGAGTGTACATACAGCCAACTCCCTGGGGGTAGACATCTTAACTCAGCAGCGTTTGGGAGAAAAACAGGCCAATATGTCAGTGCAAAGATGTGCTGTGGGTGAGAACAGATACTGAGACCTTCTGATTTACCCGCAGTGGCAGGATCGGAGGGCATCCTACTTTACTGTGCAACCAGCCATCTCTGTCCAGCTCTGCCAGACATGAAAATTGAGAGGATGGGTTTAATGGAAGGGAAGGGTGGTCTTTCTGTTGTGCAATAATTCAGACTATTGAAAGACATCTTTCTATGACAGTAAAATTTTCATAACTCAGCAAATATAAAAAAAAAAAATCTTACTAAAGAACTGTAGAGGAGAAAAGATGTCTTGTTGCAAGCAGCTTACAAGGTCTTCATGCTTTATGGGATTGTTGAATCTATGCAACAAACAACTGAGGCAGTTCTAAAAGCAAAGTGGTTCAACTAGGTTGCAGCTAATAAAGTGGATTAGAAAAGATTGTCGCAGGTTATGCATTTGTATCCTCACTAATCGTGATGCTGAGACTTCCAGGTTTTAAACAAATGCCTCAGAATGCATTATTACCTAACAATTTATTAATTCTGGATTGTGACACAACTGTGTTTTTAACTTATCTGTCAAGATCTTGAGAAAATTTAAACCAACCAGGAAGTGGAACCACACAAAACCAGTAAACAAGAGGCAAGTCCGCTGGGTTCTTAAGTATTCTTAACATCTTAACAAAAGATGGTAAAGTTTGTCTGTTATGACAGGTTAAAAAAATTGCCAAAGACATATGCACTGGTGGGGAAAATGTTATTGTATTACTGTATCTTGTCTTCAATTTATTTACACTCACTCTCCAGCCTCACAAGCAGCTGTTTAAATTGTTAGGCACAATCATAGATTACTTCATTTGTCACCATGCGTTGACAGATAAGCTTCTTGGTAGGCTTTCAAAACACAAAGGTGTAAGAAGAGAAGCAA
Organism: Rhadinocentrus ornatus; assembly: GCA_037177495.1. Lineage (NCBI taxonomy): Eukaryota > Metazoa > Chordata > Actinopteri > Atheriniformes > Melanotaeniidae > Rhadinocentrus > Rhadinocentrus ornatus. The sequence goes on along the minus strand of JBAMHW010000026.1, from coordinate 13,082,974 downwards.
CTGAAAAGGAAAAAAAACAGGAGATTGCCACATTTGATCACTTCAGTTCAAGAGACTTAGAAGTGCTTCTGCACCAAACTAGTTTGTGCTGTGCCGCTTAACACTTCAAACACAAAAAGAGTGTTTTGTTGCTGTTCAATGCGGCTACACTCAAAAGAGGAGGTGGAAACCGTCATAGTGATGGGGTGATGGGGAGGATGCACTTGATTGTACGTACACAAAGTGATAAAAGCTGCAGGAAAAAGAAGGGAAAAAAAGCTTGCTTGCTTTCTCCTCTTTGCACAGCTGGAAATCAGTTTTGTGAAGTGTGTGTGCTCACTGGGTTGTCATTCAGCGAACGCTGCGTTTGAAGCACGCTGACAACTTCGTAAGTGCAATAACAGGGTGATGCGTTCAATGTCTTAAGCTGTTTCCAGAATAGCAGCTGCAATTTCACAGGCCCTAATCTCTTAACTGTATTATCTTGGTTAAGAGGGTGACCTGCCACCGCAACAGTCTATCTTGTTAAGAGGAGGGTAGGAGGGCAAAGAGAAACACATGCAGGTCTGGCCAGGATGGCAGAGTCACGGCCAGGTTATAAATTCTAGCATGAGGCACAGCAAAATAAGAATTCTGGGCAGAAATAAGGCAGATTGTGTTTAGGAAGCTATTTGTGCATATCTAGCTGTTTAAAAGGCCCTACATTTGCATGGGATGAATAGACTCTTTATAGTGGTTACCTAACACATTTCCTTTCCAACATGTAAAAACAAACCTAAGCATAAGTCTGTAACCTGCTGAGTTTCATCTTTGCTGAGCATCTTTGTCCAGCAAGTGGTCATCATGTCTGACAGAAAAATGGTGCATCTCAGAGGAGCCATCTATGCAGGGAATCACTTTCACTCTCTGAGCTGCATTCAAGTGCTCCTTGGGTGTTAATAAAAGAGCTACCTGCCTGTGTACAGAAAGGAAAGAAGCACATTTTAAGCTTAATTTGTATTTCCCATGAACTCACCCATCCATTGATGTTTGAAAATAGATCTTTTGAGAATGGTTGGTGCCATTTACTTCCTGTGACCAAGCGTGCATGAAACCATAGCAGGTCCTCCAGTGCCCCCATCAGGATCTTTAATGCATCAGCAGCTATTCGTCCCCCTTTCATTTTATAACTTCTCATGCTTTTTTAATTTGTGCCTTCCTCTTCTACCACAACAGAGTTTTGTCTTTGTCTACTCATTCCCCCTTCTCAGTGAATTGCCGTGGGGTGAGGCCAGTGCAAACAGCAAACAGACATGTTGTGTCGGCAAACACTGGTGCGCGTACAGGTGGTTTAGAGCTAACAGAAAGGAATCATTACCCTGCTCGACTCAAATCACTGCTGTTCCACTGGGACTGAGCACTGCACATAAACACAGAGACACACACTCAGGTACATAACAAACAAACACAAAGGAAGTGAGCATCTGTCAGTGGGGATTGTTATTGCTTTGCTGAGGAGCAAATAAAGAGAGAAGTAAAAAAGGAGAAGAGGGAGAAGGCACAGTCAGGTGGAATAAAGTAGCCGCGAGAAGAGCAGAGACAAACCAAGTTCTCCACTTGTTATTGTACCTGAGGCCAGAGAGTCAGCTCGCTCTGCAGCCTGGCTAATGGTGCGACGTACACCAGCATATTTCACTGAACACATTTACATTTGCCACCGCTCTGACCTAGTCATTGCACATCTCTCTCTCATTTGTCCCCTACGTCTGTGTGAGTGTGTGCAGCAAAGATAATGACTGCATTGATCAGAGACGTCCCCATCGGGTGGTCTTGTTCCGTCAAGGCTGAGAGAAAACGATGGGGAAAGCGGAAAGAGAGAAGAAGGGATCAAGGCCAGAGCAGGATGCCCTCTGTTGCATCCCGCCTCCCTGCATTAGCCAATCAAATATCCATCTTGGCTGTCGCCCTCCTGCTCCACACACCCCATCAAAAACTCATCTGCGGCCCTCTTTTTATTGTCTGTCATGTCTCTAATCCTTCCTTCCTTTATCATTGCCCTGCTCTCCCTCCTTACATAAGGAATGCAAAAAAGAAGAGTGTTCTGGTATAATGTAAAAATGATGAGAATCAAATGCCACATCCTTTGAAGTGACTCTCAATCTTGCTGAAAACCAGTGGAGGATTTTAAAGTTTTAGTCAACAAATGAGAAAGCATCTTTAGATGTGTGGGATACACTACATGCCTTTGGTAGAGTTGCAGGGAGTCTAGAGGTCTAAGATGTCCTCACACCTTTTAAACAGCTTCTATATAACTCTCTTTAGTCACTGAGTAAAAAATGGCATTGCCTTAGAGAGCACAAACTGTTAGAGTTGCCTTTCATGGCTGAGACACAAGTATTTTCTCCTACATCGTTTTGGTTACCAGGGAGATGAGTCCCATCCATAGAATGTATATAAAAGATTAATATTGTTTATGGGTACAAACAGGTGGCATAAAGTTCAATACCACATTTACTCACTCAATGCACATGCCTAATTAAGTTTTTCTGATCACTGTACTGAATTAAATAGTATATTAAGATAGAAATTGGGCCTCGAAGATGCATATATTTGGTTTGAGGAATGATTTTACAGATCTATTGCATCCTAGTACAGTCACATAAAAATACAAATAACACACAATGGCAAAAGCCAAGTGCCAAACTCAAGGCTTCAGCATGGCAATTCTCTTTGGGATAAGTCCTGACCTAATTCATGACATACTCAAATAATTCTGTGGTCTATGTTCATTCTATAGTCTCACTATGCCTCAGGCAGTTTGGATTATACCACGTCTCTAATATGTAAAATCTGACCTGTGAAAAGGGTCAGATTTTACATGGTCTTTTTTTTGCAAAAGCAAACACTGTCTATGATATTTTAAATTATGTTGGATTTGACCCTAAACACACATGAAAAATAAATAAATAAATTTTAAAAAGAAAAGAAGTAAAAACTCATGAACTCATGACTGTTCCTTCTTAAAATTCTCCATTTGTTCATGCAAGCCGACATGGAAAACAAATATGACCTCCAGGGATCGTGAGAGCAACAGCATACAAAGTGTCAAAATGGACACTGATTACTAGAACTAATTGGGAAAGATCATATGACTACAGGTTTTGCTTACATCAAAAATCTATTTTTCATAAAGTTGCAAAGTCAGCGTAAGATATATATTAATATGATTGGCAGGAGATTTTTTTTTCCATCTGTTATAGGCATCACTAAATTCAGTCTAATTCAGCACTAGTATAGTGGAGGCTGTGTAGAGACATTTACATCAGATTAAAGAGTAGCCAGCTCGAATGGAGGAAGAATAAAAAAAACACACCATTTCCCACTCTGATGTGTTAATTAATGTTCAAGTCACATGCCTAGAGTGAGGCTGGGGTCTATCCCTGCCGCTGTTAAGCAAGTGGAGGCGTACACCCAGCACAGTCCATCACAGGGCCACCATAGGGACAAACTACTCATTCCTAGGGTCAGTTCAGAATCACCAATTAACCTAACTTGGACTGTAATGGGGGCGGGGCAGTAAGGAGTAGCATGAAGCACATGCTGTAAAAATGTGTTCATATCTGCTGTAAAGTTGGGCATTTTCACATAACAGTCTAGGGCAGTTTATTTACCCATAACACAAAAGCCAGATTTGGAGAGAAATATAATGAGATGTTTTGTTTTTTTTATTCTACAACGTATTTTCCCGCTGGATTTTCTACACAAAGTTGAAATACCAATTTCTAAAGCCACTCTTTATCAAGATGACTTAAAAAGATCTACATAGTGGGTCAGTAGTGGTCTTCTTCAGTCGTTCCTATCCCCATCATCACTTTACAAGAATATAAAAACTTATAATATGGCCAGATTCTCTTTAACACATCAATCTCCGGTTGCTGTGATGCTATCAGCTGTTCAAATTTGAAACTGGACTAGAAATCAAACCTACGCTATAGGCATCTTTGCTGACACTCCTTGTGCCAAGTGTAAATCTAACGTAATGCGATGACCTGATCTTCCTCTCCCCTTTTCTTCTTCTTTCTATTCTCATTACTTTTAGTGAATGACAGAATGTTTTTTTCTAATTTTCTAAAGACAATAAGAAAATCAAGATTTTTGACAGACTAATTAGCAGGCAGAGGGCTTCACTAGTGGAGATGTTACTTTCAGTAAAAAGGATTAGAGAAGGTGGCACCACTACTGCTAAAAATGCTGAGATGTGGCAGAAAAAATGTCTGAGTACATTTTTTAGTGTGGACTTTTTTTATTCTCGTCAAAACTGCTGAATCGAGAATGTGTGACAGTAAAATGGGTTATTTCTTTCTCATACACCTATTGTTTGAGTTTTAAGCTCATTTGAGAGCATTGTGACATTTCCACAACATATTGATGTTGTCCCTCACATGACACTCAGAATCAGGTTGCATGAGGAGGATTTAGATGTCGCCATTATCTTCGGTACAACGTTTCGAGGTCTGACAGCGCTGGAGCTCCATTAAGAATTCTTCTAAATTTACAGTGAGAGCAAACTGCTACAGTTTACCGCCCACAGAAACAAGGCAATCACTCACCTCAGCCCCTCTGCACAGCCAGAAAGCATTTAAACACACACAAACCACACAAAATCCAAAGACAAATGTTCACACACACACGCATACAGTCGGATTTAAAGCTACATGCGCACATGCAAATCAGGAAAGAGTTCCGATTAGAGGGCATTGCCTTCTTCACCATGTCCAGTGTGAGTGTGTGTGTACACAACAATGTGTGTTTGTCTCTTTCTGCACTTTAGTAGGTTGGTAAAGATTCGTCATGCTAAAGGTTACATCTGGTACCAGTGCAAACAAGGGGTGTAGGATTCGAGCCGCAAACCACCAGCCAATCTAGATCAGGCTTCACCTTTGAGACAGATGCACGATGAGGAGAAACACACACACACAGATGCCAACACGCTGATAAATCCACACACTGACAGAGAAACACATAGTTGTAAAACACACAAATGAAGACACATCATTTCTTCCCTTCTAGCAAACACACACACACACACAATCAATCAGCCACATAAGGCATTCACAGCTGCATGTGTTAATGTTGACATACATTCCTTTTGGGGCTCTTCAAGGACTTTGTTATTTAGTACTGTTGACATTCAGAAATATTGAATGTTCTCTGGCTTCTAATCTCTTCCTCTGCATTCCCCTAAAGTAGCGGGCAGGTCATTAAAAGTCAGGGCATATGGCTCAAAGCCTGCAGGAGATGTAGAAGAACCCCCATCTTCTCCTTATCAGTATTACTTTACTGTATTTATGACTCAGGAGCTTTGAATCCATACAGGAGGGAAAGCAATGGGCCTGAAAGGCAGAAAAAGATACAGCCTTACACAGAATGGTAAATGAAAATCTGACACAGAAAGACAACAGTTTCAGATTGAGGTGAAACAAGTTTACATTTTTTAACATTCAATTGCAGCCAGTGAGCACACGGAGTCAATAAATCTCCAGCTGTCTCCCGAGAGTTGGTCTGATGTCTCCCAGGCACACATGAATATTAAATGGCCTCTTGTAAATCAAACAGTGGTGTGTAAGTGAGCACTGAAACAGAATTAGTTGGGAAAGGGCAGATAATAAATTGACTTTATTTAAACAGCTTAGGCCAAAAAGCTTCTTCTTGTAGAAAAAGTTCAACCAGAGTACTGAAACAGTAAAATGTTGGAAGGTGCCTAATGACTTGCATTTTATTCCTTCTCAGCCATCTTTCCCCCCTCACACACATGCATGCCTTTACACGCTCAATAAGGGCTAATCATGATAACAAGGAGAGTTAAATTTTTTAGCTCTCATCCCGTCAAGCACATTCCTTCCAACATGACATGGTTACACATGAGATGTAATGTTTGCACAAGAATTTGCAGAAAGAATGAAGAAAGCTTTGGAGAGACAGTGTGTGTCTTGTGTTTGGTTGTATTTCTGGATGACTGTGTGGTTCACCTTGGATGGTAATGCAGTGGAGAGGCAAAGGAGAGAATGCAGCTGACATGAAGAGGAGAGGAACAGAGAGAGGTGATACAGGTGAGGGAGAAAATCAACCAGCTCTCACACTGAGACAATCAATAAGCTCTCTTCTCAGTCTATTTCCTATGGGCTGGACTCAGTAATAGCATTGTGCCAAAGCCGTCTGTGTTCACCCTGGGAATAGGTTCAGGGTGATGTGATAGTATGAAGCCAGCACTGGTGAGGGACTCACACTAATTGTTACTTTTGTCATGGAGAGGGCAGAGAAATGACCAGGAGGAGTGTTGTGCAGATACAGGTTCAATGTCAGAACAGTGACAAGTGCAGAAAAAGGAGGAAGGTGCTCAATCATTTCTTATTGAATGGAAAGAAATCTTGTGTATTCACAACATGAGTAAGTCTTGAGCTGTTTCCTTTCCCTGTTCTTTGTTTTTTATTGGAGCTGGTGCAGTGATTTACAAAAGGAATACAAACATAATAAGAAAATACAGTTTAAAAAGCCTTATGGAGTGCCAGACCCACTTGTTCGAGCTGTCCGGTGCCTGTACGACCGGTGTCAGAGGTTGGTCCGCATTGCCGGCAGTAAATCAGAATTATTTCCAGTGAGGGTTGGACTCCGCCAAGGCTGCCCTTTGTCACCGATTCTGTCCATAACTTTTATGGACAGAATTTCTCGGCGCAGCTGAGGTGTTGAGGGGATCCGGTTTGGTGGCCTCAGGATTGGGTCTCTGCTCTTTGCGGATGATGCGGTTTTGTTGGCTTCATCCGGCCGTGATTTTCAGGTCTCACTGGAGTGATTCGCAGCCGAGTGTGAAGAGGCTGGGATGAGAATCAGCCTCTCGAAATCTAAGACCATGGTCCTCAGCCGGAAAATGGCGGAGTGCTCTCTCCGGGTCTGCCACAAGGTCATGCCCCAAGTAGAGGAGTTCACGTATCTCAGGGTCTTGTTCACAAGTGAGGGAAGGATGTCGGGAGATCAACAGGCGAATCGGTGCCGCATCTGCAGTGATGCGGACGCTGCATCGGTCTGTCGTGGTGAAGAGGGAGCTGAGCCAAAATGCAAAGCTCTCAATTTACCGGTCGATCTACATTCCTACCCTTACCTATGGTCACGAGCTGTGGGTAGTGACCGAAAGAACGAGATCGCAAATACAAGCGGCCGAAATGAGGGTGGCCGGGCTCTATTCTATTCTAATCTACAGTCATTTGGCAGACGCTTTTATCCATAGTGACTTACATCTGAGAATAAGAACAACACAAGCAAGAATTCAAATAGGGTGCGACATCATAATTAAGTATTAGTCAGACTGCTGTAAGTCGAGTTGGACCCAGGTGCTTTTGTTTTTGTTTTGTTTTTTTAATACAAGATTGTGATTTTATCACACAATATCATCTTGGGCATAAGTGCATGCAGCATATTCAGTACTGAGTTGAGCGAAAGAGCTGGACCAATCTTTTTAACTCATTCCGACGAGTAGAAGAGTTAAGCTAAGCGAGGAAATGCTCCTTAAACAAGTGAGTCTTTAGTTTGCTCTTAAAAGACTCTGCGGATCGGACGGAGTGTGGTAGATCGTTCCACCACCGGGGAACAACAGAGGAAAAGAGTCTAGCTACAGATTTTGCACCACGTTGTGGTGGGAGCACTAGGTGTCTTTCACTGAGCGTAAATGTCGAGTTGGAGTGCAGCTCTGGATTAAGGAGTGAAGGTAGACAGGAGCCGTTTGGGTTATTGTTTTGTAAGCCAGAAGCAGAGCTTTGAATTTGATGCGTGCTGCAACTGGAAGCCTCCCTGGGGCTCTGCCTTAAAGATAGGGTGAGAAGCTCAGTGATCCGGCAGGGGCCCAGAGTGGAGTCACTGCTCCTCCGCATCGAGAGGAGCCAGATGAGGGGGCTCGGGCATCTGGTAAGGAGGCCTCCTGGAGGTCTCCTTGGTGAGGTGTTCCGGGCACGTCCCACCAGAAAGAGGCCCCGGGGAAGACCCAGAACACACTGGACGGACAACATCTCTCGGCTTGCCTGGGAACGCCTCAGGATCCCTCTGGATGAGCTGGTGAATGTGACCGGGAAGAGGAAAGTCTGGGTTTTCCTGCTTAGGCAGCTGACCCGCGACCCGACTCTGGATAAGCGGCAGAAAATGGATGGATGGATGGAAATTGACCAAAAGCTCTATTTTAATGTCCATGCAAACAATCTTTAAAAAACACTGGGCTGTTTTCTCCCATTACAAAAAGTTTTAAATGAATCGACATCATATCCCTGGGTAAGGGGCGCTGCCGCTGGAGACATGACCAAGTCCTGAAGGCCGTAGTGGATGCTCTCTGCAGTGGAATCAGCCACAGCAAGAGCCTTCACCCAGTTAGGAACA
>JBAMHW010000026.1:13053619-13068794 GCA_037177495.1 Rhadinocentrus ornatus | reverse complement strand
CTTTTTTAAAGGGAGCTCGATAACGGGAAGGGTAGGAAGAGGGACAAAAAAAACTACCTCTCTTGAGGCGGGGTGCCAGGAAGAACCCCCCCCCCCCCCAAAAAAAAAACAACACAAAAAAAAAAAAACAATAAAACTTCTGTTTCTGCACTGAGAAGAAATTGTTTGGTAATAATCTTAAAATGGCACTACTGAACTTTGCGAGTGAAAGCTAGCCCAATGTTGACGTTCTGTCACTTTCTCTTTCTTTTGCTTGCTTCCTCCAATAATGTCCTCCTGCATTACTTTTCGAATTTAAAACTGCCATCATGTTGATATCCAGTTGCTGGCATGAGATATGATGCTGTAAAGCAAATTGCTAATATGTAGAGATGCTCCAGGCTGCAACACAAAGTTTTAAAAAGGAATTTTCTCAGCCTTATGTGGTGCAAAGCAATGACAGCTCAGAGATTTGAAAACTTAAAACTTTTATAGCTGCTTTAAGTTTTCCGATTTCTTAATCGTTTAACAACTTCTACATGCAAATGCATTTTTTGCTTTTCCTCGAGTCTCAGTAGTTACAAACCAACACTTGTCTGTGCCTAAGATTTCCCTGACACCACAAGCTTTAAAATCTTCACTTTAAATTAGAAATAAAGCTTTTTTCCAGTCATAACTTCACTCTTTATATACTAATTGCTGAGCCTTTGTCAGACTCTCAAGCTGACATTTTTCACCGTAACACCCAGCACGTCTTTTTAGATTGACTCCTCAGCCTCTTTCAGCATTTCATCGCAAACTCTAACTTTACTCAGCAGTATCTAGCATTTGCACTCAAACTTTTTGGTTTGAGTTTGTAGACGTCTGTCTGCAACACAATAAGCTTCCACTTCAAAGAGATGCATTTAAAACCCAATGCTGGCATTGTAATGAAGACAGATTTAATCAGAGTGAAAAACGTAACTGAAGTCGACATGTGCATGATGTAACCTTCACAGGCGTGGATGCTGAAGCCAAAGCGCAAAGCAACCTGAGAAAACATGGACAACAGCCACAACATGGTTAAATCGGACCTCATCTGGCTGATAATGCAAAGCACACTGATATCAATATCTATTTCTATTTTGAATTCCATCCTCTTTCAGTAGTTGAAATTGTCCCTGTGCTTGGAAAATAAAATGCCATTTCAAATTCTGGCTGTATGCAAGTATTTCACACATTCTCCAGAAAATAAATAAATTTATTTGTAGACGAACGTGATATTTGAAATGAGGTCGGCCTGTGGAAACTCAATTTGATATTAGAAACTTACAGCATTGATTACTGTTGCTGAAGGTGTGCTGCATTTGAAACATTTTATTTTTAAAGCTGAGACTTGAACTTGCAGCTTTTCTATTGATGTAGGCGCATGTATAATGTGCATGCAGATAAAAACAAGGAGTTTACCAGTCCTAATTTTATCTGGATAGATTTTTATAGCTTTAAATAACCTGGCAGGTCTATATTTTTACTAATATTTATGCTCATAAAGGGCACTGCATATATATGAATTGAAGAGAGGCGTGAAAATAGGACGACAAAACCATCATGTGTTGCAAGACTGCCATCAAGTGGAAAAAGGAGGTCATGATGATGAAGCTTTCCTCCTTTCTGCATTGGTTATAAATTACAAATATGTTCATTTTAGATCCTAAAAATACACAGCTTTTCATCCCGCACAATTATTTTAAGCTTTTATGAGAAAGGAAAGTGATGATTGTAGGTGAGGAGGATGATCTTGCTCATAAAAGACAAAGTGGTATTAGATAAATAACAACCCTGACCCTAAGGAAAAGGTCCCAAAACCCAAACACTAGAAGTGATTTTCTAATATATTCACATTGTCACAAATAATTCTGACAGCTTAACACAGTTGTACTTACAAAAGTAAGCCGGTCTAAGTCTCCACTAAATCACAATACAGACATAAACAAGTTGATCATCTCTGCTGCCAAGAGGGAGCATTGAAATGTTGGTCTTTACTGGATTAGATCATTCATCACCATCATCATCAGTGCGATGTATTGTGCAGAGCTGCTGAGAGATGTGAAAATAGCTGAGTTCGTTCCACCTAACCCCTGACTAAGGCTTTGCAAGACACACAAAAGAGTAAAAAGTCTGCCTAAAGGTGCTGGCTGCTGCAGTTTTAACATCAATAAATCTTTATTTTTATTTGAGACATTTCTGTCAATATTATGGTAAAATTTTCCTCTCAGTCAAGAAACTAAAAATGGAAAACAACTTAAGAGTATTGTACTGAATGAACGCTGTTGAAAAGGATGGAAAGAAATGAGGAAATAAGACCGAAAGGTGACTAAATATGATTCAGGAGATAATGGAGAAGAAAGCTGTGGAGACACGTTGAGATACTAGAAACTGCTTCCATGTTTGGGGGGAAATGAGATGTTCAATTTTAAAGCTTATGTCTATACAGACTTGTGGCGGGCCTAGTAAATACACAGAGCAGAAAGAGGACATGTAAACTGACTGGAGGCACACTCAGACTGTTCATTAGTGCACCACATGCACAGACATCAAATGTCCAAATTAAGGCAAAGGAAGCAAAATGACGCAGCTGAAAAAGTCTTAAAGGTTGCCAAACTTAACTTAAAGAGCCTCAGGTTATTAAAAGGCATATTAAAAATGGTCAGTACCCGTTTCACTATCACAGAGGTCTGAAGAAAAACCTCCAAAAGCCCTCAGGACACAGAGAGCGGTGCAGTTTACATATTTTAAAAACCTGAAATTGGTGTAATGTCATTCAAGGTGATGTTTTCTTCAGATAAATGTCCTATAGCAAGTTTCACCTTGACCACAGCCTTCTGATAACCACTAAAAGAATCTGGCAAAAACTGTTTAGGTATTTCATAACCCAGGGGTGTCCCTGCGTCGTACCAGACTCAAACTAAATGGATCTATGAAGTTCTGCACATGACTCATCGAGTCGGGTGTGTTGGAGCAGCAAAACATCGAAAACCTGCAGGATTTTCCTCGAGAACCGGAGCCGGACACCCATTTTGGCAGGGTTGGTAGAATTCAGTTGCATATGTGTGTTATCTGACACAGACTTCACTTTTCCCTCGGTCTTCATATTTGTCATAAAGCTGAGGTCAAGACTTGTGAAAAAGCCAGTCTAAAAGCTTAATGTTCTTCTTCTCTATGCTTTCCAAAGTCTTTGATGTATGTTTGAGGTCATTGTCCCATTAAAGCACCAAACTGTGCCTTTGTTTCCAGCCCTTCAGGCTTTTTAAGGTTCTGCTAAGGTCTTTGTCCATCCTTCTACCCACTTCTTCCAGTTTCATTTGCAGCAAATTAACCCCAGAGCATGATGCTGCCACCACTATGCCCTGCAACTGACATGAAGTTTTTGTTAGGGGTCTGTGGATTGATTGAAATATCAATAGAATCAAGACTAAAGTTGGTATAGGATTGATACTAGAATAATGGTATTTTTATGGACATCCACAAGAGAAATGGAGATCACGTAAAAAACTAGTGAACATCTAATCTTTACCAGATTAGACACATTTCTATTTTCTTCTATGCACAAAAAAAAGCAAAAAAAAAAACAAACAAAAAACACCCCAATTCAGCATATTGATTTATAACATTTTATGCTGTGGAAACATTAAGTCTCTGTCTCATTTGACCCAAATACTTTCATCCTGGTCTAAAAGTTGCACCGTAGTTGTCAATTACCAGTTTTTGTACAAGTCCATGCCTTGATACAGACATCGGCACATGTAAAACCATGAAACTCACCTTGAAAAGCAGAATATGACCATTAGTGGACTGACAAAACTGTTTTCGAAGGGTGTTTGGCCACAGTGTGCCTCAACAGAAGCTATATAAGGCCATGGGATATGACCGAGTCCGACATAACTGTCATACTCAGTCATTCAGTCAGTCCCTCTGCCCGTGGATGGGGGCATTCTTATCTTGGAGGAAAGCACTTCCATCAAGACATATGTTTCATTATAGATAAAAGACCAAGTCATTATTGATTTGTAGTGACCCAGTCTTTTAAGGGGGACATGGGAGGGAGTTCAAGCCATGCCATTACAATTCCCAATATAGTGTCTTTCACTTTTAGATTACTTTAATTATCCTGGTGCACCATTTATCTGTAATAACTCCTCTTGTTCTCACAGAACTGTGGTGAACTTTATAACGGAGTCTCTGAGGCATCAGCAATAACTTTTAATGGACTTGCTGAAATTTTTAATTAGTGGCTTTGCACTGGCAGGCCACTGTGAGCTTTTAAAAATTAGATATTTACTTTTGAAGACAGCTGTTAAGGTATATCTTAACAAAATGGTGTTTTGTTGGTCATTAATCAACAAGAACTGTTGTCTCCTTAAGGGCTCATGTTTTATATGTTGTCTGGCTTATCGGCTGAGTTAAAAAAAATGTACCTTAAGCATAACTCAAAGCTAAGGAGCTATAGGAATATGTAAGGTTTTGTATTCTTAGGCATAGGGAGCTTAAATTTTCCATCATCCTGGATTCCTGGTATGGTTAAATTCTCCAGGAGGTGTGCCCAGCCAGAGCATGGATGTTACCCACCACAGCTACAAGCGAATCTACCACTGCTTTCAGAACATGCAACTTTTGTTTCTAAATTGTCTCTAATGAATTGCACTTTTGGTTATGAGAGCAATTTGATGGTTTTACGCTTTCCTAAAGACCCAGTGAGTTTTGGTGTTTTTTTTTTTGTTTGTTTGTTTTTTAACTTCATTTTTATTAACCTTTTCTCTTTAAAGCAATAGAAAGAACAATAACATTAGAGACGCAAGACCATTTTCAAAAAAAAAAAAAGAAAAACACAAAAGAAAGCCCTTGTGATTAACAATTATAGATCTGTGGCGTTAAAGCATAAAGTGTCCATTTTCCCCATTTCTCTTAACACAGTTCTTCTTGTGTCCTCAGTCTGTGTGTCAGGATCTCCATCTCCGATATTCCTTTTAAAATTCGTAGCCAGTCTTTAGTGGTAGGTGGTTCCAATCTGTACAATTTTTTAGTAAAAACAATAATGATATTTTAAATAAATATCAATCATTTTTATTAACATTATTTCCCATACAACCAAAGCGCATCACCAGACATGTTTTAGGAATTGCATAGCTTAATATCCTGACAATTACTTAATGTATACTGTCCCAAAAATGACACAAGTTTAGAGCATAACTAGAAGACATGAGCATGATTTACATAAACATCTCCCATTCTCTCCAGCAGGGTTGGACTTTGGATACATATTTAGCTGTGATTTTAGAAGTTATAAAAATATTCGATAATAAAAAAAATCAAATTAGAATCAAATTTTAGAGATTTTTATCCTATGTTTCAGACATTTTTTTGTGAATGAGGCCCAGTACAACATTGGCTTTGTGTGGAGACACTAAAAGAGCATGAGTCTGAACCTGAAACATAATGTGAAACTGCTTCAAAATCTCTAATATGTTGGTATTAGGCAAATCAATGGAATTCACTGCTCGCATTATGGGTGCTCTCAGAGTAAGCTAAAAAGGAACTTTGTTTTAATGCCTTTTATTCTTTTGATTATGCTTTTTATTCACTGAGTGATTAAAAAAAATATCCATTTGTTGCTTCCACAACCATTCAGATTCAGAATTACTCTCACAATCAACTATAGTTTGCACTTTCCAGCCCACACGCAAATAATACAATGTGTACAAATAGAAGCCATTAGCAACGTAGCCTTGGGTAAAAATGTGGGAGTGTGTGTGAGCGTTATTATGTTTTAGGATCTTTGCAGCACATTTTTATTTTTTCCTCAGTTGGCATTTTACCAAAGGTTCTACATCTGCACCTACTGACATGGCTCCATACAGAAAACTGATAAGCTAACCAATTATTTAAATGTCTTGTATAAACATCATTGGAAATGGATCACAATGAATTGGCTTGAATTGATTATGCCTTGAGAGGACTTAGTTGTTAATTAGCACAGTTCAGTTCAATAAAGTTGAACTGAACTGAAACAAAATATTGATATTTATCATAATCTATAATATTCTGTAGCTGTATGTAATTAGTTGTGGGAATTCATGGTGCTGTTCATCTTCATCTGTGTTTGAGGTGTTCAAAATCATAGCGAGTTTAAGGTGTTTAGTTTCAGCTGCAGCAGCTTCCTGACTGGCCACTGAATGTGTGCATTCACAAGCCACCATCATACTCTCCTCTGGCCTGGCAAATCTCCAAGAATTTAACCAGTCATGAGACACCTCAGCCAAATCTTGAGGACACATTTCCCAGTAGAAAGCCCTCTCTCTCATTTTGAAGTAAATCAAACTTTTGGAGTTATGATAGGTGCAAAGCTAATCTAGAGGCATCCAATATTAGGAATTAAATGACTGGAAATCATCATGTCTTCTTTAACAACTAACTGGAAGGAAAAGCCAATAAAGTAGAACATAATCATTATGGCCCAACTGGAAACAGCTTAATTCTGCGAATCGAGTTGCGCATCCCACGCTGTGATACCTGCTCCAAAGACCATGCCTCAAAACATGTAGACGAGTTGGAGAGGAGGGGTGTTGGAAATTTGGTGCCTTGGTTGCCTGTAAGCCTTATAAAGTGAATAAAATATAAATAGTTAAGGTTATGGGAAGTTATATAAACAAGGCATATATACCAGGGCTGAGCCCCAGAGACTTCAGTTTAACACCTACTGATTGCATCTCTGTATCAATTATATTAATTTCAAGAGAGAAAGTTTTACTCTAGGTCATTTATAGCTTATCCCATTCATAATGCAACCACATAAAGATGTTTACTTCTTTATCGCTTAAACCTTGTTAGAATGACTTCAGTACCCAGCTACGTGTTGGTGGAACATCCACAGCATGGTCAATTTTGTTAAATTATCGGCTCGTTTAAAACTATTGATCTTGCTTCTTTGGTTCATATTAAGAAAACAAACATATGTTCTGTCTCAGAAGAAGCTGTTACTGAGATGTGGGATTCAACGTTATTCTGTTGGAAATTTCTCTCCAAGCTAGTCTCCTAAAGAAATAATAAACAAAGCTACTTTTATTTCTTCTCAAATTCTGCTGTCAAACACAGACGCATATAGATTGACAGCCTTACAAACATCCACAAAAACTCCACATTACTTCTGTTCATTACCTTTCAGCAACAGATAAGGTTTGTGTTTTTGCTCCACAATCAATTACCTGCACCTTCCTTCTTGCTTCCTTTGGATATGACATGAATAACTACATTATGATTACATCCAGCTCTGTAATGAACCACAACCTACCCGCTCAAAAGACTTTGTGTAATTAAAATAAGACAGCAAAAAGTTGAGTGTCAAGATAAGGGAAAGAAAATTAGATGAATGGAAGAAGATCAAGTAAAGCAGGCATGAAGGGGCTCTGTTTGTGACAAGAAAACCAAGATAATATAGGATGAGTCCTCAAAATGATAATTTTGTACAGAGTCTGCAAAGATGACTAAATATTTATAGACTATTGGTTTGATTAAGACATCAATATATATATATATATACATATATTGTCATTAAGACTTTTTTTCAACGGTTGCCCTGGTAACACGCTTTCTCTTATTAGAAAGATTTGAATATCGTTTGGTCCCCAACTTGTCAGGAAGCTTCCCAGCGAGTTTTTTTTTCGTGACTAGGTGGCGCTCTTGAGTCATTTTTCAATACAATTGTATGCGGACCCTTAGAATATCTAAATTTTGCCGGGATTGATGTGTGTGCCAATTTTTACAACTTTTCATGGGTGTTTAGGGGGCCATAGGTGCGCTCAAAGTTCTTAGAAGAATAATAAACATTTCAGGAACAATAGGGTCCTTCCATACTTCGTATGGCTCGGACCATAAATAATACTTTTTTTTAAATAGCTATGATAACAAATGCAGGTTTTTACCATTTTCGTTTTTTTTCAAAGAATAATTGCATTAAATTTCTACAACATAATGGCACTAAAATTACCAGTAATACCAGTTTGTTTGTTTTTTAAAAAACATAATTTTTCAAAAATATCTACATCCAATAGAAGAAAGTTTGTCCACTGCAAAAGGTTAATTTTTTTCTTTATTTTATAGCCTAAAAATATAATGTGTTTTTTCCAAAAATAACTAATTTTCTTTAGTACATATTTATCAACAATCATATTTAGTTTTTTTTTTAAAAGGTCTCGTAACATTTGCAGCTCTAAAGTTTTATTGAGCTGGGCTGAGGGAAAAATGGCTCATTGGATTGTAACGGTTGCAGACCCCTGCACTAAACACGTAATTAGATTTAGCAGCATTTTTCTCTTTAAACAGCATCAGTTAAAATATTTATTAATATATATAAAATTAACTAACATAAAAAGGACGAAAATTTCAGGATTTACTAACTTAAAAGGTAAAAAGTCAGCAGAATTAATTTAAAGCGGCTTCCTTTTAAACACAGACGTAACTATATTTGATGAATATCAGCATCAGGTGAACAGACAAAAAGCAGGATTAGAATCTCACAGCTTCTAGATGGTGAGGAGAGAGAAATATTCACAATATGCACAATAACTTCCATCCATGCACCTTAGTGCTTCATTATCCAGGTTTCTTGCCTATAAAATCCCGAAACTTTGCATTCTTAGCTTGACTATTTAGCTTAACCTCTGCACCTGCACCTTTTGCTACCGGGAGTTACCAGGAGTTAAAGGGTTAACATCTGGTTTTACGGGTGTAGCGTTAGGCTTGTAAATGTAACCATAAACATGTGTGGTATCCACAGAAAGTCCAGAATCTCAGCTAACAGCTCAGTAAAATCAATTATATGACCACTAAACACAGTTAAGACAACAACAAGACCAGGTACACAAAGTTTGAAAGAATATGTAAACGCAAATTATGGCTCCCTGTGTCCCCCTGAATAAAAACATACAAACACCTCTAGTGAAAGCACACGTCTCACAGATTCCAAAACTGTAAGTTTCTTCTCACTATGACCAAGATTTACTGAACCAGAGGAAAAAGAAGGCCCAATTTATGCTTCATATTTGTAAAACATAGTCATAAAATGTCTTACCTTTGCTGTCTTGTCTAAAAACGTATGTCCACCAGGATAAAAAAAATGTAAAAAAATTATTGTGTTTTGGGAGCAGGTTCCTGTTCAAAAATCGCAATTTCTCTTGATGGGTTTTGACAGGCAAAGAGAAATGTCGGTTCTTTTTCTTCTTACTTAAGTGCCAGACAGAAAACATCTCTTCTTTTAAATTAACCCGCTCTACCTGATTACATCAGACGCTGCAGCAGGACGAGACATGGAGGCATTGGGCTACAAGCTGATGATGGGTTCAGAGCCAGTAAGCAAGAACTTTGAAGCTTTGAAGCAAGCTATATATATTCTTTTTTTTAATATAAGTAATGGTTTGAAGTAAGTGTCTGCAGCAACAGGTGCAACCGCTGCAAGGTGTCTTTTTGATGACCAGCCAATCAGAAACACCTGTGGAGATGATAAGATAAGCAATCACAAAGAGAAAGTGTAAGAAATTTACTAAAGTCAAGTCAAATATGATAAGAATATGATCACAAGCATAATAATAAAAATAGTTGCAGAATTAAATACTTTCATCAACAGTGTACGGTTATTACATGTTTTGTTACATTTGTAGTCTCTTCGCATTAAGGCATTTTTGACCAAATCACAGTCTCCTCGCTAAGGGACAATTCCTGTGATTCCATATTTATGTTTCCAGTTGAGTTTCCATGCTCTAAATATTCTCACCAGCAACAATCCTCACGGGTTGAACAGATTTTACTGTTTTGAATGTGCATTGACAGCATATGAGGAAAGATGACAAGATTTATTTTTATTCACACATTGATCGTTCATTATTAAGAAAGGAAATGGGTTTGCAAGAGCTTGTTGTTCTGCAAGCACTGAAGCTCCTCATCTTGCTGTTGTAAAACTGCTGTTTTAACGGGCGTGTTTAACATCAGTAAACCCACAGACCACACAGAGGCTGCATGGTGTAAATACGAATAAGACATCACTTGACAATATATTATGTTACCTTGACAACACCAAATAAATTATGAAATTGTACCTGTTTTTTCATGTTCGGTAGTTGTTTTCATCCTTTATAAACTGCGTGCAAAGTGTGTCTGTAGACCTAAACATAAATGTGTATTTTTTTTATTTTATTTGTGTGCAGGTTGTTTTAAAGTGCTTAATAAACAAAGTTGGTATGATACTATCAGATAAAGAGGTAGACTTGGACTTGAACACCCTGGCATGTCTGATCCTTAAATGCTGAAAAAAAGTTACATAAAAACTGAATTTGCAGGCTGTAAAATGTAAAAAACAACAAGAAGTCTAAACACACTATACAGCTGACAGACAGTGAAGTGGAGTCAATGCAAGGGATTCTTTTTTATAAGTTAAGGGCAATTCACAGTTTCTGCGTTTGTGCATGTGGTCGGTGCAACATAAATGTTCTCCTCTAGCGTTCAGGAAGGACTAATGGGCTTCACTAGTTCTGCAGCTTGAACATTTGTAACTGTGTGGACTCAGAGCACTGACTAGACATGCAGCCCATCAATCTCAGAGGAACGACAAGGAAATGAAGCAGAAGAACAACATGGATGTTTGATTTAAAAAGAGCCATTGCAAGAAGCTGCTGCTACATATGATTTAACAATGTACTGTAGACCAACTAGATGCCAGTGCATGCTAAGTTCACCTTCACGTCCCCAATCAGTTTTCTTATGCAGAAACTATGTACCCACCTTCAGTAAGAATGTGCATCACAAAACATTGATTTTCACATCCAAACAATAGCGACCCACTTGTCAGACCGTTGCACATGTCTCTGAGATCGCCCTTAAGTGGCAGCAACTTGTTATAACATCCTGATTTGCATTTACAAAGCACAGACTTGGTGCCACTAGAAAAAATCCCGTTAAAGCCCTGTTACTTAAACACTGACTCCTCTTGAATGTCACATTTGATTTGATATTTTTTGCAGTCTAAATTCATCACTTTATAGTTACAGTTTACTATCTATTAATGGCTGCTTCAAGCATAAGAAAGGGCAATTTTACAAATCATCTCAAACTGATGAATCCATAAAGATCTAAGACTGTGCTAGGAGCAAAGGGATGTCTGGCCATTGTTAGCTGTTTTCATAATATAATTAATGGAAAACTTAATTGGCAAATCAGAAAAAAAGATGGTGTGTTTTTCCTTAAAAAACAGCAATTACTCAGAACCCAGGAGCTTTTCATATGTAAAATGGATTGGATAAATCCTTTAAACTGTTACTTTCAAAATAAAAACAAAAGGTCTTGTCATTGTCAAGAACATGCTGGTTATTAGGACAGTTCATTCTCCAGCCAACCTGCTTCAGTACATGAGTCACAACTCCTCTTTTCCACAAATGTAGGGTTCTGTTAATTATCTTCAGGGTTGGTCTTTTGCTTTCATTGCTCAGTCACCTGAGGCATTAATGTCAGCCCAGCCTTGGATGACCTGACAAACCTGCCTGCTCAAAGAGGAATCCGTGCTTCAGCAGTCTGAAAGACTAGAGATCTGCAATTAGAACGAGCGGTGCAAAGATTGGATGGTGACATTCTCAGCTGTGTGCAGGAGCTACCTGCTGGATGTTTTTTTTTACTCCTTATCGTAAACATCTGCCATTCAGTCATCAGCATGAGCATACTCATCCCTCATTCATTCCATTCATGCCAATTAAACATCATTATAAGCAGGGAGCACTGTGCCCATGCGACACCCACCATGCATGTCGGGTAAACACCACAGCAGCTAATTAGTATCCAAAGCCATAAAATTACAGTGTGTATGGTATATGTGCATATCACATTGTTTAAGGACTTGTGTGTGTATGCAGGCACATGTACCTGCAGGAAAAGCAGTACAGTGAGAGCAAATCTAGCTCTACATGTCCATGTAAGTGAATGTGTGTGCATTCTCACTTGGCTTTATGCATGAGCGCATTCATGTGTATGGCTCCAAGCCGTGGGAAACAGGGCTCATTCTGCAATAAGCAAACTTCTGTTAAAATATTCATAAATAGGCTCCTCGGTGGGTTGCAGCAGGTTGAGACAGGTCAAACTAATTTAAACTATATAGTCAGTTAAAATGGGAAAAACAACTCTGGGGCGTGCTGGTTAGTTGGGGTCAGTAGTTTAAACCTTTTTTGTAGTGATGCACAAGCTGAAATATCTGATGATCTGAAAATATTCCAAAGAGCTTTGAAAACATTTGAGACATCCAGAAGAAAAATTGCCAGTGCAAAAATAAAAGGTTATGGTGGGAGATATTTTAGACTTAAGTTTCAATAGATTTATTCCATCTACAATGTGGTCCTTGGTTGTTTCATTCAGTCTGGGAAAACAACATTATGCAGGCATTAAATGAAAACATATTATGAGTTACTGGCTGTTCTTATAAATCAACATAAAATGACCTAAGGACAGATGAAAACAGCTTTTCTGTTAGAAAAACATTTCACACCCACTTCAAGGCATACAGAGGTTTTAACAAATACAATTAATGTTCAGATTTTAATAGAAACAAACCCTGTAAAACTGATTAACTTGGGAGTAGACTGATCATGTTTAGGACAAAACTGACCAGTTCTGCCAGACATTCTGGGGGCAGTGTTGCAAAGTATAGCTGAAAATATACTTGCATTTCAAACTCAGGTTTGGACTGGTAGCTGCCTCCACTGTAAGGCAAGGCAAGGCAAGGCAAATTTACTTGTATAGCACATTTCATGTGCAAAACAATTTAAAGTGCTTTACACAAAAGATTAAAACATTACAGCAAGGTGCATAAAAAATACAAGTGTATTACAAAAGCAAAGATTAAACAAAGATAAATTTGATTACATAAAAAATAAAGATAAAGAAACAAGTTAAGATTTCAGCATAAAATAACCAGCTGCAGATCTGGACTCCTAGTAAGAACTATTGAAACGCAGCTGAAAACAGGTGGGTCTTCAACCTTTATTAAAAAAAAGTGTTTCAGCTTCATCTTGGAGTTTGTTCCAGACATGTGAATGCAGCTTCTCCATGTCTGGTTCTGACTCTGGGAACTGATAGGAAACATGATCCAGATGACCTGAGGATTCTAGTAGGATCATACTGGGTCAAGAGGTCACTGATGTATTTTGGTCCTAAACCATTCAGAGCTTTATAAACCAGCAGCAGAACTTTAAAGTCTTTTCACTGGCGAACAGGCAGCCAGTGTGATGACCTTAAGGCTGGATTGATATGATCCACTTTCTCGAGCAGCTGAGTTCTGAATCAGCTGCAGGTGCCTAATTGATTTTTTAGGTAGACCTGTGAAGTCACTGTTACAATAATCAAGCCGGCTAACGATGAAAGCATGGACTAGTTTTTCCAAGTCTTACTGAGACATCAGATCTTTTACCCTTGATATATTCTTAAGGTGATAGTAGGCTGATTTCATAATTCCCTCAATGTGTTTCTCAAAGTTAAGGTCTGAGTCCATAATTTCTGGCCTGGTTGGTGATTTTTAGATGTATAGACTGAAAATCTGTGGTGGCATTTAATCGTTTCTCTTTCGCTCCAAAGACCATAACCTCAGTTTTGTTTTTGTTTAACTGGAGAAAGTTCATCCACATCCAGTAGTTAATCTCTTCAAGGCATTTCCCAAGAGCCTCTACAGGGCCTCGATCTCCTGGTGACATTGTATATCTGTGTGTCATCTGGGTAGCTATGGTAACTAGTTTTATTGTTTTTTATGATCTGTGCCAGAGGGAGCATGTTGATGTTAAACAGAAGAAGCCCCAGGATGGAACCCTGGGAAACTCCACATGGAATTCTTGTCTACTGCGATGTAAAAATTACCTACTGACACAAAGTACTTTCTATTCTCTGAATAAGATTTGAACCAGAGTAGTGCAGTGCCAAAGAGGCCCACCTAGTATTCCAGTCGTTTAGGTAATATATTGTGATCAACTGTATCAAATGTAGCACTGAGGTCCAATAAGACTAAGATTTTTCCATCATCTGTATTCAAACATATGTCATTAATGACTCTGGTCAGAGCAGTCTCAGTGCTGTGGTGTCTAAAACTTGACTGGAAGACGTCATAGCAGTTGGTTTCTTTTAAAAAGTCATAGATGAAAAACTTTTCAATAATCTTACTTAGAAAAGGAAGATTTGAGATTGGTCTGTAGTTGCTCATTCGTGTCTTGTCTAGATTGTCCCTTTTTAGCAGGGGTTTGATTACAGCTGCAATTAGAAATTCTAGGAAGACGTCCAATATTAAAGATGAGTTAACAATCTGTAATCTGTAAGCTCAGTTTTTCACATACTTGGTTTTATGTTATGTTTGTTACCAGAGGCATCCATTAGGGCAGAGGTCACTAACAAGCGGACTGCGGTCTGGATCCAGACCCAGAACCTGTCCCACATGGACCCCAAGTTAAAATATCAAATCTGACCGGGTGCAATCATTTTAACTTGGGAAACTTTTACAGTCCTTACAGTAGCGGTCAGGAAACACACGGACCAATTGCATGTTAGGTAAGCCACTCAGCCAATCAGTGTGTGAGGCTCCAGGCGCAGCAGTAAACTGTCGGCTAGATCAAACAAAGCAGGGATACAGACGACTGTGCCGGAGAAAGGCAGCAGAGTTGCTAAATCTGCCTGTTATCAGAGACTTAGGGCTTTTTTCTGTTAAGTCTCTTGCAAATATCAACAGTTGCGGGGTTTTGGGCTTGTTTTTTTCTGAGTGTATTTGCTTATTTGGGCTTGTCCTGCTCCTGTTATGAAGTCCCTCTGATTCTCTCACAGCTGTACCACAATATCATATATTATGTTAGAAGAGTCCAGAGAGGGGTGATCTAGGTCACAATTTCTGACAGCCATCTGAATGTGTGCCTGCATTATAATGAACTCAGACTTAACACAAGTTTTCAAGACTTTGCTCGTCTTTAAAAACGTACATGCAGAGAAGTGTATGCTATCCACCCCTCCCTGTGGTCACAGATTCTGATGGGTCACAGATTTTGCCCGCGAATAAATAGATGTGTAAAATACACTGCGCAAAAAAATAAAGGGAACACTTAAACAACACAATGTAACTCCAAGTCAATCACACTTCTGTGAAATTAAACTGTCCACT
>JBAMHW010000026.1:13023567-13053519 GCA_037177495.1 Rhadinocentrus ornatus | reverse complement strand
CCTCCATGGGTTAATAAATTTGATTTCCATTGATAATTTTTGTGTGATTTTGTTGTCAGCACATTCAACTATGTAAACAACAAAGTGTTTAATAAGAATAGTTCATTCATTCAGATCTAGGATGTGTTATTTTAGTGTTCCCTTTATATTTTAGAGCAGTGTATATATAATAAAGAGTAGCAGCCCCTCAAAAAACCTTCTTCATCACAACATAAAAAGGAGAAAGTTTTTATTTGTTGTAGGTCTTACCCCAGGTTTTTTTTTTTTTAGACAGGACCTCGGCTCAAAAGGTTTTTCTTTACTGGACCTCTTTTTCAATTTTAGTTGAATACCCCTGCACTAGGGTGGGCATTACAGAACCTAGACTGTGTAGAGCCTTCTGATCTTTTGTCTGGTCTAATTGGTTCTTACGCTGCTTCTAGTGGCTACTTGCATAGCTCTTATTTCTGAGGACGTGCACAAACGGAGCTTTAAACTAATGCAAAATGCATTAGGGAGGGATAATGTATGCATGTAATTACAAGCAAGTATATTTTTGACTTATAGCTTATGTGCAACCACTGAAAGGAGCAAAAAAGAAGTCACAAAGTATTTAGTAGCTGAACAGACCACCACCGTCAACTCCACTGTCTTTTTCTGATTTTGTGTTTAATAATGATCTCCTCCATTGTCAAACTGAATTCTCCACTGTCCTAGTGGCTGTAAAGCCTAAAGCATGCATGGGGAGTAGGCAGTAGGCAGTGACATTTAACAGCATTAGACATGGACAGAACTTTTTATGTACATAAGTAAAGCATTAATTAACCTTTTTTTAGGGCTCATTGAAGCATCCTTAGGACTTTAACACCATTGACTCTGAATGGACAATCATAGGAGTTGTATTTCTCTCCTACCTCTTATAGGGGGCTGTAGTTTAAGGTTGCTGTAGTGGGTCATAGTAAGGGTGTCTGATGATTTTGAGCTTCTGGATATTTCTCTTATATGTAAGTATGTCACAAAGAAGCAGAATCAACTTATGCTTAATTTGAGTTTTATCATACATTTTACACATTTATCATATGTTAGAAAATACCGCCTTATAGAGCAGCACGCAATTTATAGTTTAAATTATTTTCATGCCTTGTCTTAATAAAAATACACATTGTTTTGCTTTTGAGTGAGAAGCACTCACTTCTGTTACATCCCCCTCTTGAGCAGAGATAAAACTCCATCACATTTTTTTGTGTTTTTTCAGGCAGGACTTCATAAGAAAGCATCTTGACACCACTGAGGCTCGACAGTGAGGGAAGAGTTCAAGAAAGGTGGAAAAGCGATCATTTATGCCATCCAAGTTCATGCTATGGTTACTATGGTTTCAGACCACACATAAGCACAACAAGACCAGCTGGAGCACTTATACCAGCAGGGGCCAGATAGCAAGATACGAAGTTCTAATCCGAGGGGAGTAAAAGGGGAACCAACAGTCACACTGACTTTCCCTGCCTCTCACAATATAACCCACATATTAAGTGCTTATTGGGTCTGGACAGTGTAGCATGACTTATATTCAAGAGAAATAAGTCAAAAACAGTCCAACAGCACAGCTAGACATATTAGAATATTAGAAGGTTTTTACTCAAGTAATTGGCAGCTTGCTTATTTGATCCTAGATAGATTTAAAACATGCATCACAAGTGCATCACAACCAGATCCAGAGATGAAGGTAACAGCTCAGCAAACGGATTTTCCATCCTCGACTTTCACAGTCTTCATTATACAGCAAACAGCTGAATGCCTCGGGGAAGGTCATGTGTGTTTATGCGTGAGAGCGTGCACGAGTCCTCTGGGAAAGATTTGGACCTAATTGGCAGCAGCATGTCAAATGTTCCTGTGAACCAGGCTGGCACCCCTGCACGTCAAAACTCACCCTCACCAACAAATGAAGCTGCACATGAATTTGAATAAGTCTGCCAACCCCTGAGTGACTTTTAGTACCTCACTGGTGCAGGCAAAGAGGACAGAGCTAAAAAGGGAATTTGGACACTGTAAGTTAACATAATAAAGTATGCTCAGACTGGTGCAAAATCTAAAAACAACAATTGGGAGGCTGCAAACATCTAAAATGCAAACAACGAGGGGATTTTTCGAGTGAAGGTGATGCTACATTCTTCCATAGTTCCATATGGTTTCAACACATTTTACTGTTTGCATTCATGTTAATTCTGCTTAATAACAGACTATGATAAAGCTTTGTCTTGAGTAGAGTAAATGATCTGATTAGACTCCGAAACACCTCAGTGGATGAATGTAGATTTTAATTAAGGGGAAAAACTACTATAACACTTTAATAAGTTGAGATGCAGAACCTCCATTAATACTGGCCATTAAGTGAAGACGTATGCTGACACAGAGTTATTTACTAATGATGCAAATTAGCTTAAATAATGAGCTCATTAACAGTCCTACTTATGTTCAATATATCACAGAGATATAGTGGAGCATTAACCAGCTCAAGTGCCTCTCATTTATTATGTCTCCACCTAATTTAAACAGCATACATAAATAATGGATGGCATGGTCTGCTGTCACATGATATATTTATTTCATATTTTTAGAGTTTTGTCATATGTATTCAGCAATGGAAGGCTAATGTTAGTGTTTCTAATTTTAGAGTCTTACAAAGGAGAGGTGGCCAGAGGGGGACAGGGAGGGGGAGATATATTGTGGAGTATATATTACAGATCAAACATGAGATAGTGTATTAATATCCTGTGCTGCATATCATAATTTGGTTGGATCTTCAAAAATGATTACCAAAGTGGGAAGATGAGATGTATGTTTCCATTTCTATTTAAAATGAATTTATTATATATATATGTATTTTTTAAATCCAAGTAAATGATAAAAAAAAGGGGGGAAGGGGAGAGGGAATAACTTGCTATACAAGTTTACAGTTTATATTGTGTAATTATCTTAGCTTTTGGCAAAAACATGGCAGCAAACATAACACTGTAGCCTATTTCACATGTAGATTTCTGCCTTTTTGTGACAAAATAAAGATGTTCTCGTGAAGCTGTCATTGTTCGTCTCTTCACAAATACCACAAAGAGGACACTAGTATGTACACAGCAAGTATGACATTGTTGGGCATTATGGTGGCGTCATTAATAATGGTGGCGTCATGAGTTGTGGGACTCTCTTTTTGGAGTTTTCTGTGAGGCTGTTGTATTTTCCACTTAGTGGTAGCTCTTGTTTATATCCCATATATAATACAGCTTCTTTCAATTACTCTTTTAAACTATCTGGTTAAATTAAGGCAACAAAAACAGTTTACACACTAATACTTCTTGCAACTAGCCTCGACTGCCCAGTCACAATTAAGATGTTTTGTACAAACTTAATCCTACACAAAGTACTATTTAACTATTTAAGTAAATGGATCAAGGCAAGTTTGTTTGTATAGCACAATTTTATGGCTGATTTAAAGTGCTTTACAGAGGCGTTGAAACATCAGAAAATAGGAACATAATTTAAAATTAAAACCAAAAGAAAAGGGAAAGAAAGAGCATAGATAAAAACATGATCAAGTGTAAAAATCCAAGCCTAAAAGAAACAGTTATGCTTATAAATAAAAACTATTCAGTATCAGAAAAAGGATACTTTATGCTTCTACAGTTATCACCACTGCAACACCACGCCAAACCAGTCCACTTAAAACCGGATCACCCGCTTCAGGAGGCGCTGCAATAATAAATATATGCAACTTAAGGGAATACATAAAACTGTCCTTCCACTTGGACCCAAAAAATCCCACAAACACTCCGCTGCCCAGACAATTAAATCCAGGTTTTAGATGTTTCCTTGCTGCAACACACCTGATGATTTTAATGAATAAATTATCAACAGGCTAATGGAAAACCATTTCATTTGAATCAGGCCCTCGAGGATCAGAGTTGGTGAACCCCACTCTAGAGGCATAGTTTGTATTTCAGACATAATCACAGACTGATCACATATGGAAACAAGGAGCTCAGCGCAATGAGCTACGCTGAAATTAAAAGTTACGTGTGACTAGGTTATTTAACTTTTTTCTTTTTATACAATTATTAGATACAAATGTGTAATATTCAGTCAAATTACCATTAGGTGGCAAGGGGAAGGATCTTAATCATCGCCAGTCACCACCACGCAGACTTGGACTGCAGCATAAAATGCTATCTCTGCAGTATTTTGACATATTTTGTAAAGTGGCTACATATCTTTTGTTTATATATGTCATCTTCAACTTGATATCCAAAACCTTTTAAATCAGAGTCATTCACATCATGATGAGATTTAGCCCACGTAACATTATAATCAAAGATTAGTCCAAATAAATTATTTCTTCAGTTGTAATTAGCTTCTGTGACTTCATTAGTTTGTTACACAACTAGTCCTCAATATATTGAAATGGTTGACTACTGTCTAATTACCTAGTTATGCTGTCATCATCAGCTATCAGCAGTTAGAGGCTTTTATAATTTTTTTTGTGTGGCTGATGTGTCTTTCTTTGCTGTTCTCAAGAAAGATCTCATTTAGCTGTTGTAAAAACAGTGTGTGGCATGTTTTGTGATTTAACTGACAGTGCGGCCCTGCTGACAGAAATAGTAGCTTTGTCTCAGCACTGCTGGAATTTTCATATCAGGAGGCTTTATTGTGATAAAGAAAAGGTTCACTGTGAGGGGAAACCAGACCCCAGATCTGCATAAACACCTAAAAAACATAGCTGCAGCTGCTCCTTCTACAGTAGCTCCATTTGCTCCACAGTGAGTGAATATTGCCAAACTGTTAACGGTGAGTGTGGATTACACTGATGCTCAAACCCAGATCAGGTTAAACAGGTGATTTTAAGTTGTGAAAGTGAAAGATGAAAGTTAAGTAGAAAACGTGGTTTAGTTTGTTCATAAACATTTGTGAAGGGTGCAGTCAGTTAACATGCAGATATATCATGCTAATGAACAGACTTTAGTATGTGTGTGTGCGTGAGTCATTATTCTGACAGCCATTAGAGGTGTGAGTTATTGCCAGAAAAGCCATCCTTTAGGGGAAGCATCACTTCAACATGTAACTAATGACTGATGGTCAGGCAGCCAAATGCCTCCCCACAATACACACACGCAGAGAGGTCACCTCAACCCACCGCAGCTAGCAAGTATCCACTTAGCACACACCAAACAGCTGTTTTTATTTATTTATTTATTTTTAGATAAGGAAGCTTTACTTGCTCTTAACATGTTCAAGGCATAATCACAGTCTTAGCGAGAGGCTTATTTAGGTCTGATAAGCTAGGAATTAAATGAAGCTTCATAGTCAGACTTTAAAGTCTCAAAGCTCAAGTTCAAACCCTGCCTGCCTCTCGCTTGCAAATTTCTGGGATGTGCTCCAGCTTCCCCGCAAACCTGAATATAAATAAGTCCTATAGAAACTGAATGAATGAATGAATGAATGAATGAATGAATGAACTGTCCAAAATGTGCCCATTACTGTCGTCAAAGGACATTTTCAAGTGATAAAAGAGTTGAGTAGCTCGTAATTCAAACCCTTAGGATAACCATGACCTGGATTAAACGAGAATCTACGCCAACATATGGCTTATGTCATTACTTATGGCTTTGTACCTGATGTTTAATTGCTGTCTACAGGCTAAAATAAGAAAAAAATAAGTCACAGTTATAACAAGTGACTATTTTAACTTGTAAAAGGGCTTTCATAACTACTCACATTGGAAAAGAAAATTTCCATTTTTTGTGAACAAATTATGAACAAATACATGAATGTAAATTAATTAAAAATCCTTGAAGGGAAATTATAATATAGATGCATTTTTTTCTTTCCTTTTTTTAAAACATAATTCATTTTCAATCAAGTTTGTTATTCAAGCTCCTGTTCCACAGGCTGATAACTGCTGGAAGGATGAACTTTTGTACTTTTCTGTCCTGTACTGGAAGAACCCTCTGCCTGAACCCATTGTTCCTTTGCTGTGTTGTGTAGAGGATGTGAAGAATTGTCCAGCAGCTTGTGCAGCAGTCTTTTCTGGATAATCCTCCAGCAGCTTCAGAGTTAACCCCAGAACAGAACCAGCCTTCTTGATAAGTTTGTTCAATGTCTTTAAGTCTCTGGTTCTCATCGTGCTGCCCCAGTTGTTTTGGAAGTCTGAAGTGTACAGTATGAAGAAAAATGATGCGAGTACAGTCCCTTGTGATGTTCCAGTGCTGCTGACCACCATCTCAGACATACTACCTTTTAGTGTGTTTGTTTGCTAGTCTTGAATCCAGGTGGTTGTGAAAAGACCCACCTGAATTTTTTGGAGCTTGTCACATAAGTTTTTTAAGTGTTAAAAACACTTGATTCTCATTGTGCTGCCTAATTAGTCTGGATGAAAGTGGGTTAAGTGAAGCAGATAGATGATTGTGAAACTTGTATTGGGTCCTGAAAGGTTTTATCTTATTATGCTTACTAAGGTGAGCCAGCAACAGTCTCTTGAGAGCTTTCATGATGTGGAATGTTGAGAGGACTGGTATTTAGATATCTATCTTTAAGGCATCAGTATGGACACTGATGAAAAAGAAACTCTATGAACTGGTCGGCTGCATGTCTGTCCACTTCAAACATATTTACAGCTCAATCCCTGTAAAGTGTCCCCACTAGACGTATACTGGTGAACACCCAAAATGATTTTCTGAGCCTTAGTGTGTGCAACATCCAACACACACACATAACACAAGCGTTGACAAGGAGACTGACCCAAGCTGTCAAACTGAGTCACCGTTCATCATGCATAGAAATGGTAAATGGTGTCACATTTAGTAAAATCTCTGTTGGACAGACTAAAAATATTCTGAATCCATCAAACAAAGCAGCAGGGTAGACAGGAGTGACACTGTGATGTCATTTGCAGTGTGTCACTTCAAACTGCCTTTTAACTGTTTGAAAGTTTGTGTATAGTCTTGAAATAGATTTGAAAGAGAAAATTTTAGGAGCCTCAGTTTGGGTTCAGGAGCAGGAGCAGGAGGTCATAAGTTTCAGCTTTTACAAATCTGCAAGAGTTAACTGATTCTTTTCTTGTTTGGAGAACTATTGACTTTTATTCCTTTCAAGATCAAGGTTTGTTTTTTCCTTTTTCTTTGTTTTTGCTGAACTCTTGCATGTCTGTCAGGTTTGAAATAAATTTTATACGTCAACAAAAATGATGTGTTCAAAAACTCCAGCTCTTATGTTAGCACATGCACAGACTCACAGTCTGGCAGAATTTACTTAATGGTTTCCTTTAAAGCTCCCATATTATACATTTTTTCCAACAATTTTAAATGGATGTCGGAGGTCCAACAGCATATATTCGAAGTGTATTACCCCAAATTCAGCCTTGGTCTTTAATTTTTAGCCATTCCTAAAGTGGCTCTAGTAAGCTCTAAAAAAAATAAAAAAAAACCAGGCTGTTTCTGAATCTTTAAATGTTCATGAGTGGTGCCTGTTCATGCCCCTCTCTGGAAGAGGATTCAGCTTTCGCCGGGGCCCGCTCGGTGACTTTGGAAGGCAGGCTCAGCTAGTGGGTCAGTGGCAACATCCACTACCCAAGGAAGTAGTTTTTCCCTGTGTGATGAAATTTTTAATGGCACAAGGTCTCACACTGCCCTCTAGTGGTTGCTGGGCTGTACTGGATCAATAAAGGGTGAGACGTAAAAAAAGATAGGCACAAATTAACTTCAATTCATTTACTTAAATTAAAAAATGTACATCACATTATCTTTTACAATAGACTTGTATTTTAAAAACTCAGTGGTTTCTTTTTTTCATTGTACATTTCAATAATTTGTATACAAATTCCTCTGTGAAAAAAGAAAAGAAAAACGTGAGGCCATTATAGCCATTACTGACAAATTTCACTCTGTGATGACTGCAGTGTTCCCTTCCCACACTTTCATTTACAGTGAACTGACCACATTTTTAATGCTCTCTTTGTATTAGACACGTGTCAGACTGAAGCCGTTTTGTAGGTTTGAAACCATTTGTAATTTGTCCAGAATTAGAAAGTTACATTGTGTGAAATCAGAGAATCATCAGTCAGATACTGATTAGCAATGACACAGTTAGAAGAGCTGCATGTTTAACAAAATGGTGAGAACAGCTTAAAACCTCTCAAAGACACATCACTGTTTTTGACATTGTCCCTGCCACTAGGAAATGACCATTATTTTCAGAAATACGAACTTTTAAATGCTTTCTTGCCCAGCAGGATGGGATTGACAAGGGTCAGAGGTCCGTGAGGAAAATCTGAGGTGTTCACAAGTTACTGTAATTAAACAAACTTTGTACCTAAAAAAAAACAAAAAACATAGGAATCGCTATTCCTGGAGGATTTTCTTTGAGCCCTATTGTGTACGTTTAGAAAAATTAGAACACTGTTACACCTCCGACCATTTTTCTTAACTTTTCAGCAAACAGTATGTTGTTTTGAGTTTATACGTCTTATTAGCATCATCAAAGTGACCATCATCCTCCTGTAAAATAACTTAATCATCAAACTAACTTTTATTGGTGGGATGAGAAAGACATCTAGAATTTATAAAGCACACCCGTGGATATACTGTAGAGGTAATGAGGTTATTTTTACAAATGTTTTGTTTGTACTCACTCAAAATTTTAGATGCAACTAAAGAATTTTTAATACTTTTCGTTTAGTAATTTTTTTAAACTGACAACTCTCTTGCCGGGACCAGGTTTGCTGCCAATCAGCCAGGAAAAAAAGCTTGAACACTGAAATAATTGTTTTAATATAATAATTATGTTTTACAAATGCCAAGTACAAGTTCCCTCTACTTGATTACAACACATAACACATTTATTTATTCACTTTTTGGCAGATTTATTAAAGCCATAAGGTTCAGTTATCAATGTCAGCTCTGTGATTTATTTTTTATACTTCAATAAAAACAGTTGAATTAACGTCCTTTAAGGGAGGCAATTCCACATATAATTGGCTGGGGTTGTGCATCATGTCCACATATATTGAGCTCAGCTTAGAAAAATCTTTAACTACTTAGACTATGACAGCAAGTCTTTAAACTAAACTGAGTGTAAAGCCTTGAATCGGCAGCAGTCAAACAGCTTTTCTCTCCTTTCAGACAAGTTGTCAAAAACAGTGATGTTTTATTAAACACAACCATCTCTGCTCTTTATAAAAATGTGTGATTCTCCGCTACTCTATAACCAAGCACTGCAATGCCAGATATTTGACCACTTATGCTTTCCTATGCTTAAAAAACTGCTGTTGTCACTAAGAGGGGTCAAATCTTATTGGTGAGCAGAGAGTTGTGTATGTGGTGTAACGCCAGTGAGAGCAGACAGTAATTCAACACAGCAGTCCAGTCTTCATAACTCCAGTCAGGAGTTCAAACTGGATGGATTTAAAACAGACAAAAACAACAGAGTAACCTCTTTTTACAACCTTCTGTAAACATGAGCTTAGGCAGAACATGGCAGACAGAAAATTTCACGTTTTGGCAAAAGTAAGAAAAAGAAAAATAATGTTAAGCGTTTAGAAGGAGATACATTCTGTGCTTCACCCGAGTTCGGGCTGGTTGAGCCGTTCCTCAGAGTTTACAGATTCCAAAAAGGCTTCAGGTAAAAGCTTCGAGACTCAGCGAGCCATCTGAACACAGTGAGGCAGATTCCACCTGCACCCATATCCCACAGGTGTCCCCATTCATAGATCGATTTATTCCTCAATTAAAAGTCCATGATTGGTGATGCGGCTAAAAAATAATGACTCATATAAATGGGGGTCAAAAAGGAAATCATAATTAAACTGGAATAATGAATGTTTGAACTGGTCTGCTGCATCTCTGCCAGCCTCATATCCAGTCCAGTTGATTCAGATCCATGACGACAAGAAGAGTTGTATTTAAGAGAAGCCTTGACATTTTGGAGTATGAGGGCAGTACTGAAGGGCAGTAAGCAAACAA
Source organism: Rhadinocentrus ornatus (assembly GCA_037177495.1). NCBI lineage: Eukaryota > Metazoa > Chordata > Actinopteri > Atheriniformes > Melanotaeniidae > Rhadinocentrus > Rhadinocentrus ornatus. The sequence continues at coordinate 13,043,539 of JBAMHW010000026.1, read as the reverse complement.
TCCTCACAATCTTCTGGAGGATCCACAATACAGACTGTTAAAAAGCAGACTGAAGCAATCTGTGAGTGGGAAGAAAAAAAAAAAAAAGACCGCTCAAAGGAAATGTCAAGGTCTCCTTTTAAAAGTAGTTTTTTTTGTTTTGTTTTTTTTGCAAGATTTACAATGAAATTAAATTTTGTGCTGCAAGAAATGTAGAGAATCTATTCTATGGTCTCTCAAGTCCTGAATTGCATTCATCTGACAAAAACACAGTAAAGTGTCTGATGTAGTTTGGCATTAAAACTTCTACATGTGGAGCCTTCACACAAGAGCAAAGACCAGCTTCATTCTTGTGAAGAGCATTTCAAACTTATATTGAAATATTCTTGACCTTTATCCATACACACAATATTCTACCGCTTCAAAAAAACACAAAAACAGAGATGATTTGGAAGAGAACTCACCGTGGTTTACAGAAAGGGAAAAAAGGAAGAAAAAAAAAAAATAAAAATTTTAAAATTAGGTAAGCCCCTGAAGCACATGATCCTTGTTTCTGGGTTTGTAAAAAAAAATTGACTTAAATATATAATCCTGATTAAATATTATGGTTATATAACCACCAACAAGGATAAACATCTGAGCTTTTATGCAAGATAAATCATCCAATCAGGGGAGGGTGCTCTGGTCTAATATGAGCAGGTTTAGATGTATTTTCCTAACGCTTAAATACTGAGACTTAAATGTCTACATCTTAAATTTGAAGTCTTATTAGGGTGTGGCATTAATACAGCAAGCTAAACTGGATCTGTCCCACATGGAGACCAGAAGAGTTTAACTTAAGTAGCAGCTTTCAGATTGTGGAAAACACTGACAGGCTGAAGGTTTGAGCACTGAAAGCTAAAAATGTCAGAAAAGTGCTAGGTAAAAACAAAAGAAGACAGCTGGTGCCTTTTCAAAGTGAAGGTTAAACGTGGAGGCTGTGCTCTGTGACTGTGCTGCTTTATCTGAAAGCATCAGCATTGTGCTCTCGTCTTGGACGTAATCAGCAGCTCAGTTATGCATCCCAAAAAAAAGAAAGAAAAAAAGGCTGTTTGATACAAGAACTAAATTTCAATTAAAACAAAAAAGGCAAAATGTTTTACTACATGTCACAAATGCACTCTTACAAGCAGATGCTCAACATTTGCTGTTCATTAGCGTAACAGTGACGACTTCTGATGCTGCTGGAAGAAAAAAAAAAAAAGAACCCAGCAGCGATGTAAACTAACAGAAAGGCTCCGTGTCAGTCAAGTGATGATCTGACATTTTCACAGCACACACTTGGATAAAAAGAAAAAAAGAAGAATCGCTCAGACATGTACATCCAGACAGTTTTTGTCGGGCTTGGCCAAGATGCACCAGTTTAACATGATTCAACAGAAGTGCTTGTTTGCAGCGACGTATAAAGATTAAAATCATATTTGTTCCTGATTTTCTGGCAGTTCAGATAACCTTTTCTATCTGCTAGTTAATCATTTTACATCCAGGCTGAAAGATCAGTTAAGTCCTCCGACCACAGGAGACGGCACTCTACTGATGAAGGATGACAAACGGAGCAACTTGATGCCAATAATGAACAGACACACACTCACACATGCAAACACAAAAAGGTAAGCCAGCTAGTCAGTTAGTCTGTGAGGTGGGAGAGGAGAACCAGCCCCTCATCACCACTGTTTGATTGATAAAAACCACTCCGATCCTCACTCCTCCGTTAATGCCGGGTGACGACCGTCCCCGTCAACGCTCATCGCATGAGGAGGTGGCTCGTGCCCGCAGATGTTTGAAAGGATTTTCCAGTTTGGGTGAAACTCAGAGAGGTACTCTGCCTCCATTTTTAGCCCCATGGTGGAGGTGTGTAGCTGGGAAGCAGGTAGCCTAGAGCTCTGCACTGGCCGGTGGTTTGGAGGTGGTCATGATCTTCATATACTGAGTGAAGATGGTCTCGAAAGCTTCGTCTCTGTGTATCATGGCGCCAAACACCAGTGGCTGGAGGAGACACACGGGTAGCATTTAGAAACATGATGGTTAAAATTTGCCTAATTATACAAAAAGATTTTCTGAATTCAACACCAGGGATTAAAATTATGCTTAAAAGCTAAAAAAAAAGATCATGAAAATACAGAAGTTATGAATCCTCCTCTTTCCATTCATTTTGAGTAATATACCAGTATAACTGGCAGGTAAACAGCTCCACAGCCTGATGCTGCCATCACGTGCAGCCTGGTTATCTTCACCTGACAGTGAAACTCATCACAAGGAGAAAGTTTCATCATCTCACCTTTCAGGTGACAGTTTGAATCTTCCAGCTTCTGCAGAGTGGCTACAACTCCAATAACGTGTATTCATGCACAGTTTGAAGTGATTCTAACTTGTTCTTCCAATCTGTTCTGAGCTGCTTGGACATCCCCACTGCGCTGTGTGCTGGTTAGTTCAATGAGAGCTGTCAAACCCTTTTCATGTTGGCACAGGGGAGCTGACATCATCATCGCTAATGAGTAAAGAGACCTTGGACTCAAAGAATTTTCAGCGCTGTTAAATTAATAAATAATGTGGACTTTGGAGCCTGTATTTTTATTATTTTTTTTTTACCCTGTGTTGATTTCAGAAAAAAAACCATAAGAAATTAAAACTTGTACACCGAGCGTTGCATGTGGAAGACTTTCATTGCCCCCATGCATCTAAAAAACAAACGTATACAAACCCTCATATTCAAGATGGTGCCTGTGGTGATATAGTACAGCACACAGGACTGTAACTATGACAACAATAACTGCTTTATGAAAAACAGTTATGACTAATGTCATCTAAAAGAAAATAAGCTAGAAGAAATTTTAAAAAAAGGGACAAAGTTAAATACATTGATCGCATCAGAAAATCTGCAGTTACTTGATAATTCCACTTGGGGCCGCCAAAAAGCAATGTTACAGCCCAACTTCCAGAAAGCTATTTTATGACCACTGATCCACAAATAAAAGTGTTGGGCACATTACTTAAAAACAAAAGTTAGTTACTAGTTACTTATCCCAAAAAGTAACTGGATTAGTAACTAGGTTACAGTATTATACAATATAAAAGTGAGTAGGAACATTAAATTCAACTACATGTTGTTTCAAAAGTTCTGTTATGATCGTCTGGTTCAAATATCATACATACTTTCTTTCTGTAAGACATTTAAGAAGATAAGGTCTAAGTTTACCTTGATATGTTTTAGCTACTTCTTGTAGCCACCCTCAAAAGGGTCACATGATGCTTCTGGGAAGTGTCTTATAGGCTGTTTTTTCTTAGGTTTGCCAAACAGCAAAGGATGACTAGACCCCCTGCTGTCTGGCAGGTGTAGGATCCTTCCTCTCTGAGGCAAATCAACAGGGAAGACCCTTCACTACATCAAGTGACCCTTCTGAAGAAGAACAGGAAGTAGTCTAAAAAATGTAAAACAGACATGATCTTCTTAACTGTCTTACAAATGGGAAGTTATGCATGATGCGTGTTGATTTATTTACAATAAACCTGAATAGTAACACCATTGTTACTATTCAGGTAAAATCACTAATTAATGTCATTATACCCTGAAAAATTGCCATAGGTCATTTTTTTGGCTTGTGCAGTGTCACGTTGTTCATAATCACTGTGGATTTAGTTTAATTCTAAAGAAAAAGAGAACTTACAGCAAATACATTATCACAGTTGACTGAAATACCAAAACACATTTAAGATTTTAAGCTTCTGGGAGAAAAATTTGTGGCAACCAAATCTTCCAAATGCTGATTTACTACATAAATCTGTAGAATCTGCATTTTAAAAAAGAGTATTAAACATAACCATCATGTACAGCAATCTGTACCTTCTGTGTGGAAGGAGTAGCTATAGAGATTCCCATCCCGCTTCCTGGGAGGACCGACAACACTTTGTACTGAGGAGGAGGATTTAGGATATTATTAGACGGACTGCATGTTGTCATTTAACAATTCATTTATTGTTAAAATATTCTTGAAGTTTCTAGGAAGAAGTTACCTTTTGGATGTCTGTGATGTCCACCAGCTTGATCACTTTGTTCTTCTTGGAGGAGCCGGATCTGGAGCTGGAGCTCTCGAAACACAGGTAACTGACAGGAGAGAAGGAATCTGAGTAACTGGGGTCCTGATCAAACAAACAGGCTGACAAAACAGAACACAAGCTGAATTTAGTTCAGTCAGATGTCCAATGAGGTGAAGACATTTTAAGATCAGATATTCTCAGGAGGCCGCCCGTCCTGCCTGATGCACTGCTGACTGACTGACACAGATACAGTTTCTGTCATCTGCTCCGACTTTAGGAGGAGCTTCGTCCTCTCTCCTGCTGTCTGATGCTCGAAGACGCTCTCCTGAGAGATCAATGCTCTACTTACTTTTCTGTTACGAAAAGCACTCCATTCCTGATGTAGTCTGTGGGCATCTTCCGGTCTCTGTTTATCAGGCAGCACCTCCAGCCGTTCTCACACACTGAAAACACACAGCACGGAGAGCATTTAGACTTTTAACATGGTTCAAAACCAATAAGATTCTCTCGTTTGTTTTTTTTGTTTTTTATAAAGTTTTCCACTCACCCGCCAGAGGGCGCTCTGACTCTGACAGGTTGAAGATCTCATGGAAGGCTCCCTTCTTTGTGCTGTGAGAGCGACCAGTCTCCTCCTCTCTGCTCACACCACATGGGACGGTGGCGAGGCTGCTCCGTGACACCACCGGCTGAACCTGGGGAGAGACGAAAGGTTGGGGGAGGAGGAACACGGGGCAAAGAAACACAAAAACAAACAAACGAAAGAAAAAAAAAAGAGAAAACAGGATAAAAGGAGTGCAGACATAATTGAAAAGAAAAAGCGAACAGAGAGGGGAACAGTTCAAATTACTGCAAGAATCCACATCAATCCTGACAGATCTACAGATTTTAAAAGCTCCGCATTTTATTATTGCTTAATGTGCTTTGCTGCATCAGGCTCAGGTGTAGCGTGCAAAGCTGAGAGTGAGGCCATCATTCACTCAGCATCCATTACAGCTCGGGAAGTAGATGAAGCACAAAAAAAAACACTTGTTAGATTATGTGAAAACAGGGATTATCTCACTGAAAACATACTGAAGGGATCACTTACTCATTTCAGCTCTTTTGACATTCAAAAACAATGAAAGGAAAAAGACTAAAAACTATGGGAAGGTTTTAATGAGCTAATTTTTTAATAACCTGGTCTCAACTAAACTAATCAGCGAACACACTTCTCACAGAGCATCTATGTCAATGGATCAAAAATGTCAACAGGGCAGGTTAAACAAGAGGATATAAATAAAAAAATAATAATTTGATGACTAGTTGTTGACATTTTGATCTGCTCCATTCACAAACACTGACAGCTAGTCTTTAAAATGTATCACACACTGCACATCACGCACACAGTTTGAGGTGAGCTTGCAGCACACCCAGGCACAGAGGAGGAACCAGAGCTCCTACCTTCTCAATGCAGGAGAGCTGAGAGACAAAGGACAGAGGACACCTGTGACTAAGGCCACAGCAGAAAGACACATGCTCACACACTCACAAGTATGCCACAGACACACACACACACCACATCCACACAGTAAGAACAAACAGTTACAGGTTGACTTGTGATGTATTATTGAGAGGGATGATAGTTTGATGCTTTATTTAACTTTTTATTTTCTATTTGCAGCTCCACGGAGTGGGAGACACTTCAAGGGACTCAACGTGAAAGGCTGTACTTGACCTCCACTACAAAGCTTCTATGACATTTAATTAACCCTCAAAATATGCACGTGTCACTGTGTCCTCAGCTTTTTCCTTTTGGTCAATAATACATTGTACTTATTTCCTTCAGAGTTAAAACAGCACTATTCTTGCCTACCCCCAGCAGTAGGGATGGGAAAGATGTGTTAGATAATGTCTACTGATTATACAGTATAGGTGCTAAACATTTGCATTTATATCATAATATAGACAGTAAAAAGTAAGAAATGCCTCCACTTGTAAATCCTGTTGCTCCATTTTAAGTTGACCATTCTACCGATTTGTATTGTGAATAGTTAGTGCTTTAAGTTTTACTTTAAGTTTTCAACTTTAATCACATTTAATAATCTGAATAACTCTGATCTGTGCTACTTTATTGAACTACAAAGCCTATGTGTTTAGAGTGAATTTAAGACTTAGTGATGAAAAGAAAGAAGCTTTGATAAGGATAGCAGGAAACAAAAGTAGGTGAGAAGGATGCTTCTGTCCTCTTACCCGCCGCGACACCGTGGCATTAGTCCTCTCCTTGAGCTGGGGGTCAGTGGGAAGACTGTTCCACACTATGTAGGGTGTATCGTACTTGTCCCGAAGCTTTGGACAGCTTTTAAACAGGAAGTCTATGATGAAGAACTTGATTCCTGCATACACGCCTGCCAGGAGGGAAAAAAAAGTGCAGAAATTAAAAGAACAAGAAAGTCGGCTTTAGAATAAGAGGTTATGAATAAAAAATGCCTGTAAATATTTAATACTTATTTCTCTACATAACTTATAACAAATACTACATTTCTCTTTATTATGCTAACTCAGATTGGTCCATTGTTCCTCCAACTTGTACAAGTCACTGAAGACATCCCATAGATATTATATTAACAGTTATTCATTATAAAAGGTAAATCAAAACCAAAAATAGCCCGGGTAAAATTTATCTGCAAGGAAACACTAGTAGCTAACATTATATAACAAACAACCAACGGCTGGCAGCAGCCCCTCACAGGCAAGAGAGGGATGGTTATACAAGTTCAGTATGAAATGCATTTGTTTGTGTGCACTGGACTGAGTATAAGCATTTGCATTCAATCATGGTCCTAAGGCAGTATGTACAGAAGGTCGGATAGATAAAGAAGCTTTGTGTACGCCTCTCACCAATCATGAAGCCCATTAGCTTGTATGGCAGAACGCAGGAGGAGATGAAAGCCATCCACAAGCAGATGTAAAGTTTTTGGGTGCTCTCGGGCTGCACCCACATGAACAGGCTGACAGAAGAATAGAGAAAAACAGAAAATAAATTGAGATTTAAGTCTTATATTGAGTGCAGCATGTGTGATCTTGACTGTAAAGAAATGTTTAAAAACTGACTTTTTGATCTTTTCTAAAACATCTGCCATCTTCCCAAAAAGGTTCTGTAAGTAAAAACAGAAACATCATGAACCAGCACTTCCCCTTGTTTTGGTAAACTTAACTTCATCAATATTATGACCACATCTGGTACCTGAGCTTTTTGTGCAACATCAAGTACAAGCTGGAACTTTTCAGACACAGTCAAGTCTTCCTTTGGAGGCTCCTGCAGAAAATGGTAAAAGCTGTGAGGAAAACTGCATCTAAACCTTCTGACACAGTGAAGCAAAGAGAGTGAACTTATCTTACCATTGGCTCAGAGACCTCAGGCACAATGCTCCACTGAATCCTCCAACCTCTGGCAAAAAAAGAAGATTCAAATTAAATGCAGTGTTCATCAAACAGTTGATCATGTTTGTTCCTCTGCAAAAATAAAAATAACCATTAACAAGAGCTAGGAGAAATGTTTTAAAATGTGCCGTATGAGCTGCAATGTTTCCTGTGTGGCTAATGGAGTTGCTTCACCAACAGAACATTGCATTAAAAATATCATAACACTTGTCAGAACAGCTGCTGCTCCTAATGCATTTAATAAAAGAGAAATATTTTTACCTCGCGATGAGGTAATTTAAGGACAAGCGCAGGATAGCCAAGAAGAGGAACATGGGGATGGCCCAGCCATGCCAAGCAGCATTCATGTAAATCTGTAGTCAAAAGGAAAAATCATAAGAAACAATTACATTTGCTGCATAGTGTAGACATGAACTCCATATGCAATCCCTATGTTACACAATATCATGCAGCATAAACTGTTGCTTTCCAGTGCTTGTTGCTGGCTGCTGAGTGGCCAAGCCTGCATGAAGATAAATACATGTAGATGCTGCTTCAGGTCTTTAGTCGCTGTGGATGTAATCTTCCACTGAGGTTCTGACTATGACTCTGATGCTGTCATGTTGTAAATATCAGATGTTCCAAACATACATTTCAACAGTAATTCTCTTGAGCTAACAAAATTAAGTGACTGGTTAAATTTCAGGTTTTTGATACCTGCAAAGGAAAAGGCTTCGTGAGCTGATCTTAGCTTTCTGACACAAGACTGTGACGTTGACTGAACTGCTGTTTGAACCTTTGCTTCAATTTAACAACATTTAGTGTATGGAAATATAAAAGAATTTAGGACAGCAGTGACAACAAGGAATGATGATTCGCTGCATCTTGAACCTAAATCCTGCTGTTTTAAAGTAATGGACGTTGGTCCGATCTGGTCCTACTGTGATTAATCCAGGGTCCTTGAACTCAGTTTATAACCATGGAGACAAAAATACGAAAGCTCCTGCTCTAGAGAAGTTGGATTTCTTCATATTGAACATGTTGCCATGAAAAATTTCCTTTTATGTGAAAGACAACTTGTTTTCTAAATATTAAAGACCAATTATAACTTTAATAATATTGTATTTTTCTTCAGAAAAACTTTTGATCCCTCCAACAGGAGCACAAGAAATATCAGACTAGTAGTTAAATATTACAGATTTGAGTAAACTTAGTAATTGTAATATTTATCTGATCTTGCGTCCAGATGTGACGTCTGAATGATTCCAAATGTCTTGCTGTTAATTAATATGACCACCAGATGGCACTGTTAAATTGTTTACACTAACAAATAATAATGAATTTAATCAAAATAATTAAATTTAAAGGAACATTGAGTCATCTAGGATTTAACATTAGAAAAACAAGCTGCTGGGAGCTGTGGGTTTTATTGGCACCTACAGCTGAGTGTCATTAGCATAGGAATGGTCTTTTACATTATGGGCTCAAATAAGCTAGCCAAGAATTAGCATGTAAACAGAGAGCAGTGATGTTAGACACTTTGATTTATATTCTTTTATATTGTTTATTTTTTATCTTTCTAATCTTATTCTTTCATAATGCTTCACATAAATGCTACAAGTACCTTACTGAATCATTTAATTCTGCTTCAATACTCCTAATACTCTTTACGCCCACCTAGTCCCACCATCTTCACAAACGAATGAGTCATTTCCACTGTAATCAACCACAGCCCCCCAAAACCTTCGGAGACCAGCAGAACAGTTTTAACACTTACATCCAGATCACTTTTCCAAGTCTGCAAAGCACTGCAGCTAGAGCAATGATGAAGAACAAGATGATGACGAGTTGTCGGGTAAACACACTCCCAGAAGGCAGTCACTTCTCCAGCTATGCAAGCAAAACTACTTCACCTATTTTCATCCATTTATTTTCTACACCCTAGTCGAGTTTAGGGTGGGCAGGGGGCCCCATTCCAGCTGCTATCAGGTGAGCGGCGGTGAGCAACCTGGATGGGTTGCTTGTCCATAACAGGGCCAACACAGAGAAACAGTCACTCACATACAGCTCACAACCACTCATAAGGTCAGAATCACCATCTGTGGGTGTGTCTTTAAAGAAATGTCTATTCAAGGGATGTCTATTCAATAACTGACTCATTCCTCATTGTATATGATCATGGGCAAACAGGTCAGGGGTTTGTCTCTGTCAGGTTGTGGTCCACAAGGTCATTTGGTTTCTTTCCTTTTTCTTTTTTTTTTGCTCGCTTGGGATTTGTTTCATAAATCTGGATATTTTTTTTGTTTCAATCTGGCAACATCAGCTCAGGGCAGCTGATGCAGAAGAGGATGGTGGTGAGAACCATTTCATTTCCTGGTCATGCACCAAGACTGAAAAACCAGAGACTCAATATAGACTGAATTCCCCCCCGCCATAAAAGTAATAACATATTTTTGACTAACATGTAGAAGTTAGTTGGAAATTAAAGTAGAAAAATGTGCACACTCACAATGAAGGCAATAGCTGAGGTGTAGACGGAGTGCCAATTAGATAAGGCGGAGAGGTTCCTTAAGAAGTTGGTGACAGGCCTGGCTCCTCGTTCTGAAACAAGGTGAGACGGATGCTTAAAATTACAGTATTTATAAAATGCACATTAGAGTTTGGTTTCTATAACTTTTTATTTAATTTATGCAAAATAAGTTGGTAAATAATGTAAATTGTACATTAAAAACACAACGACGACATGTAAATCTCATACGTCAACATATTTCATGGTATGGGTGGAAACATTTGTAGACGATGCCTATGATCTAAAGTGGATGCATTAAAAACAGACAGTTCTGTCATGGAAGTCACAGCATGGGCTCAAACACAAATTGTCTGTGATTACAGTTCATGCTTTCCACAAATACAGGTTAAAGCTACATCATATCAAGAGGAAACTATATGTGAATATGAAGCAGGACGTTATAGTCTTCTTAAACCAAAGCTTAGTTACACTGATATAGACTGGAAAACTGTTTGGTTAGATTAAACTAAAGACTACAACAGAGAGGGGCCATCCAGCTAGTTATAAGAACTCAGTTGAAAAAGCTGCATCTCTGATATTAAGGGCCTGTATTAACTTATGTAATGTTTCCTTACAACAGAAGGAAGTTTGGGTCTTTCAGTACATTCCAAAAAAAGTCAAATGTCTATGTTAAATGTCCAAGAGCAGCAACTTGTAAAAAATCAACATCACTTTCTAACAGCCTCTGCTTCTTTTGGAGTTTTCCACTCATTGATGTGTTTGAATACTCACTGAGTCGCCTCATGTTTTCTGTCAGCCTGAAAGGGAAACACAAAAAACGAACTTTAGAAAACACAACAAAGCTCAAGAAAAAAAATAAAGTGAGCTTCTTGTGTGAGAGGAAAATGAAAAAGTGGCCTTGCTCAGTCTGGTATGACTCGTCTTTCAGTAGGAGTTGACAGAAAGAAAGAAGGCTGGTCTGAAGACATCATCTCCCAATTAATACATTAATTTAACTGTTTATGGCAAATTTGTAGCATTTGTCTAACATAAGACAACAGTATAATGATTTTAATTATCATCAAGGTGGAAAATAGGTCTCCATTCTTAAAATAAATTAATTTACCGTCTACTTTAAACTGAATCCCACATCAATCTCAACAATAGAATCAATACTAGAGCAAACATTCTGTTCAAGGATACTCCTTTCCCACCTTTTAGCACTTAGCGGTTCCTCAGCCTCTACAGTGCTTTCCTCTGGCTGGAAGCGAAAATCTTCGATGTAAACCCCGAAGCGCTCGTACAGCCACTTTTGCAGCCGTGAACTCCACACCTCCTTCTGCTGTTTTTCTGCTAACAGAGTGGACACATCAAGTTAGCTTGTTTTTGTCTCTGCAGGAACATATTTCCCAACTCCTTGCACCAAAAATGATGGGGTGGTAAAATTCTTTAGCTCTACATATAACTATAACCAGATGTGTCACACCTGCCCCGACTTAATCTGTGAAGTGGTTTATATACAAACTAGTGATGAAATGTGGTAACTAAGTGAGCTTGAGGTCAAAGTGACAAATATTTATAGTTTGTCATATCACTTTTCTCTATAAACAAGGGCAGACATGCACTTTTTGATGGTGATCCAAATCAAGTCATAAAAGATAAGTGATGATAAAAGATTATTTAGCAGGATGGCTAACTTTAACAATAATAAAAATCAACCTTTGAAAGCCAACCTGTGGTCACCGTTAACATCATGTTTGCCATGACAGAGCAAAACGCTTCTCCAACAGCAGCTTAAGCGAGGCGGTGCTTATCAAACGATCCTGAGAAAAGACTAGAACCTTCAGCTGCTGTGATGTAACCCCTAAATGCATACTGATTACCTGAACAGCAACAACAACCTGACATGTCAGATGGTTCGTTACAAAGAACCATCTGGGAAATTGTCATTGGACAGTTTGTGGAAAAGTATGAGCACTTCAGAAAAAACTTTGGAGGTGTTCTGCAGAACCGTCCACCGTTTGCAGGCTAACCTTAACCAATCAGTTCTTTGCCCTTAAGCAGCATTCACACAAACCTCTTTAGGAGCCGACATCACTGACCTTTACAGCAACAAAAACCCACTTACACTGCCAGTAAATGAAGCTGGTCTAAACCAGAGCTTTAAGAACAAATTCATAGCTTGTAGCCCGGTAACAGATCTCCTCTCCTTTCTCACATCTGTTGCTTTTCAGTAGTGTGCAACAGCCTGGAGACACTTCACTACTTTATAGAAATGTGGCCAGGAAAAAGGGGAAGACAAGCTTTCTTGTAATGTCTTTAGGAAGTCTTGAGTATAGTTTTCCAGGCTTGATCAAGGACTTTTTAAAGCTCTTCTTTGACTGTTGTTGGCTTTTGTTCCCCCACTGCTGCAATAACCTTAGGGTCCGGGCTTTTGTGTGGATTCATCACTCAATAAGAACAGTTGCCACTGATTTTCAGTCCAGTTCTTGTGCCATTTGGCAGACCTCAGTCTTTTCTCCATGTTTCCCTTTCTTAAGAATGGCTTCTGGACAGCTAGCCGTACTATTTCTGATGAGGCTTCATTAAAGAAAACATGGATCAACTGATTTATCTCTCAGGTCCTGTCAGGTCTTTGCTGGATTCTTTCCTGTTTCTTTAAGACATCACTTTCAGATTCTGTTAAGCTGCTGTGGACAGTTAAGAAATCCCTTTATTAAAGAAAATATCGTTTTAAACTGCCTGCTCCCATTAAACGCTGCCCAGAAAAAAACTGGTTCTTTGCTAAGTTGTCTGTTATGTGTAGACCCAACACTGGCTTATCCCTTAAATTAAGTACCCTTTACAGATTTAGACGATTCACAGGTCAGCATTAGAGACCCAACAAACAAAATAAAAGCATGTTCCTCTAAGAATATGTGAAAATAGTGACAAAAGGGTCTAACTAGCCTAAACACGTTCTTAATGCAATACTCACTCAAATAAACGGCTCCAAGGCTGGTGAGAGCTCAGATATGTCTGCCCTACATGAAATGATCTACAATCATAACCCATTTTCTTAAATTAGCCTCTGTCTCACTCTCTTTTTAAGCCTTACACACACAAACACACACACAAAAGTCACTAGGTCATTGTAGGTCAAACTTTGGTTAAAAAAAACAACATTTAGTCCAAAAACAGACAACACACACATCAGAAATACCACAGTTGCACTAATGAGCTTCTCTTTGCATTTTCAGATGTTTTATAAACACACACTGCTGTTGCATATTCGGACTAATAAAAGCAAATAACCTCCTCTATGCAGGTTTCATACATAACTGTTGCTCTGCCTCTCCATGCTACCAACTTCACCCCAAAAAACATCCTCTAATTATATTTCAGTTGTCATGCAGGCTGCCTTATAACCCAAACACTTCCGACCAACTCTGTTCCTACTGAGCTCTCCACAGCACACATGCGACAGCTTTGCCTCTAATGTGCACACACACAAACCATCGACATAATTTCCTCCCCCTCTCATAACACGTCAAAGTCTTTCTGTGCTCATTTCCTCCCACTTCTGCCCAGACTTCCACACTCCACCTCCACCTCGTCTCTCAGTGTCTCACCTGTTCCATTGTTGGAAGGGGACTGCTGTTTTCGGGGAGGCTGTGGTGGAGAGTCCTCCAATCTGAAGGAGAGAGAGACAGAGAAAAAAGAAAGGGGAAAGTTTATCATGTGTCAGTCTCTGTTTCAACAGAGATTATCAGTCACAAGCAAAACACCCAGGAAGTTCTGCAGTGGAAAAACAACAACTTATCACAAGATGGAGAAAGACAGACTGATTAGAAGCTATTTGAGTCACAATCTGCTCATGTAAGGTCAGCAATCTCACAGCAGATGCTTGATATCAAAACAAGACGTGACAAAGGAAAGCCAACATCACAGGCTGGCATGTCGTTTCCTCCAACTTCATTGTTTTGATTCGGCTGTCACACCAATTTGATGAAAAACACTGACTGGGGGCAAAAAAGCCAGAGACTAATTATGAGGGTTATAGGAGGTCATTCCAGTGGACAAACATTGACAGTGTCACTCCGCTTTAGGCTTCATTCAAAAGTTTCCTTAGCAACTCTCTACTTGGGAAGAGTATACCCTTCTCATAAACTCTGTCATTCCTGAGTCCATGTTACTTTACTAATAACCACTTAAGAGATCACCAGTGGAATTTCCCACTGGCAGCCGCAGTCGTATCATCTGATCGGACCGGCGCGGTCATACATGTGGACCCTGGCTGACACCAGCATAGCTTCAGTGTCACAGCGTGCACTTGGCAGCTCAGACTGGCGCGTGACACATTCCTGTTTTAACTCTCTCCTTCCATCCTCCTCAAAACACAAACACACACATGCACGTCCTCGAGGAATTTCTGTAGTACCTAAAGTAGTTTCAGTAGTAGGAATTTTCCTACCAAGCTGCTGATATTTTTATTTATAAAAGGAAACCTTGAATCGCATGAGTGCTGACACACAAAATGACTTTGACCCGTGATAAACTCTGCAAAGCTGAAATGTTACAGAAGTGCAGCACCACCACTTCCTGTCCCTCCCCTCCTCATTCCTTCCGGCATCTGATCCTCACATCCCAGCGTCATGTGCTCGTTGTTGCTTTGTGTCTTACCTGGTTTTGAGCACCTCATTCATTTTCTGCTCCAGGTCTAGTCTTTTGCACCGCTCTCGCTCCAGCTCCTGTCGCAGGGAGTCCACATTGGTTTCCTCCCGCAGCTTCCTCAGCTCCTCCTCTAGAGAAAATTACAAAACAAGGAAATTATTAACTGTTTTATGGTTTTCTATAATGTATGTTTTTATTCCCAACTAAGACCAATTTCGTGTCAAACAAAAATAAAAAGATGCCAAATTAAGGAGTTTTTGTTTACACTAACAAAACTAGATAGATGTTCCATTTAATCTCTCCATTCATCTACTGTATATCTGTCGCCTGCCTCACACAGCATTTCCTCCTTGTCAATTAACTCTTGGCATCAACTGGTTTCAGGTATCTGGACTTTCAAAGCCTGGGGTGCAACATCAGCAGCCTATTGTCACTGCCTAAGAGGGCACATGAATATTGGAAGAGGGGGGCCTACAAAAGAAGCACACATGCAGAGGCATGCATAATCAGGCGCCTAAATTCATGTATGTGCTCACATAGAGATGCAGAAATAATCACACAAGTTTTTATTTTAAATTCCAACATATAAAAATCTTATAAATACAAGAGCGTGAATTAGTAGCATTGCCAGGACCAAACACCTTCATTCTTCATTCAGAGGTAAAAGCAGGCCTGCACACCACATTCAGATCATTTCATCACACATGCATTAGGTGTTTCATATTACAAGAATTTAGCCTCCTCTTTCTCACCCATATATCACTCCTGCACATTAAAGCTGATAAAACATTCATTGTCTGAACCTCCTGCAGCTACAGCATCAGCTTCAACCCTGGGAGAGGACATCTAAGTACGCTGTATTCCCACATTGTGCGTGATGCATACATCAGATATTTTCCCATCTGACATTTGTGGTTGGTAAGTTTAGTTGATGACAATTCTGTCAAACACTGTTAGTCTGTATGCCTCTCCTCTCCCTACGTGCTAATACAAGAATGTATCTATAATAAAGCCTTTACTGTACAAGCAAAGGTTGCAGAAGACTAAGCAGCTTAACGTTTGCCAGGCTGTCCTGTGCCAGAAGTTCCACAACCAAAGATAAACCTGTTAGATAAATTTCTAACAGTAGAAGCAATGAACCCTGCTTGGTGCAGGCAAAATATTTATGCTAAATGCTAAGCTGAGCGTCAACATTATTTAAGGATTTCAAGATTACTGAATGTTTTAGACTTCCTGTCAGGGTCATGTGGCCTCGAGAGAGATTGAGAGATCAAGAGAGAGAGAGAGTCCTGAAAATGAAACTGACAAGACAACCTGCTTTAACCATGTTAAAGGGAACAGTGTTGGGGAAGTGAAACAAACAGCACTGAACTAAGATATTAAAGGGCGTGAATGAGACTACAACTATAGCTGTGATTACTTTCTTCCAATAAGCCCAATTTAACATTTCAAGATTTAGATACGTATAAGCCATTTCGAAGACAAGCTGAAAATAAGACGCTCTATAGCTTAATAAAAATCATCTTTCCTAACACCACAGAGAGATGCCTCTTTCCATGAGCCCAAAACACCAAGCTAGAAATAGGGCAACTAATGTGTGATCCAACACAGCATGACACAATATGCTAAGTGTGTCAGACAAAGTAAGATCCAGTACAATCTCTTCCCTGTTCCCCTCTACATCAGATACTATATTACCTCTATCAATAATTCTGTGCAGCTTCTTGGACGGCTGTTTTCTATACATGCCTTCAATCTGGGTTACATCACAGGGTCTGTTTGGACATCATAAAAGCCAGCGATAAGACCACTTATCATAAGAGAACAGAAATAGCCATGGAGAGTCAGCTTATCAACTTAAATATTGTGGAAGTTATCATAGGACGAAAAAATTAATTTAGCTTGATAATGGGAAACAAACAAATATTACTAAAGTTACTAAACTTACTAAAGTTGAGGCTACTTTTATAGCTTTTCAGCCTATTGACAGCTCCACTGTAGAGCAGGTCAAAGCTGTCAAAGGTGCAGTCCTCCAACTTGCACATGCCCATGCGTCTCTGCAGTCGACCAGTTCCCAGGAGACCTCCAGAGGAACGGGATGGCAGGGAGGCCACCTTGGCTTTTTCTTGAAATCTAGCCACGGCTTCAGGTTTCTGTAGTCCGCCCCCACTAGCTTGTTTTCCCTCCAAAACCCTCCAAACCCATCGAGGTTAAAATGTGCATTCCATGAATATGTTGCAGGTTCATCTGGTCAAATTCATCACCAGGAAGACAGATGACTATTGTGACGGACCTACACAGAGCTATGGTCAGTGGTCAGCTGGGGTGCGTGTACTGGTTCATAGAGAACAGGGCAGCAGAGGTACAGAGAGGTGGGGCTTTGCTGGGTGGCTAGCACGCTAAGAAGCTCTGGAATCTGAGATTTCTGTACACGCTAGAGCTGTCACACAGACACAAATTTTGCATTTTCATATTTCACAACAGCTTTATATAAGTGCATGTACATGTAAATTAGGGTTATTTTGCTGCACATCTGTGTGTGTGCAGGAGAATGTCATTGATTCTTATTGTACTGTACATACAACTTTGAGAAACTACTTTCATCTAAGTAGGCAAAGATTTTAACACAAGAAAGGAAAAGTACTGTGAAACTTTCAATCCAGGCCAGAGACAATGGCTCCTTTCATTAAACGAAGGTGGGGGCATGGGGGGTATTCAGAGAAAGAGGGGCAGAGAGAGAGGGGGTTGAGAGAGAAAATCAGCTGCTTCACATCGGCCTCTCATTGTTCACATTCACGACAATGTTTGCCAAAACACTGGCTGACTTGAACCAAAAGGAAGGCTGAGCTCTGAGGCCTCCACCCGATCTGCAGATGCACACAATTCAAGTTACTGACCAATGAAAGAGGGTAGGAGATTAAGGGGAGGGGACAGAATGCAACACTAGTAAGTAATCCTGCTGCAACAGAACTAAACAAAAAAAACAACATCATTTTATCCATCTTATCCAAAAACTCTCCTTAGACTTCAACCTTTTATATCCCTGGGTGACCAAGATTTCACTCAAATCTTCTGTTCTCTCAATTCCCCATTTCTTCTTCCACACTCCCTCATCTGCTGCGTTTGGGGGAGCTGCTGTAGGGCTCTCTGTGGACGTCATGTTGTTGAAAGATTTGTGTTACATGCACCGAGGGGAAACATAAGGATGGAATAAATGATCTAGATAATTAATGTTCTATAATCCAATGTTTCCACAGGAAGGATACCATCTGCTTGTTTAGAGAAGTGTAATTGCATCATAGATTTGAAAAAAATCAGATAACTGGTCAACAGTGCAGTGTCTCCTAAGCAATGGGAACTGAGTACTTTAAGGGCAGTGGTGAGAAAAACAAAGGATGTTTCCACAGTTAAGGACTGGGATTTAGTCCTGTACATCCTCTGTTAGCAGATAAGTTCATCAATTAGCTACTGTCTTTAACCATACACTGTTAAATGTATTAAGAAAAGCTCATTGTGGTGATTATGTTGCTTTGATAAATCAATCTATCTTCATTTTCCACTTAGTGAGCTTTGTCTCTCCTCACACTTCTGTTGCATAGTTACAGCCATTAGGTGATGAGCACTGCTCTATCTGTAAAATCAAATACAAACACAGAAAACTTGGACAAGAAAAAAGCAAAATAAGCTATTGTTAAATCTGCACCAATTACAGGCTCATTTAATTATTAATTGTAATTTACAAACTCCCAAACACAGACATAATTACGAAGATATGAAGACCCTTCTGTGTCAGTGACTACTTCCTGCAGAACAACACACACCAATTATAGAAAACACCATTTCCTGAACCGGCACTGTGATAGATGTCCTCATTATAATGCAAGACGTACTGTAACTGCCCATTAAGCAAGAATCATCCACATAGTTTAAGTAATGAGGCAGATTGCTGCAGCATACACATTTACTTTGTACAGTTACACCAAAGACTACGTCCAATCAACCCGATTTAACCCGAAGTAAATAGCACAAAAGTTTTTAAGAGGATTGTTTATTGTAGTTTTGCTTTCAAAAAGACTTTTCCATTACGCATTACAGTGCAAAGCAGGGATCCAGAGGGAATGTTTTCCATTAGCAGCAGCGGTGCTCAAGCTGAAGATGTTAAGAAATGTAGAAACACAGATTAAGTTGACTGTACTGCAACATTTTTATGCTTTCCAACTTGACGGTAAATGTTAAAATGATTTGATTATAAAAGAGGCACTTTATAGAAATGCAAAACTTGGCATAAATACTGTGTTTGAGTTGCATGGCTGACAAATTTGTGTCGCGTCTAATGAGGTGCATATACACATTAACATTTCACTTCTGAGTCAGATTCACCCATGAATGTAGAGAATGTAAGCTCTTCTCTTACAACACAACACAAAGTCTCGCTCCCATTGGGTGTTTCACAACATATAAATATTACAATAAAAATAAGCTCCCAAGTCACACTGGTACTCCTAATATTTAGTTGCAATGCCCCTCAAAAAAGGGCTGCAGTCTGGAGCCCTGGTTATTGTGCTGTGTATTACTCTAAGTTAATATTAAAGCTTTGGTGCTGTTTGACATACAGTGAATAACTGGGGGGAAATAAATAAATAAATAATTAAAATGCAGGGAAGTTTGATTCAAATTAAGTTAGGGCTTGGTGATTTGGCCTGAAGATAAACTCTCTATTTTTTTTTTCTAACCAAATCCAATTTCTGATTCAAATAGATTTTTTTTTTCCATTTCAAAAAACATAATTAAACTTACTAAAAACATTAATTTATTTACATGAATAAAAATAACTTTTCCACTGTATAAATGACTTTATATCTTGCATTGAAATATGCAACACAACTGCGTCAGTCATCTCTTTCCACCTGGGTCATACAGGATCCACTGCGGAAGTAATTCCCCTGATGTTGGTCGTCTCTTAACAAGAGTTTGTGGGCTAAAGTTGACTTCTGCATCTCGTGACTGCTCACTTCACTGTAAATCTGTCAAACACTGTTCAGGTGTGGAGGAAGGACTAAGTCCGCTGCTAACTAACTAAGGGGAAAAAAATCCAGATTTTCATAAATAAATTAAGTTACTTCCTGCCATACTCAAGGTTGACAAAAGAAAATAAATAAATATTTAAGAAAAAATCAGATTATGGCATCAGTTATAAGGCCTTCTTTCTACAGTTATAATAAACAAGCATGACAAGGATCAGCTTCTTTTTTTTTTTTTTTTTTTTTTTTTTTTTTTTTCACCCCCTTTCTAAGCTCCCCCTACAAAAACCTTCCTTCCCTCCCTTTTTGGTTTTCCTCTTTCCAAACTTTCAAATCT
>JBAMHW010000026.1:12992495-13022396 GCA_037177495.1 Rhadinocentrus ornatus | reverse complement strand
GACATTGTGTTGATCAGAAACTGGGGAAGCTCAAAGGAGGGCCTGTTCCCCTGCTTGGACCTGCACACAACAAGACACCCCCCCCCCCCCCCCCAACACACACACACACACATCTGGTCCTTTCCAACCTCAGAGAACTAGTAGTGGTAAAGCCAATAAACTCCAATTAGGAGAAAGCCTATATGCTGTACACTGTATACAGGAATATCGGTGTACTATAAATAAATAGCCCATGAATGTGTGCAATAGTTGGCCAAATTTCTTCTTACTCTATACTAATAAAACTTGGGTCTTTTATAATGTAAAAATAAGAGAAAAGAAGCAATAAGCGAACATTAAACTAATATAATGACGTATGGCAACTTCCACAGACACTATCCTCTGCCATTTTACCACAAGCAGCCGGTCCAGTTTAGCTCAGCTTTGCTACCCAGGAGACAGATTCGAGCTGATTTATCCCTCTGCTTTTACATTCATTACTATAACAATCACTGAACTATCACAGGGTTGTGACCCAGGGAGAGTGTGTTCTCTAAATGCTCCCTGTAAATCTTGAATGTGCAGACAGTGAAGCAGACATGCACACATTTCCACATAAAGCATCTTGGACACGATGTTCTATGTGTCTATGCTAAAATACTTGTGTAAATGTGTTTGTCTTCTGTTGGCAGAATATAAAGTAAGATCAGCCAGTCTGCAAGTAATGTGCAAGCAAATGAATAATAAATAACAAAGAACATTGAGATTCATATCTGTAACAGTCCAGGCAACTCTTTATTACTTTAGGGAATTCCTTAAAAATGATGCTTCCCCCGTCAGTTTAGATGCAACTATTCAAAGCTCATACTGTGCTGTTATGTTTTTGTTTTTTTAAAGAAGAGCCTTTCACCTGGAAACCTTTCCAAAAAATTCATATTGGTTACGTCTTGTTCACTTAACAATGAGTTAACTAAGTGCATTTGATCAACAGCACCAGGCTCTAGGAGCAGAAAGAGTATTTAATATTTCACACATTGCTGTTCATTGGGACCTGCTATTATAATAATATAATTGTTGACTATCTGAAGTTATATTTATACGATATTCAAACGTGGTAAGGAGAACCAGATTATTTCTTTCTTATTTACAGAGATATAGTATGAGTTTAAAATTAAATTGAGCAATGTCAGAACATATTACAGATTGTACAATAATATAATGCTTCAAAGACATAACATACACTTAGCAACATGACCAAAAACAAAAACAAACAACAATCAGGAGGAAATGACTCATTACTGCATATCATAAACCAACTTCATTGTTGATGATAAGTTAGTTGTTACACTAAAAAAAAATGTATTTTTTTTTTTAAATCCCCAGGCTTTGGTTACTCTCTGCAGAAAGGGATGTGTTTAGATTTATTTGAAGGTTAAGAAAATGTCTTGAACATGCATTAACTCAATAACAAAAAGCATAAAAGTTAACCAATCTGGTTTTATTCCTTGCTTCTTAAATAGAAGCAAGGAATAAACATGAACCTGCAAAGCTGAGAAATAAGAATCAACAACTAACCCATCAGAAAGCTGTCAGGACCTCGCTGCATGTGTGGTTGTGTGCATGTGCGTGTTTAGCCTTTTATGTGATCTCACGTCTGAAAACATAGTTAGAAATTAACCAATTCAGTGTCCTCAGAATAGTAGAGCTCAATCACAAAAAACTTTCAAGTGAAAAGAGGCACGAGTCATTGTATCCACACCATCTGGGATGCAGACTCATGCCTCCTGTAAAGGCAGGAGACTAAACACATCCACTTGTTTGTTGCAGCGTAGGCATGTCAGTGAGATACAGCAAAAGAAAACACGCCTACACAGAGTTCATTCTCGTGTTATAAAAAGATGAAAAAATTATATAATTATAAAATAATTGATCATGTTTTAGGTTATATGAAAACCCCTAACAAACATCCTAACTAAACCTTTCAGGAGCTAAAATGTTAACAGAAATTATCAGTTACTTTTACTTTCTAGTATCAGGTTTCCCTTAAAAAACAGTGAAAGTGAAAAAATGCATATATAAACAGAACTTTTTATTGAATGTTATGATCTGATTAGGACGACCAGGTCTCTTGGTGCGTTCAAGATGTCCTCAGAACTCGGAATTCAAAAAAACTTTAGTCTGAAATGACAAAGTGATCTAGTTTCTCCTTATCTTTCTAGAGATAAAAATAAATAAATAGCGTGTTGTTTATTAATCATTATCAAAAGTGGCTGTTATGATGCCCATTTATACAATGGGTTTGTGATTTTTTTGTTTTTATACACCATTTGTAGATGCCCACAAATTGGCTGTTTTGGAGGCGTAAATTTTTTCTGAGTTGATGCAGATTGAACAGCAATAACCTGGTAATGACGTCACCAATTCTCGACCACTCGGAATTCTTAGTCATTTAATGGTGTTTTTTCATTACATGTTCCCGTACACGGTACCACTCAGTGCTAAATTTTCCATTGCAAACCTAACGTCTCACTGTGGACGGGGATCAGCTATTTATCAGCAAAGCATGTGTGAAGCTGTGGCAACACATGCGACACACAACTTTGCTCGGTGTGTGTTGAGCAGATGCTTTTATCTAAAGTGAATTACCGTGAGGAATACAGAGCGGTTTTTCCTCACTGAATGAGTTGACAGTGATTCTAACAACTGAGAAGCAGAGCTCAGATCTGTTAGGGAGGAAAAAAACAAACAAAAGATAGGTATATTGAAACTCACGGTAAATAAATCTGCTCATGTTTTCATTCGTCCTGCTCCCAGTCTGAACCATGGACTAAAATATCCCTTACTTATAGTGTAAAATTTCCACCAGACTTGCAAACGGCTTCATTGAAAATAGAAGGGTTTGTGTGTGCGTGAAGCTTTTCTGAGTTGTTTACACAAAGGTGATGACCAATCAACCCTTTGCACCATTCAGCATGACTCTATGATATCAGCTTGGCCTGATTAGAACCACAGCTGAACGCAGGACAAAAGAAGTGCATGATAATATTGGTTTAAGACAATAAATGTCCAGAAAAAGTGTCAAGCAAATATGATACTGTACAGTATTGTATTATGGAAAAGCACCACAGTGGCTGTCATGATTGGAGCTGCTATGCTTCCTTCCTTTAGTTCTTTGAGCATAAATAAAACTAAAGGGAAACAGGATAATTCTATCCACAACTCTACATACAAAGCTTTTTTTAAATCATTATTTCTTTCTATATCAAACATTAATGCAGATTTGTGTAAATAGATAGATAGATGGACTGAAGGGTGACTGAACAGCCTGTGACAATTTGAACTTTTGTAGCTTTTTTTCACTTATTCGTATTGTTTTATACTAATATGATATATAAAATGTTGTCCTCAGATAAAAACAACATTAAAGGTAATTTTTTGGGAATATTTGACAGATTAATACACCAGATAAAAAGCAACACCGACTGTACAACTGAAACAGAGAAACCAGACACCCAGCTGCTAATT
The DNA here is from genome assembly GCA_037177495.1 of Rhadinocentrus ornatus. Taxonomy (NCBI): domain Eukaryota; kingdom Metazoa; phylum Chordata; class Actinopteri; order Atheriniformes; family Melanotaeniidae; genus Rhadinocentrus; species Rhadinocentrus ornatus. The sequence goes on along the minus strand of JBAMHW010000026.1, from coordinate 13,018,892 downwards.
TGCAAAGGAACTTAAACAAAAACATCTTCTGCAAGGAAACAAAGTAGACAATTATTGGGAGCACCGACTGGAAGACAAACTAAGAAAAACATGAAGAATGACACCACCAGCAACACATACATGAAAACATGACTGTAGCTACTTTATTTATGTGAGAGTGCAAAATGTAAGTAATTTTATTCAGTGATCCAGACATTTATGAAGCATAATCCAAGCAGTGTTTAATTGTCAAATAACAAAAATGTTTCAGTTAATACACTTTATCTATTGCCTCTGTGCAAAGAAATAACTTGCAAATGATTGATTCAATATGATACCTAATGTGAACACATTTAACTCCATCATGCTGACATCGACCTCCCTGATTTTCCTCCTGAATTATAAAAATTAAGCAGCCACTTTGTCACCAGGATCATAAAAATGTCCAAACTTATTTTCAGCACTATTTGAAGTCTAATCATTTTTTGAATTTTACAAGTAAAATGGAGGAACACCCTCAGAAAGATGATACTGCGTTCCCTGTAATTCTGAGCCCTGAATTGTAAAACTACTTTGCACTAAAAGCATTAGTGTTACTAAATCATCAGATCAAATCTCTTGAATCACAACAAATACCAGGCTTCTTACAGGGTAGAATCTGACTTTTCTATATAAGCAGTGCTCTAGGAAATCCATTACACAACACATAAACCCAATGTGTTGCTACAAGGACTGTTTTGTTTTCCCCTGCTAATCTCATTAGCTTAAACTAAAAAGTAACATAACATGAAATAACTGAAATAATGGTGTTTAACCATTTATGTAAACTTTGCGTGCAAACACATACACTAAGGGGTCCATTGTTTATTGTCTGATGACGAGTACAAGAGAGCCAAGATTAAAAAGTAGGAGGAAATTAATCGTAAAAGACTGCAGGGCTGAAAGGCATGACTCCATTAGGTGCTGAATTATTGTCAAACTTGTGTTCCCTGAAGTACAATTACATCAGCCAGAGATGGGAGGAAAGGGGGGAAGGCCTGAAAGAAGTGGGGAAGAAACAGATAGAAAAAAAATGACAGAAGAAAACAAATTACCTTTACCCTCCTTAGATAATGCGACATCTCTACACATGGGATGGTAAGGAGGACAGGAAAAGTGAAATCAGACTTTTCAGGAAAGAGAAAGCAGAGAATGAAAAGAAACTGAAAGAGCAGCTGAGCTAGATGGAGGGGAAAACGTTATAGGGATCCCTGTAAGGACTTAGTTGTTAATGAAAGGAAGGGTGAAAGGATGATGTGAAAAAGCAAAGGAAGAGCAAAAAGGAAGGGCAAGAAGTTCATGAAAGTAGCTCTCATCTATTTTGAATCCTGACAGGGTAACAATGAAGCCAACCCTTTTAGCTCAGTCAGAGGCTTTGTGAGAGGGGACATGCCCTGAGGTATTCCGTTTCACACTGTATCTCACTTTCCTTCTAATAGATATACACAGGCAAATGGGAAGTGTGTGTGTGCATGTGTGTGTGTGATGGAGCGGTTCACAGTCCATTACACATCACAGTACAGGACAACCAGTATCTCTGGTTGGACACTGAGCAGGACGGGTGTGTGAGCTTATAGTGAACACAGGAAAACTATCATCCAGTTATTCCCCCGCCCCCCCTTTTCCATCTCATAACTAACATCACAATATTTCCCCACGTCCTGTTTCCAGGAATCTGCACAGAAACCTTCATGTTTCTCCGTCATCACTGGTACAGTAATAAGCAACAGGGACTTTTCCTCCCACTCTAAAGCCAATTTTAACATTATATAGTGCCTTTCTACAAATGTTGCCTTAATGAAATGCCGTAATGAACTGTCTCTGGATGCTAACGGCACAAATACGACCTCTGGTTTGCCTTTTCCATTTAAATCATAGCGCAGTAGAAGAGGTGATGCCAACACTTAAGACATCACGTGAAATGTTCACCAAGTTGCAGAAGGTCAGAGTGGTAGAGAGATTGGAGCTGGACTTATGGGTGTCTGCCTTTCAATACCAATGGAGGAGGTCCAAATGTCATCAGCTGTTGAAACTAAACTTGGTAGCAAGCAGATTGGTGGGCGAGGCTTGATGGGAACGCTTTCACTGGTTGGTTTAATTCTAACTTGTTCATCTGTGCTGCAATGGTGGGTCAGTTTTGTCGTGTCATGGTGTTGAGGTATGTATGGCTGATAATAGAATTAATTAAGCAAGCAACTAACTGACTTGTAAGCTGCTTTCCACTCACTCTTTGATTTCGTGGACACTTAGATCTACATAGTACTCACATCAACACATCAAGAAGCCTCATCTGCTGTTCTCAATGTGTTGTAAAGACAGGTCAAAATGTATAATAAATACTGAGATTTTTTTAAATACCTAAAATATTTAATGAAATATTATTGCATCCCTGCACTAGGGTGTAATTAAAACATATTATGATCAATATGTTTTACTAACCAGGGATCCCTTTCTGCATACTTCATAAGTGGGAGGGTGTTTTCTCAGCCATCACAAAGCTGGTTCTGTTATCAGCTGATCTCCTGAATCTTAATGTTCAACATTCAGTCAAGAACTGAAACTAAAAATAGGCTGGCTGCTGAAGGAGAACAGTTATGCAAAGCTAATCTGAAGAGCCAACATGGTTGAATTAGAGACTCATATTTTGTTCCATTTGCGTGAATGCAAAACCTACAGAACAGGCTGACGTTTATGGAGTAATAAAGCAGACTTGCATTTCAAAGCCCACATAGAAATATTTTGAAAAGTTAATAATTCTTGACTAGATGTGTCATATCAGTCTTCTTTTTTAAAGTGGTAAATAGTTAAAAGTGATCCAACTACAAAGCAACTGTAAAGAAAACTTTTGAAATGTCACTGCAAAGCAAGTTATAAGCTTGTTTTCACAAGCCAGTTTGAAGCAAACTGTTGCATTGCAGGGTACGTTACACAGACTTCACAGCATAGATAAATTAGTGTTCACCAGCTGTAAACAAAATTGAAGGAAGAGGACACAAATAAAACTGGCAGCCCGGGTACTATACATGAGAAAAATGAATTGAATGTCTCCAGGAATTCTTTTAAATAGGGTATACTGGCCATGCTTATTCTCTGGAAGCAGAAACAGCTGATTGTTCCCATGGTCTGACTGGCCTCTGAGAAACAGATTATATAAGAATTGATCTGCCTACATGTGTAAAGACAAAAAAGAAAACATTTCAATTGTCAAAATGTGCATCAAATGGCGATTAACATCTAATAAAGATTCATTGTTTCATTGTACAAACAATGAAATGTCACAAGATTTGTCCTCACCACCAATCTTTTATAAAATAAGTGGTTAGATTATGGTCACCTGGTAACTAAACCAACTCCATGGCAACTGAGCACATGTTGTAATGTGATGGACAACAACAAATGCAAATGAGAGATTTAACTGATATTTTGTCAAACTAAGCCTCATTGGAAGAGTAGCAAACTGTTAACCTCAGTTAATCAAGCCAAAACTTACAAACTACCATTTTTTTCAGTGTGGATCATCAAATTCCTTTTTGAACGTGATATTCCAGGGATGCACAAATGTAATACAGTGCCTAACAAAATGTTTTGCAGGGTTGTGGAGGGGTGCACTGCTGCTTCATAATTTCATGTTTCTGCGATGCAGCATGGTAAACTGATTAACATCAGCTCAGCTGCTGTCTGCTTCCAGGATGCTTCCAGTGTAATTTCAAGGCTGCTAATACGCACTTACCAAAACAGGATGTCAGAGCCAATACCAAATGTCATATTACACAGTTAAACAAATTTATTTAACATTCAGTGCTCATTTTTCCCCTTCATAAAAACAGAATGGAATGACTGAAACTGGGAAATGCACTGACACTGTATATATCAAACAAAAAATCCAGCAGTAGAATCAAAAGCTCCTGGAATAAACAAGAATTTGTCAGCTTTTAGAAGATGAAAAACCTTTTTGTTGGACTCGGAACAAACCCAACCTGGCTGCCAAACCACAAAGCTTCATCACAGCCACAACTTCTTTATCAAAGAATTCCTGAAGATTCCTGCAACACTTTTCACTTACAGTCTTAACATGCTGCATGCCACATGTTTACAGCTTTTCTCCAGCAGCTGGACTACAGATGTATAAAGTCTCTTAAAATTATGGGTATACGTTTAACTTCAGTGGAAAACTAATGCAACTCTACAACAGTAATAAAGAAAATGTTCATACATTAAAAGACTCAGTTGTCTTAAGCAAAAATGTGCTATTTAGTCATCTTTGACTAAATAAACTACAGCTTAACCCTTTAAATTCAACCATGTCGCTGATGACAGCAACATGAATTATTCAAATCACAGTAATTATTAAACCATTCATGCTAACAATGTAATTCCAGCGGATTCTGAAAGCTGAGAAGCAGAGCTTTCCATTGATATTGCGATATTTACAGGATATTGCGGAATTATCTGTGTAGAGGGACGTGAATAGCACAGGAAAGTAGCGACATAGTCAGATTTAAAGGGTTGAGGAGTGCAGTTTGTGCATGTTGACCAGAAGAGTGTATGCTCTTTTCCTAATGTGTATTTGTACTCACGTAGGAAATGTTTCTCCAATAAGGCAATTTCCAAGTGACCTTTCACTTCACTGAGCCGTTCGGACTCTGACCTCTGGAAGTCCTGGATAGCAGCTGCCATGGTGGGAGACCCCGAACCAGCCTGTCCACACACACACAGTGCAAAAAAACCAAGATTTTAGGATTCTTAAACATAAGCAGAGAAAGCGTGCGCGGTATGAACCAACACACACACAGATCAGCTCGCTGCCATGACTCACACTAATGTTTCCTCTTCATGTTTAAGTCCAGCAAGAGCGAGGTAGGAAGGGGAAGGCGAGAGAGAGGAGAATCCCCCTCTTCTCAATACAGCAACACTGATGACTCAAACGCCACAAACGGCTGCCCCCCACACACACACCTAGATAGATGAAGTGGATGACTATGACTGAGAGACAACAGCTGAGAAAGAGAGAGGAAGTGGGAGGAAGGATGAAACCAAGAGGGTGATGCAGGGAGAGGAAAGGAACGACTGAGAGGAGAGACGACTATGCTAGCAGATGCTGAGCACTGCAGGTTGAGCATCGCTGTTCGATTACAGCGAGGGTCCTTTAAGAGACTCCTGCCAAACACACACACGCTGCAGCAGCAGCTTATTCCCGATAGCAACCAGCATGGTTTGTGTGTGCAGCACAGACACACTGCAATGTCTCTGGCTGGTGTGCGCTCTGCAAAAAGAGAAACAGAGGAGGAGATGGAAAGCACAAAACTGACAGTGACCTGAAAACATGTGCAGTGGGAGATAGAAGACAGACTTAAAGATGGATGTAGCGCCCTTGAATATTGAAGCTATGCAAAGAAAATAAATGACAAGCTTTTCAGCAAGTGTTTCGTGAAGAAAATGGATGACTGAAGGAGAAAAAAGGGTGGGAAAAAAGAATCAGTAAAGGCAAGGAGGAAGAGAAGGAGGAGGCAGAAGAAGTAGACTGTGGAAGTTAAGTTTTGCTGCATTGTCATGCGTTGTCAACAATTATGATGTTGACATATTGGTCCAATTTCACAAAAGATGCATAAACACACCTGCGTAATGTTTGATGCAGTCTGCCACCGTCAGTCAGAACCTCTCGGTTAGTGAAAGTAGGTCAAGCCCTGACGTCAGCCTGGTAGATAATCGGCTGGTTAATTACTGTGTTCCCCCCCTCCTCCTACCTCTACCTCATGGCTGAGGCTGATGTGAGCGTGGGAATCGGTCCATTTATATGCTAACAAGATCTTGACAGGATGTTGATTTTCCACTCATCTGTATGAATAATTTGTAAAACAAGCAACAAAAACTTTAAATATGTTCTGGTAAAAGTACTGGACTGAAACTGAGAAAAAAAAAAGAATAAAAAAAAATCCATTTCTTACTGGATAAGTGTGAGGACGAGTTTTGCTAAGGACCAGATTTAATCCACTTCAACTCATCACATTGCATTTATGCTCTTAAGGCATGTCTTGATTACTGAGCCACAATTCAGCATGGTTCCCTCCTGCATGGCTCTACTTCAGGTAGCCATTTCCTGCTCTGAGTATTATGAGCTCAGTCTGAATTTTCTCTATGGATTCAGTCAGAATCTTAAACATTGTCCATGAGATTAACAGATATCTCCCAGAAGCTCCTTTGTCTTACATCTTACTTGTTTTCCTCATGCCATTCTTCCCCTCACTGCCTCAAGATGAGCTTTCTCAAGATGAGCTTTCTCATGAATCGCATTGATTGCTTTAGAAGAGAACTAGTTTAGCGAGGAAGCCGTCCCTGGGAACTCGCATGCTTTTTAGACACTCCTCCCTCTGTGGCGGTGTGTGCATTAGAAGCCTGCAACTCTCTCAAGATGCGTGTGTTAGTGTAGATAAAGATGAAGACAGTGCGATTGCAAAGGCTTTTTTTTTTTTTTGGCTCAAGTCTGTAGAGACTTATGATTGGCTGATCAAACAGGCTGAAAGTAGTGGGTATGTGGGTAGTACTGCTATTAACCTGGAGCAAATCTTGTTTTGGTGTCAATACATACGAATGAGGGATGCATAGTAAGCTGCCCCATTACTTTTGTATTTATGAGTTGTAATTTCAGAATGCAAAATTCAGAAAGGAGATTATCTGAATCATAGTTGTAGAGCTTATTGACCTCTGTTGATTGCATCACTGATCAGAGTGCGAATTCCTCAATTTTATATAAGAATATTTGTTTTTGTTTAAATGGGACACCATAATTTGTGTAGCTGGGGAGTCATTGTCTACATTTTCACCACAATATTCCCAGATGCAGAGGAATACAACAGTATAAAACAATTACGGGCTCTGTAATGGACTACCAAGGTCCAGGGTGTGCCCTGCCACTTGCCTGATGCCAGCTGGGATATGCCCAAGTCCCCCGGGCGCTTAATTAGATTAAGTGGTTATAAAAGATGAATGGAAAAATGTAAAACAGTAACGACTAAGTGACATACCAGCTAACTTATATTCTCAGGCCATCTTTTTTATTCTCTCTAAATGACAGCAGTTTTTTTCCTACTATTGTATTTAGTCTATGTATAATGACTCTGATTACAAGGCTTAAACATTAAATTTAATTTTAATGTAAAGTGAATAACTTAGTCTCATCACGCTTATATGAAAGTAGTAGTTTACATTAGATAGTGGGTGGACTTTATACAATTTGTTTTACCAGAGCCAAAAAACTAACTGATATTGTAACTGCAGGGTTACAAACTCTCCTTACTTACAATAAAAAAATAAACAAATTTAGATTTTCATCATTTGTTTTCAGCAACGGATAAAGCATTAGTAACAAGGAAATAACCCAAAGTATTCTAAATCAATTACAGCTGTGGACTGTTTACTCTGTGTTTGCACAGAACTGATCTTTAGCTTTTGATATGAAACAGAGGTAAAGGATTCAATTTTAAATCCCTAAAGATACGATTATAGGCTCAAATATATGCGACCAGTAAGGATACAGATCCCTGTGTTAGATGGCAGAGGGAAGAGCTGTACAGCACTGATAGCTGGCTAATTTTTTATTTTTTTTAAAACATTTTATCTTTGAAAAATAAAATATAACCACAAGGACATTAATTCTTTTTATTCTTAAATAGATCCTTAAAATGAACCCAGTGAAACTAAAGTTATTAAGGCCTCTTGCATGCACATACATTTGGATTTATGACCGTTTATATTTGTTACAGAGGCTGAAGAAGCAGGTGAGACAACATGAATTTGTCTGTGTATAATCTGCCCGGTGAAATGGAAAGCCTTTTGTGTGTGTGTGTGTGTGTGTGTGTGTGTGTGTGTGTGTGTGTGTGTGTATGTGTCCCAGCAGGGATAAGAGCCAGCTTGGTCTATTTTGAGGCTTCAAAGTGTGACTCATCAATGCTGTGATGTGGGCGATGGCTTCCCAGAGGGTGAGAGCTCACACAGGCAAGCACCAGAGTTCATATAGACATGCAAACAGCAGCTCGCAGACACACATGATATCATGCAAATGCTAATACATGTTGCACATGCAGGCAGAGTCTGCTGAAAGAGCTGGGAGCGAGACCACAGATTCTGGGTGAGATTGCTCAGTTCAGGACTTGACCTGTTTTTCCAAAAAGGATATGGGAAAATCAAACAAAAACAAAAATAATCAAAGATAGGTGTATTTAATTGGGATATCCATCGTTGTGTAAGCATAGTGATGACGACAGTGTTGGTGTTTGTAGTCACCAGCAGGAAAAGGAAAACACAGAATATATGATATGGTCTTCTCATCTTGTCATCTTGCCTCCTTTATCACATTCTTGCTTTAATCTACTCCCTTCCTTCATTTTTCATTCCCTTCCTGCCATCCGATTTCTCCTCATCTCACCATTTCCGCTCTTGTCCGCTGCTGATTGTCATCTCAATGTCAGGTCCACCATAAATCCTCCCCACTGTCATCGGCCCTGCTTTCTGTGGCCATGAAGAGCCTTCCCTTTATCATTCTCGTTTTCCTCCTCAGGGTTTCAAAACACATAGATGGGCTTACAATATTAACAAGGTGTTGCTTTATAGGTGAAATTAAAAAAAATCTGAATTTTGAATTCACAATCGTGGGAAAGGTTGCTGACAGTTGTGCAGAAAACCAGTTTGGGGAAGTTTGGGGCTCTCAAAGTGCATCAAATAAAAAGTTAAATGAAAAGATGGAAAAACCAGCAGGGATGAGGCAACCTGGAGAGGAGAGTCAGAAAAAGGCCATTAGAAAATGTTGGGGAGCTTCACAAGAAGTGGACTGAGGCTGGAGTTAGTGCTTCGAGAGCCACCACACACACGGATCCTGGACACGGGCTTCAAATGTTGTATTCCTCTTGTCAACAAAACACGTCAGAAGAGTCTTACCTGGGCTAAAGAAAAAATTAACTTGTCTGCTGAGCAGTGGTCCAAAATGCTCCTTTCTGATGAGGAAAATTTTGCATCTCATTTGGAAATCAAGGTCCCAGAGTCTGGAGGAAGAATAGAGGCAACAATCCAAGACAAAGTCCAGCATAAAGTTTCCACATTCTGTGTGGATTTGGGGAGTCATGTCATCTGCTGGTGTTGGTCCACTGTGCTTTATTATGTCCAGAGTCAACGCAGCCATCTACCAGGAGATTTTAGATCACTTCATGCTTCTTTCAGCATAAAAGCTTTTTGGAGATGCTAACTTTATTTTCCAGCAGGACTTAGCACCTGTCCACACGGCCAAAAGAACCGAAACCTGGTTCAATCACCAAGGAATTACTCTGCTTGATTGGCCAGCAAACTCTCCTGACCTGAACCCCGTAGAAAATCTATGAGGTTGCCAAGAGAAAGATGAGACACATAAGACGAGCAATGCAGAAGAGTTAAAGGCAGCTATTGAAGCATCCTGGTCTTCCATCACACCCCAGCAGTCACAGGCCGATAACATCCATGCCACCCCGCACTGAGGCAGTAGTTCATACAAAAGGGACTCAAACCAAGTTCATTTGCATGACTACACTCTGCAGATGATTAACATTTCTGTATTTAAAATCCTTCTTTTATTGATTTCATGTAATATTGGAATTTTGATAAAATTTAGATTTTTGGGTGTTCATAAGCTGTAAGCCATAATAATCAAAATTATTATGGATAAATGCTTGAAATATCTCATTTTGTATGGTATGAGTCTGTATATTAGTTTACCTTTTTAGGCTAAATTACTAAAATTAAGTTTTTGCATTTTTTTTTTGTTTCACCTGTATATATCAATTTCAATTTAGCAAGACATGCAAAAAAACCACAGAGAAGTAAAACAGAGACAAATGCCTCTTTTCTTCCCTCCGGTTTCTGTGTAGAGGAAACAATGCTACATAATGCAGAGTTGGCGGATTAAAAAAAAATATGGCACCCTATGCATTCAAAGTAATCATGCAAACATGTGGCTGTGGTGTCAAAAGCTTAGCCCAAACCACACAAACACACACTCACAGGGTCTCGCAGGACGTCCTCCATGTCTCGCAGAGCTGTTCTGGGTTTCAGCTGCATGTCATCGCTACATTCGTTGTCAGAGGCAGGTGGCGACTCGCCCAGATCTGGGAAGTCGTCTCTCGTCCTGGGGCCTCGGAAGCGGATCTTGTCCAGGCGCTTTAGCATGGTCAACACCGCACACCTGGGCTTTACCTTAACATGGCGGACGGCAACCCTGTGGTACATGACACAAAGAACAAGGACGGTAACAAGCTGATTCAGTTTACAAAACTAAAGTAGTGGCTGAGAGAGGTCATCAAACAGAGAATCGCTGCGGTAAACTTTATCCCCATGACAGTAAATACCAATTACGAAGCCATCCAAACTACAAGTGTGCTAAATATGATGATGCAAATCCAATTAGGAATCAGTTTGAGACCACAGTAGATATTTCACTGCCGCTGGCAAACGCATCCCATCTCCTCAAGGTTGCAATACCTTGGGGTATTTGAACAAAACGATAAAACATATATTTGCATAAATCCTTTTCAGAGCCAACTATTGTTTTGGCTTTCACTGTATGTAAACTGCCTGGAGATGACTGAAACTGAATAATACAAGCAACAACTTTTATCTTACTGTCTTGTTATGATCTCCAAATTAAAAGCCTGAAACAACAAAAGCTCCGCTTAGCTGTTAGCATACCTTTGGAGACCTTTGGGAATACCCCGTGGTGTTCCTTTGAGGATCCCATTCCTGACCTGACCGACCCACGCTGCTTTCTAGCAGCTATGCAAAGATCCAAAGACCGTATGGCAAACACGCCTCTGTTTTCTCACTGTTGGGCTTTGTCATTTGCTAAAGGATTATGGGTGCTTCTTGATATAATCCTTCTAGACAACTTAATCTACTTGACCGAGTGACTGTCACACAACATTACAAAACCGCTATCTACTTGACTGGAAAGTGGACAAAAACATTATGTGTCCAGTTTATTTCAATTCAGTCTGGCTTGGAACAGATATGGGAACAAGCAAAATTAGACTTAGCTGCTATTACCTTTGTAAAGCTTCTGCTAAACAAATACACGGGAAAAAGGCTGAGTACTTTAAATGGATGCTGTTATGTTTCTGGAACCAATAAAATCCTAGATGAGAATTCAACCTGTGAGAGAATATTTCACTCAGATACAGAGTTTCCAACACAACACCCTCAGAATAAGCCACATGTAAGCAGAAGTTACAGAGTTGACTGGTGGGTTTATATTTCCTTCCACATGGTTAGGTGGAAATGCCATGAGTGGCAGGTTAAAAAACACTTTCCACTGCTTGTTAAAGACAAGTGTCACAATAAAATCTGTTCCCATGACAACCACATGGACCCACTTGGAGCAACATGATGAAGAGAAAAAGCCATGACAAAAAGAGGACTTTTTTTAATCATGCTACATTAGAAACATATGAGCAACAAATCACACAACACTTAGTCTTCTTTTAAAGCCGTGCTTGCCTCCTTTCATCAGGCTACCTCTGGTTTGTTTATTTTCTTTTAAAGATTTCTCTCCGTGGTCTGAAGCCAGTTTCCAATCACAACATCTTAAAAAGAAGGCTGAAAAGATGAAAAGGACAGGAGGAGGAGGAGTGGGCTTTTGCTCAAGGTTTGATCAGTGTGAATGTTACTGAGGTGACACAAATAGTCCTCATGTACAAACAAAGAAACTCCAAGCACCTTTAACTATTCGTAAGTCAGTGCTGACATGCTTGCAAAGAGAGGCTGATGCAGTCATAAAACATAACAGCCAAACAAACATGATGAAAGAAAATGACAACGTAGGAAAAGCTGCAAGCCAACACTGTTTGTTTATTCCTGTCAATATTAGAGTCGAGCATCTATATAAGCTCTGTGTGCACCCTCGTATTAGCCTAATGCACTGTATGTGAGTGTGGGTGAGTTTGTGTGTCAAGTAATCTTCTGCTAATGACCCGTAGTAGCTTGAGGTTACTCTTGGTCACAGTCAATACTGCAGCCAATCAGAGTCAGTCACTGAAATCAGGCTGAGAGCCAGTCTAATGGCCTTTGGTTGACATGAATGTTCCTTAGTTGAAGTTACGGGAAAGGATTGAATTTATCTATTGATTTACAGAGAATTGACTATCAAACTATTTTAATGGCTACTAACCTTTTAAGCATGATAGTTGAAAATGCACATAAAAAAAACAATTAGGGAAACGCAGCTAATGTCAGCAGTCAATTTGCTTTTCTTTGCATTACATCAGCATTCAGCTGACAAGAACAGGGCCGCACGATTAATCGTTAAAAATAAATTGATTCAATTGTTGATTCACACATACACATGAGAGTGACAGAGTTAAAGTCTGTGATAAGGAGGGTTAAATGAATGACGATGAAAACCCAAGCGCTAGTGGCGAGAGTCACCTGAACCTGACTAATGCCAAAAAAAAGGTTTGCATGCGGCGGTGTGGAAGTATTTTGGATTTAAGCCAGACTATAGCAAAAAGGGTGAGCTGCACTGTAAAGTGTTTGTTGACCTGGCTACAGCACCACAAGGCACCACCACAAATCTCAGCAATCACCTTAAACGTCACCACAAAGTACAGCATAATGAAGCCGTACAAAGCAAGAAAGAAAGACAGACGTCAGTAATCGGAACCTTGTACAATGCTTACAGACAGTTTTTTTTTTTCCCTGAAGCCCATTCAGGCAAGCACAGGGATTAAAGGATGCCCTCTCACCTTGGAGTCTGAAAGAGGCTAAGCTGACCTGCATCACAACAGACAACGCTCAGAACATAGTAAAGGCCATTTCCCTCAAAGACTGGACCAGGCTGCAATGTTTTGGCCACAGACTCCTTCAGGCAATCTGTGAGCTCCTTTATAAAGTCACAACAACAAAAGCAATAATGAACTTTATTGTATTTGCATCACCAAAATATTATTATAATAATAATGATCATTTTAAAAAGCCTAATAATAGTCCATGATGTTTTGGGGTTGTTTTTTTTCCTGTAGAAGATTCAAGAGTTGACCATGCAAAAGATTTTAGGCTCCTTCAGTAACAGGTGGAAACAGGGGAGAGACGTTCCAGAGGCCCAAAAGAACTGAAACTACCTGAGCAGAAACTGAAAACGAAGAAGATGGAGCTCAGGGCTAGCCATTGGTCCAGAGGATACTTCAGCTTCCAACCATTTCACAAGTCTCCTGACTGGAAGACTAGACACTTAATTCTCACATGGCAACTGACCGATTTTACTGATGCTCTCTCTGGAGAACATTACATGAGCATCTCCTCTATGAAGCCGGCTCTCAACCTTTTATGAAACCTCTGTTTTAGCTCTGCAAGAAGATGACACAGATTTCATAAAATTAATTAAGATAAACATCCTGGGAAACAGGATGAAGGAGAAGTACAAAGACCCGAAAAACCAGGATTTACTTTCTCGAGCAGGGATTCAAAATGAGTTACATCAGTGAGTGAATAAAGCCATAGTTAAAGTGAACCTGCCAGATGAGATCACCGACATATCTCCAGCTTTGGTAAGCCTTCATGTACAACTGTACTAGTCTACTTGAACTTTTTTGATATTACATTGGTTAATAATAATGTTTTAAATTCTGAGCTCCCTGTCCATGCCTCCCCTGCATCACCCATGAAGCAAGGGCCAAAAGACTCTTGGAAGTTTCTTTAAAGCAGCAAAGCCAGTGAGGAGTCTGATTCTGCCAAGCTAAGCAAGAAGTCCTCAGGTCATATCTTCTAACAAGCAACATCGGTAGTAAAAATGACCCCTCAATCTGGTGGAGGCCAAATGAGGGTCAATATCCACTATTGTGAGCTATGGAGGAAATATCTGTGTATTCCCATTACAAGCTCACCTTCTGAATGGCTTATTCTCAGCATTCCCAAGCACAAATCTGTGTCTGCATTTTGCAGAGATTAAACAAACAAAAATAAGCTGTCTTTGAGATGACCAAATTAGACAAAGTAATTTGAGCTACCCTTCAAAACAATTCAGTCCTATGTGGGTGCTTTAAATGGAGACATTATTCGGTTTGTGTTGGTAGACCATACTTGCTGTTACCATGGCAATGATTTGGCTGCCACCAAATCAGTTAGGAGTGAAGTCCAACTTAAGAAATGCAGAAATTAATAAAATCTGGATGTCCTGATCTATTATTCAACACCAGATTGAAATCCTGAAATATTTTATTTGCATTATCAATCTCTAAATTGTTGAGTTCAAGATAAGCAAGGTCACTTTTTTGAGAAAGTTCAAATATCCTTTCAAATGTTGAAAATCTGAACATAATAAACCCTTTCAAATGAGAATAGGGGCTGTACAGTAGGGCTGACCATTAATTTGTTTAAAAATGTAAATCGGGATTCAAGAAGTTGCAATTAGCAAATCAATAATTATCTTTACACGTTACACAGTGCCTGATCCGGGTTTCAAACCAAATCCACTCACTTCTGATGCATTTCCTGTCATCTTTCTTGTGCAACAGAAGGGTCCTCTTTAATATTTAAAAACAAAATGCATCCTGCTGTGATTTTGCGAGGAGACGAGGTAGGCTACGTGTTTAAATTAAACAAGTGACAGCTACACTGCTTGCAGCTTGTTTAGTTGTGTCTTTGTAATGGACATAAATTTTCAGCATGACTGAGGTTTATAACTTTAACGTACTCATGATAGGTAGTTTGTAGCTGAGAAAGACAGCTTCTTAGCTGAAAAAATTCCATCTAAGTGACCTTCTTTTCATTTGAGCGGCCATGTAAAATCAAAAAGCTACTTTAATCTGAAGCTAAGATTACCTTTCTAGACTCTTATATATTCTTAGTATGCATAGTAATGCACTTTTATAAGTATTATTTACCATATTCTTCCATTTTTAGGCATCGGTTTTTCTATGGCTTCTAATGTAAAGTTGATTACTTTGCACAGTCATCTTACATTAATGACTAATTTGGTATATGTCTTCACTTAAACTCGTGTCTATTTACGTCAATAAGAGGGTTCCGACATACTATGGGCACAACGATGGGAGTTACTCCTTCTATAATTACATCTTGCCTACAAACTCATAAAAGAGATGCATGAAAAAGAGTGCGTGGATCTGGAGCCACTAAATTGGCTACATAGTGAATAAAAATTAACCTGAAGCTCTCACACAAGTGGGCCACTTTCTGTGGAAGGGCATTTTCTGGGACATTAGGTAGTCACAATACGTCATAGCCACTTTATGTGGCAGTGTAGTGTTACTGCTGTGGTGAATGATGCAAAGCCAGTTTTCTCCGATAAGATGCTCCAACTCAAATATGCTGCAATAACCCATGTAAGGATATCCTGTCATCATCATCATCACCTACTGTGCCCGTTTCTGTAGAGACAAGGCATGGAGCAAGATGCATGCCTGTAGAGCTGTAAACTACTTCTACCAAGTTTCATAAGACACTTAGATAGATGAACATGACCTTGAAATTTTTGTTTTAAAGAGTGTTCAAACAGGTACCTGCATCTTGTTTTTGGCTCACTTTTCTGCTTTATAATGTTGTGAGCCGAAACACATGGTCAGATGGGGGGGGGGGGGCAGATGTTAAGCAATTGCCATGTATTAAACTTAAATTAAATCAAACAACATTAAAGTTAACCTGCGTCTCAACCACAAAACAGGGCCCAAGTCAACTAAATCTCACACAGGAAAGACGGCATGTACTAGAATTATCTAGCTTTCATCCAAATCACTAATGCAACCCTCAACGCAATGTGTAAGCAGTCTACCTATCTGAAATGTGTTATTTTTGTTACCAGTCAGTTCATTTTTCCCATTATAGCTGGTGTGCGCAAAAATAATAATTAGGTGAATTCCTGCAATCAGATCGGTTATTCCAAGGCTCCTGTACTGAGAGTTACTCCCACACTGTCACGAACATTAAGCGTAATGGAATATGATGTCGACTGTAGCAGAAAGGAGAATGCTGACAATCACACTCGTATTGTTCCCCTCTAGTCCCATCCTTGCTCTCAGCACTACTTTGCTAGTATTTCATCGTGTAGTTATATAAACAAGCATTTAAAAAAAAAAAAAAAAAAAAAATCAATGGTTCCATCAATCCATCTGCACCCCTCACTCATAAAAACACACAACAGCTCAATCAAAGAGTAATCAGATTTGAACTCTGTAAGGTTAACCAGACAGGATGCAGATGCACTCCCCACAGCAATGCTTCATGTGTAAATGTGTATGAGTAACAGGTCAGGCTTCATTTTTATGGTACAAAAACGTGAAATATGTCTCTGCAACAGCTGCTGTTATTATTCACTGCACAGATGCTTGTTGTTGTAATAATATGGACAGAAGACCTAATTTGCAGAAGCACAAATCAATTTAAAGACATTTTTCTGACTTGTGCATCTATTTGCAGTCATAAAACAAGTCTGCATTTTCCTTGCTCATCATTTCCACCTCTTGGTTGCCGTTTGTGTTTATTATTTTTATCTATTTTTGCATCTCTTTTCTCCTCTGATACTGGTACAATATGTCATTTTAACTGTGAAGTTGTTAGTATATTTACAGCCGTTTTGACTGATTCCGAGCCTCTTTTAGGTGTCTCTGGGTGTTTTGATACTCATGCTGACAGTCACTTCGAATAAGACTCATTGGAGCTTGCAGAAACGTGAAGTAATCTCTGTATGACTACAGTTTATGACGTTAGCTCGCGCACACTGAGTTTGAAGTTAGCCCAGGCCTCGAGCCAACTCTCTCAAGAATCCTGAAAAGGGTCCGACATTTTTTTTTTTTTTTTTTTAATCCGCTGTATGGAGACACAAAATGAAAAGCAAATAATCCGCATTTTGGATGACCCTGAGGAGACAGATGGATGGATGATATAAAACAATACCCTTTTTTGTTTGTTTGTTTTCTTGCCTTAATAGTGTTGTGAAAACAAGTAAAATTACATAAGCCTTCTTACCCAGCTTGTAAATCGTAGCAAAGTTTCATTAACACTGAGATTGCCTTTAGTCCGCTTTATCCTTCAGTACACCTGCTGCTCAGGACGTCCAAATTAGCGTCAGTCTCACGGCGAAAACTGCTCTCTTGGTCCATCCATCCCAGTAATATCCGCTTGATTTTGAACACCGACTAAATGTCGTCGCCTATTGGTTTTGTGCTTAGACGAGCAGGCGGACACTGATAATTATTTTAAAAAAAAGAAATACCAGTTGCGTCCCTCCCTCCCCCTCCTCCCTGGAGAGAGCAGCCTGACCAGCGCCGTTATCCCGCAGCTTGCAGATACAAATACCAGCCGCCTGGCCCTCGTCTCTTGTTGATTTCGCAGAAACAAGCAGGCGGCAGGGCCAGAGAAATTTCGT
Source organism: Rhadinocentrus ornatus (assembly GCA_037177495.1). Lineage (NCBI taxonomy): Eukaryota > Metazoa > Chordata > Actinopteri > Atheriniformes > Melanotaeniidae > Rhadinocentrus > Rhadinocentrus ornatus. The sequence goes on along the minus strand of JBAMHW010000026.1, from coordinate 13,001,485 downwards.
CAGTGTGCGGCGCTGCTTTTCTTAAAGGGGCCGCTGCTGGTTCAGGGTGCTTCAGGCAGGATGTGAGCAGTTAAACCGCCGCCTACCGCCCCGCGGCCGCGACTGTGGTTCAACAGAGGAGGAACAAAAACGATCATGTTTAATGATAATCAACTGTGAAGATGTGTTATTGTTATTCACATGTTGTAAGTTTTGTTCACTTAAATAACATTTTCTCTTTGTTTTAAATGAATATTTGTGTATGATAGTTTTTATTTTATATTCACATTTAGCATGTAATAAGAATTCATGTAATACGAATGTTTAAATGCTCTTCTTGCATTTAAAAGCCTACATTTAGCACTGAATGGTGATGTTTAGATAATATTGTCTAAAAAATTTAATAGAAATTGAGGCAAAGAAAGAGGTTTCTATTTTGTGGACGTAGCAATTGTCTGGAAGACAATTAGTAAATTGGTGACCGGTAAGGGTGTCAGGATTGGGTATAAAAGGATTTTACATCAAATAATTATTCTTACCATGCTAGGATTAGTTGTGGTCCAAAATCATTATTAAGCTCCAAAAAATATTTATCAGTGCATATTAGCTAAATATTTAATATTTCAACATCTACAGTACATAACACTGAAAATATCTGGGTAATTCCTGGAAAATACTTGTGTTTAAAGCCAAAGGGCAGAAACTACTGTTAGATTAGCTAACATGCAACCACTTAGGCCTGGTACACATGTAAGGATTTTTAATCTTATGAGATTTTTTATCTTGTCGGGACCTCACACATGAAGATAAAAATCAGACATTTTTAATAGTTTTGATCATACTGTTTGCGGTGTGCTCCAATAACCTAATCACAGAACAACACACATACCGATGCTGTCCCACAACTGATCTATAATCTAGTCCTCCTTGCTGGACATCTCACGTGACCAAACGTGATCTACCAAAAACGTAGAAGAAGAACCATAGCAACACCTGGAAAACACAACACCCAGCATGGAAGGGGGTATATAGGACGAGGGAATGACCACAACCCGTTTTGGTGCCAATTATCGGGACAAATCCGCTCGTAACACACCTCAGACCACGTGATAATTGTACAGGCAAATCTTATAAGAGTCAGGATAATCGGGTGTTTGCTGTCCTTGGTCGGGAAAAGGCAAAATCGGGACAAAAACAGCCCAATAATCTTTATGTGTGTACCAGGCCATAGATGGCACTGAATGAGAAACAGTAATGGCAACATCAGCAGTAGGCTATAGCTATATGAGCTTAGAAGTGACTTAGAAAAAGAATTTTCTTTCAACACAGTCAACTGCTGCATCCAGAAATATAACCTGAATTGTATTATGCAATGAGATATCTGTCAATGGTGGAGTTCTCTGGACATGACCTCAGCTCAGATTTACAGAAAGACTCCATGTAAGAACTGTTTTCTATGTTCAGAGATGAGAAACACCATCCAGGCTGTTTTCAGTAAAAGGTGCAACAGCAAATTTTTACAATGTTTCCTAGCTTTTGTTCTTAAAATTAAGCTTGTAGAGTACACAGGAGACAACCTTGAGGGAACACAATTACAGAAAAAAAGGCCATACAATTCACAGCAATCTGGCCTGCTGGTTTTAAAAACTAAATCAATAATGCTTAAGGGGATGTTTGAATAAGATAATTCCTTTTGAAAAATCAACTAAAATAACACCATCTTCTGTTTGTTTTATTTTTTTCGTCTTCTTCTTCTTCTTTATCAAATCACATGCTGTAGTTCTTTTACTTACAAATTGTTATTGTCAGAGTATAGCTTAGTTTTGATGTAACTAAATCTATAGGACAACTACTCAAAAAATGTAAAAATATTAATAATTTTTATATTAGTTTTTTTATTAGTAACTGTGGGGAAAAAATCTTCCCCTATGATAATAATCCTCCAGATTCCCACAAACACACTGTCTAAACTACATCTATTTCGCTAATATTACTTCTAGCCTGGACTATTATTGTATTAAATTATTATCCTACTTAGTTTGACCTTAGAACACGCAAAAAGCTCTAAACCAGGCAATTATCTGTTAAATTTAATAGGCTCTTCTTGCTTTCGACAGGTGCTCATTGTTACACTCACCTTTGCATGTTGCTTATGTCAGACTTTTAGATTATTTGTGTACTGCAAGCAATTGAATCCAGACTCCTCCACAGTTGTGTTTTGTATTTCCAAGTGATGAAGTGGCCGTAAGTGAAAAGATCACTGACTATCCTTTTGTCACTGTTCTAGTTCAAATGGACAAAGAAGAAGAGGTCTGAAGGAGGAAAGAGACAAATAAGTGAGGAAGAAACAGGAGTCAGCTGACCCCTGACCCCCTGAGATGAGAACATTGATAGCAAGGAAGTAATCAAGGGTACTTCCTGGACTTTAGGCCTGGGCTACTCTGCAGCTGCAGTGTTACCCTCTTTTCACTGGCAACACCAACATACTATTTGTCCAGAACCTGCGGAAAAATAAAAATAGCAAAAAGAGTTACATGAATCAACAGTTTTCTGCCTTTTAAACAGAAATAGATATATTCACAGCTGTGTCTCACCATCTTTCTGGTGCAGCTTTTGATGTCTGTGTGGCTTCAGCTGCTGCTGAACACAAAGAACACATTTAGATCAACTCCACATTTGTGTAGGCAAATACATGAAGGACTGTGTGTGTTTTTTTTTTCCATTTTCAGAACACGAGTGCATCATGCAAACCTGACACAAATGTCTGTGTTCATGGTTGGTTGTTTAGCTTTTATTTATTTATTTACAGCTAAAAAATAAATCAAAGCAGAGCATGAAATGAGAAATAATGTTGCAATTTCATTTGTAAGGTAAACAGAAGCATAATGCCATCAATACCCCTGCTGGATGTGTAAAACAATGTAAAAAAAAGCACTTTATACACTGAACAAAAATATAAATGCAGCACTTTTGTTTTTGCTCCCATTTTTCATGGGTTAAACTCAAAGATCCAAGACGTTTTCTGTGGACACAAAAGGCCTATTTCTCTCAAATATTCACAATTTGTCTAAATCTGTGTTAGTGAGCATTTCTCCTTCGCTGGGATGATCCATCCACCTTACAGGTGGGGCATATCAAGATACTGATTAGGCAGCATGATTATTGCACAGGTGTGTCTTAGGCTGCCCACAATGAAGTCCTCCATGCCATTTCTTAATTGCAACACATACCGACATTTACCGGAAACACTTTTTCCTAAGTGTGTATGTGGAAATTTTCAAATTCTATTACCAGAAATTTATAGTAATAAATGTTCATCGGCCATACCCATAGAAAACTCTTCAAGGTTGGACAACTTAGAGGAATTTTATCTGTATTGAAATCTCTTAGCACAATAACAGATTTGGGTGGTATTTCCTTTTTTTACTCTGAAATTGCAGAAAGCCAAAAAATAATTTAACTTATTCTTAGTTTTGTTCAAACATGTTACTGTACATGCAATTGATGATGTTTTCACTGATTTGTCCAAACAAACAAAGAAGCACCTCAAAGCTTTAGTGGTCCATCAGTTAGTAAGCATAAGTAGCCTCAATGTCTCTATGTCTCAGTGCCTCCGTGTCTCTATGCTTCCATCAGACTGTCTGTTCTGGGTAAGTTTATGGTATACTACAAAGATGGTACAATTATGAAACTCGTTCTTTTTCTCAGTTCCTAGTTATGATTATGAGGGATTTCTTTTTGTAGACAACACTTTTATCATGGGATTATTGAATTCAACTTGGAATCAGTCACAGATTTGTTATTCTCCATTATACAAATATTTTTAAACATAATTCAGTCATTTAACGTGTGTTTGCAGCAACAACAGATATCTGACTGCGTTTCTCTCTTTATGTTTTTCGGCAGCTGCCCTTGTATCATTGAAAATTACATCACAAAACGTGATCTGTAAATACCCTGAGCTCCTGTAGTCATTTCAGATTGTGCAGTAAAGAAGCAGACTAATGCTTTTAGACAGGATTCCCCTCACACACACACACACAATAGCTTTGATGGCCTGCCATCCTTTTCAGATGTCTTTCAGCAAAACTACTACTGTTTGAGATTTCCTCAATCCTCCCCCTGTGCTCATTTAGATACTCTTTAATAAACCTCTTAATCCCAAACCAGTATTTACTGGAGGGTTGCACAACCACACGTCTTATGCAACTGGCAGAGCAGCCCGAGTAAGTTATAGAACAAGGGGAAGATGGATGATGCAGATGATACACAACACATATAGACCGCTGATTTGATTTCTCTCAATTAAAAAGTAGTGGAATTACCATAAAATATATGATAGATTACAGTGAGCTGGTCCAAACTTCAGCAGCTGTAGCCAAGTTACTCTACCGTCTACTTTAAAGTTGTCCACAACTATTGACTTTAATCTTGCTGCACGGTGGTGTGGGGGCTGCACGGTGGTGTGGTGGTTAGCACCGCAGCCTCACAGCAAGAAGGTCGCTGGTTCGAGCTGGTTGCCTTTCTGTGTGGGGTTTGCATGTTCTCCCCGTGTATGCGTGGGTTTTCTCCGGGTGCTCCGGCTTCCTCCCACTATCCAAAGACATGCATGTTAGGTTAATTGGTGACTCTAAATTCTCCATAGGGATGAGTGTGTGCGTGATTGGTTGTTTGTCCCTATATATATTGGCCCTGCGATGGACTGGTGACCTGTCCAGGGTGTACCCTGTGCCACCTGAAACACTGCTGGGATAGGCTCCAGCTTACCCCGCGACCCGTAACAGGAATAAGCGGTACAGATAATCACTGACTGACTAATGCCAGACTCCCACGTTATCTTTTAAAGAGGTCTGAGCAATAGTTCTCCAGGCTTTTTAAGATCTTTCAAAGATTTTCCTTGAATATTGGCTGCTCACTCATTTTCACTTAAGTTTTTGTACCTGACCAATTTCAGAAGAATGTATGTTTTGGGACCAGTTTAGTCATTCAATCATAAAAGGCACCTAATGTAATGAAAGAGCCAGTGAGGAACCAATTTTAAATTTTGTTTTGGGGCACTTAAAAGACATACTTAGTATGTTCCTATTTAAGGAGAAGCTAAAGACTTCAAGATTCTAAGTGTTTGATTTTTCACACAGCAAGAAACATCTTTCCCTACACTATGAATTTTTTACTTTGCTGTACAGAATAATGCCAAATAAATATAAAATACTAAGAAAAAGAAAGATAATAAAAGTCTAATGGCTGACTTGTAAGTCAGTGAACATATGACTAGTATTTGCTTGTAACAGCGAACAGGTTCTTGGTTAGGTCAGAAAAAATGAGGCTGTAGAAGGTAATCTCAGTGTCTTCAATAAAATTAAGAAACATTAAAAGAAAAAGAAAACTTATCATGCTTGTCTCTTTGTTAAATCAAAGGATTGAAAGAAAGGGATCTTTTGAGCCTATCAAAAACAATCATCTCAAGCACATAAGTACAACATGGATCTGTACTTCTGACTCTACCAGTAGATGGCACAATTGTACCAGTCATCCAATCTCCTGCCTGGTTGTCTTCTGTATGGTGGATACCAAGTGTGAATAATTCAGTTAGCCTGGCTGTTATGAGATAAAAGAGAGAGAGCGAGAGAGAGAGACCAGAGGGTCAGTTTGATAAGCTCTGAGAGCTGTTAACTGTCTCAGGTTTCAATAAGGTTTTATTTTAAGGTAAAGATATAAACCACCTAACATATTGACAGTTGTTTTAAAAGAATAATAAGTACTATTTAAGTTTCTTTTAGCTAAAATGGTAAAAAAGGAAGTTACTATGATGAATTTGACAACGAATCCGTCACAAGTCATATTTCAGCAGGCTTTCCAACTCCTTGTTTTATCTTTGTCACCTGAGGGAATGACTGGCTATTGTTGCTATAGCAACTAACCTTCCAACTGGCTTGTGAAACTTGATTCTGCCATCTAACCTTTCACTCTACTTGCACACAGTTATTTACTTGGCAATACCCACTGGCAGGCTCTTTATGTGTATGTGAGGGGAAGGTAATATAATTGCTATTTCCAGGCTCTGACATGGCATCCGACTCTGCAAAAAAGTATGAGACACAAGTATACATCAAGATTATCTGTAGCCTATGAGGGCAAGAAGACAAAAGAGGGATTCCTTGCAATTACAGGCATCTCCCCACACAAAATTATCATCTGACTCAGTTCTCTGATTCACTGCCAACTACAGAAAGGCCATCTCCCATAATCTGTTCTGTATTGCTGAGGATGAAGTCCAACAGACAAACATGAAGAAGTTATGCTGAAGTTTACAGCGCATCCAGTGAGTGAATTCTTACGCTGTGACGCAAATCCTCCGATTTCTCAAGCTGAAACATACATCAAGAGCAATGTCGGCTAATCAGGAGGTTCGGGAGGAGCAGTGGGCCACGATACTCTTGGGCCAGTGTCCTGGTGAAACAAATAAATAAGTGAGAATGCGCCTATGCATGAAGTCTGCATGGTCACTTTTTTATTATTTTATTGTGATTCTTGCTGTTTGTTGCTGCCTTTTACTGCTTCTTAATATCTGTAATGCTTTTAATGTTTCATGTAAAGCACTTTGAATTGTCCTGTACATGAAATGTGCTATAAAAATAAACTGCCTAACCTTTGCTAATCTGACTGTTACTGTTGCTTCCAAACCGTCGCTACTGAAACTGAAACAATAAATAATAATGATACTACTACAACTACTACTAATAATAACAACAATAATAATAACAATAATAATAATAACGGTTATTATTGAACGGGTGAAATAGACTTTCTGAAAAAAATCCTTTTTGTGAGTTGTCAAACAAAAGTGAAACGTACAAATAGAGAATTTATAATCTAATCAAATATATAAATTTATATGGATTGAAGTTAGAAAATACTTCCAGGTAAATATCAGATTATTGTGGTAAATGCAGTCAGCTGACATTATTTTGAGCTTTTACATGAATTTGGAGATTTGCTCTAAAAAATCCAGCACCATTAGATTTGTATAGTCAGACTTTACTCATATTTATTTATATTTACAGAAAGACATTATTATGTGACTGTTGGAAATGTGCTCTAACAAACATGTTTAAATAATTATGTTGAAATTAATTTTCCAGTAACTGTCACTGAGTCATGTTTTGTATTGAACCGGCTGTCTGACTGGGAACTGTCTGACTGGGAACTGCCTAACTGGGAACTGCCTGGCTGGGAACTGCCTAACTGGGAACTGTCTGACTGGAAACCTGTCTGACTGAGAACTGCCTAGCTGGGAACTGTCTGACTGGGAACAGCCTAACTGGGAACTGCATGGCTTGGAACAGACTAACTGGAAACTGCCTGGCTGAGAACTGCCTAACTGGGAACTGCCTGGCTGGGAACAGCCTAACTGGAAACTGCCTGACTGAGAACTGCCTAACTGGGAACTGTCTGACTGGGAACTGCCAAACTGGGAACTGACTGACTGGGAACAGCCAAACTGGGAACTGTCTGACTGAGAACTGCTTAGCTGGGAACTGTCTGACTGGGAACAGCCTAACTGGGAACTGTCTGACTGGGAACTTCTTTAGTGTAGTTGAGTTGGTTCCTGTTTTATTTTAAAGTTTCTGTTGGTACTTTAAAGACCTATTAGTAAGCCTTTTTTTTTTTTTAACCTTTTGTTCCTCATGGGTGCTATGTTTTATGATGATGCACAAAATGAGTCTTGTGTCTTGCTGCCGTACATGTGGCAAAATTTTGGTTGGTTCTGCCAAATCTTACTCTAAGGATTATTGAAAAGTTTGCAGCTCTGAGTTTAACTTTGAATAACAAAGCAGACTTGTAGCAGTGTTTCAAGGAAGTGAACTGTTGAAAAAAATGCAGGACCACAAACCAGGGGCGAGTAATAATCTACTAAATACAAGTTTCCTCATTTTTTTTGCCAAACAAGCTAGTATGAGTATGTTAAAATAAATTAGTTATAAGTTTTTAATTTCTTGATTTTTAAAGCAGCATCACTAGTCAATTAAAACTTTGATGGTCTGATATTGCATGCCAAATATACTGCCTCCACTCTAAATGCTAAAATGCTAAGCTAAGCTAATAATGCAGCTAATGCAATATCTACAATAAAATTTCTACACTGCACATAATATGGGGCAGAAAAATCGGCTAATAAATTTCAGAGTAGTTATAAAAACACCACTATTAATGTTGGAAGAAACTATGACATTAAACATGTTAGAAACATAGGGGGGAATAGAAAGAGTACATTGATAGCAGAGATCTGTGTACACAGCTAAAATGAAAACATAACATTCCAATGAATCTCTATTTCACATAGTCCTGGAGTCTTCACCACTGTACAAACTCATAGGAAATAAGAGAATATGTACTTCCAAACTTTCTTATGTAGAATATACAAAGTCACTGACAGGTTGACTTGTTTCAGTGAGTAATACTTATTTACTATTACTCGTCATCTTCTCTAAAAATGTACATATCAAATTTTATAAATACAGGTAGGCCTACAGGCTTCAACAAGCTAGATTTCCTTTAAAAACCCAGACATAAAAATTCACAAAATGGTTAAAAATTAATCTTTTTAATTTTACAATCACAATCATATTTTTCCAGTGTTTTAAAACCATAAAAAATAAATATACATTATGTTACAAAACATTTCCAGTGTCTCAGATCATACAAAAACAAAGACATTTATCAACAGCGTGATTACATAAGGTACACTTGGGGTGTGCAGCGTATAACATAAAAAATGATTTGCTGGCTGTTAAATGTACTGTACATTGTATATTACCATATATTAGCTGAAAAACAAGTTCATGCTATGTGGAATTGCAATTTGGATTCTAACAATGTAAGAAATTTATTATATATATATATATATATATATATATATATAATATATATATATATATACATACACATATATATATATATATATATATACATATATATATATCACATGCTAAATACTTTAAACTATTTTA
>JBAMHW010000026.1:12972472-12987982 GCA_037177495.1 Rhadinocentrus ornatus | reverse complement strand
TAATAATAATAATAATAATAATAATAATAATAATAATAATAATAATAATAATAATAATAATAATAATAATAATATTTGTGCATTTAGCAGCCATTGAAATCTCTTTATAAAAGAAAGAACGTACTCATTCTATTAATCTATTATATAATTATAACCACAAATCTATTATATTATGATTATATCAGGCGAGGACTGGCGGTACATCCAGGGTGTGTGTTGGCTTGTGCATGGTAGCAGGTGACCCTAAATTGGATTAGGTGTATATGGAAAATCGGAGAGAATCAAGGCAGGAAATAATCACTGCTCTGACTACAATGTTCCTCCCCACTCACTCTGTTCCAAGTAAATTTTATGTTTTTTATTCTAAAGTAAGAATTAATATTACACAATCAAAGTTAAAAGTTCTGAATTTCTAACAGATTTGGTGCATCAGACCATTTACATTATATTAATATCACTAACACATATACATTATAATTATCAGTTTTATATTATACAATTTATATATATAATTTTTAATTATCAGTTCCATAAAAATTTATAATTACACTAATCAACTGAAGCAATGCAACTGAGATGTAACTGGGCTTATTTATTCTGTAATGATATGTTTATAATCTATGTTGTATAGTTAGTGCAATAAGTGATAACACATTTGAATTATCTGAAACTGTAGCACTGGTTGTTACTAAACCATAAACATAAATCTACTGGTGGAAGCAGCCAGCAGTGTTTTCCCCAACGACACAACAAAACAGAAGCAGGCCCACAAATCAGCAATATGTTCAGATGCTTAATATCTATATTACTTTATCAATAAATCATTTAAATGCTGATTTACTTTCATCACAAACTGTCACACATGAAAACAGATTTCTAAACACCAAGTTAAGTCTCATATGAGAAAATGAATAACATTTGAGGATGGATGCAACTCTATTGTGTTCTCTGTGTTTGTAGGTACAAAAAAAGGTTAATAGGTTTTTCTCTTTTTGTGTTGGATCTGTGCAACCAGGGCATAAGCCATGCACTGGCAAATCTCAGCATGGTCATTCACACGAGCAGATTCGCTGTTCACTGCATGTGCCATCATATGGCAGCATGCACAAGGAGAAAAAAAGAGAGGACTCCCCTTCAAGAATACACTGAGCCTTAGATAAGGCAGGAGGAACAGTGTGAGCAGGTAAATAATGGCTTTGGGTGTGTTAGTAATTGTGAGACAATGAATGCATTCAGAAATGTGTCTAAATGAGAATTAAAGTAAAAAAAAGAAGATATGAACAGACACACACTCGTCATGCAGCAGTCTAGTAGAGCAGCCATGCGGTCAGTAAGCGTGTTGTACCTGAGTGTGTAAGCCAGGTAGCTGCTGCGGCTCTTTGCTGACCTGAGCGTAGTATCCAGGGAGACGTTGGACTCGCCGATGGCTGAGCGGTACAGCGGGCCATCCTCTGTGCATGTGTTGTTATAGTTGAGAGAACGCTGAGGATAAAGGAGAAGAAGATGTGACTGTCAATAGAAGTCAGTGATGCCATAATGAGGGCAAAAACAAATTTATTACTAAAGCAAAAACAACCGTCTGTTTACTTACGGTGAGCAAAGAGCCCCTTGTGGTGTTTGACTCGTCTTGTAGGTTCTTCTTTCCTGTAAAGACATTCTTGAGGTTTTTCCTAACCTCTTTGTTGAATATTACATGGAAGAAGAAAATGAAGACTCCCTGTGAAGACATATAAATGGTGTCTATGAAACGGATCAATCTAACAGCATGTGTTTAGGCAATCAGACAGATCTTAGATCATGTGTATGGATAACCAAACTTTTACCTGCAAGCAGCTGAAGACGGCAAACAGATAGTGGAACATCATGACATTGCTGTTGACTGCCATCAAACCCAGCAGCCAGGTGGCGCTGATGAGTAGCAGGAGGAGGAAGGCCATGCGTAGCGCAGGACTGAGTTTAACAACAAAAAACAGAGATAGCAAAGTGATGCTAAGCACTGCGTGCTGTGCTACTAATGGAATAGTTAATGTGGCTGAGAGACTCACATTGCTCCTGACTTCTCCATCACTTTCTGTCTGCGACCACAGGAAGCCTTCGCCGCCAGGATGAAAATCACAATGTTTACCTTCAAAGGAAGGAACAAGAAAAAGTTCATTAATAAAGATTTCTGGCTTTTCATTCAATTTAATTAAAAACCACTATATAATTATAAAAAAAAAAGCTATGCTAAAACATCATTAGTTAAAAAGTTATTTCTTTATAATTAGTGTGTGATGTATGAATACATATAAGGAATTATTTAAGGAATACGTTTTTATTTAAATCCACAGAAGACTAAATGTTTTATTATTGCCTTAAAATTAAAATCTGTTCATTCATGCACATACCAGGACAACTACAAAGATGGGTCCTGCGAAGCTCCAGATGAGTGTGTCATGAACAGAAAGCCAGCAGAAATCAGGGTTTCCATAACCTTGAGGGTCAAGGCCCACTGCCAAACCTACACACGCACACACACACACACACACACACACACACACACACACACACACACACGAATAAAAAAATACTAAAAAGCCGAAATAACTTAAGTTCCTCTTCTTCTATTCTTTCACTTTTCCTGACTTATTTTTCAGTGCCGTGTTTTCACCCTTTTTCCCAAATTTAATGTTATTAAAAATAAATAATTTAAATTTAATTTAAAATAATCCTCACTGGGTTTCGATTCTACAGAAATGCCAAAATGTTCATTACAAAGCAGTATTACTAGCTTACTGGGGTAACTTCAGGTTCACTTCTGGATTTTCCATATTGTGAAACTGGTTCACTTCTTAGCAGGTTGTGTCACCCTGGCAACTGGTGCTGGAAGCTTGAGACCCTTTCTAACTCCAACTAAAGTGAAACATTGACTGCCGTTTGACTTTCACCGATTTTCATCATTGTGCAAGATGTAGCATCAAATGGGGGATGTTTACATTCCTTCAAACAGAGACTGATTACTCTTAAGAAAGTCATTTAAATTCCTGTTATTTAGTTTTGTTTTTTTGTTTTTTTAACAAGCACTAAACTCTAAAGGATTTCCTGCCATCTCCTCCTATAGTTTATGTGTTCAGAATATCAAACTCACCAACATGCATCAAATTATGTCCTTATGTTTGCATTCATGTCCTGATTTATCCTTTAAACTGTTTTTTGGATGAATTAAGACAATTGAACAACTTAAATTCTTTATATTCATTTTTAAAGTCTGAATGACAGAAAATAAACTTTGCTAAAACAGCTAGTGTTGCACCTGACATATGTACCTTAAAAATACATATGCAAAAATCTCATTTAATAAACATATATAGTTGTTGGATCTACGTGTGCTTTAATGATGTGACAGTGATACTGATCGACTTATTCATTTATGCATTCACATTATGCTCACTTTTCTTTCTACTTAGGCTGCAGCAGCTGTGAAATAAACACTTGTAATTGGTCATCTGCTGTCAGCTCTGAACATTTTACATGAACGTGCACACACCCAGCATCAGAGAACCTGGTTTGACTTACAGATTAATGACCAGTGTTGTTGGAAAGAAAGAGACTATTAATTTGTCTATTATTTCACCAACATCTTGTCTATACTAGTTTTCTTTTTAGATCTTAATAACTTTATCAGGTTCTTTCAAATTTTGTCAGCTAAGGATTGATTCATGCTTGAATTTCTAACACACCACCCCATACCTGTCATCAATTGGATGAGCTATCCTGGCTCATCCACTGAGATGTGCAGCTGTGTCTTTTCTACATGCAGCACATGCCACTGTTTACATCTCATTTTGACAGTATGGATATCCAATTCATCCACAACTGTCTGCCTTTTATTAGTCTCAATCTTCTGCTGTCTCGATAATTTTCATATTAGGATCCCAACCTCCACACAACAGACGAGTCGCAACTTGCATCTTCCTGACAATCTGCCATCTCCTGTCGTTTTGCTTCTGAGTGTGTTTGTATTGTACGGTGTGTTACTCACCAGTGATGATAGCCGGTATCCCCCATCCCATGGCATAGTAAAACCGCATGTGGCCATGATTGATGTTTCGCAGTTCTGTCAGCATGCGGTAGATATGCAGCCCCTCCACAAACATCCAGGCAAAGGTACACATGTAGAAGTAATGGAGGAGGATGGCTATCACTGTACACACAAACTGGAAGGGGGTGAGAGAGGCAAAGAAGAAGGTGAGAGATGTGTTTCCATCCATCCCTACAGTTCATGAACAGAATGCAAAATTAACATTATCATGAGTTTATTTTCAAATCCAGTATGTTTGCAGCTTTATTACAACTTATGTTATAGTAGAGTTGTCCCACATTTCTTTAACTCCTTTCTAACAATTTTCTGTATCTGTTGCCAAGTTATAATAATGTGGTACGGCAGGGAATGTCCCGGTGGTTGGGATATATGTATTAAATCAATTCTGTGTATAGATGTGAAGATCAGAGGAGAAAGAGACTACTCTGACAGGACTATAAATCATCCTACATATGGCTTTAGGCACACACTGACAACATTCCACAGGTCTGACACACATATACCCCAACTCTGCATGTAGGACTTGCACACATACAAACAAGCATGTAGAAAGTCAGAGACATGCAAAAAGGCAAACATTAATCTCCCACTTTCTCCTCTGCTGAGATTCATTGTACACTTGGCTTATAGTTTAACAAAACTCCACACAGAGGCAGATAACGTAGCACATGCTCGGTCAAGTCCATGTCATCCTGGTCAATACACTCAGTCAGAGTCAGAATGTTTTATGGGGTAAAATCTAAATTCTCAGCTTGTCAGGAGCCTGTAACCTTCTTTTTACCTCACTGCTATATCTGATATGTATGTCTTGTACAGCTGAAAGCAAGAAAGTTATCATTGAATAATTAACTTAAGCTACATCATGCTAGTCAAATCTGATCACTACATCTGCAGAGAATTCTTTATCAGCAAGTAACAAAATGTTTTTGGTCTTCTTTTAGAAACAATAAGTAGATTCACTGCAGGTTTTTTTACATGTGCAGAGGCTGCTGAACGTTTGTTCATTTAATTCTAGGTTAAGTGAATCAGACTGAATTATGTGGCTGATCTGGCTCAGCTAACTGTGTAAATGACAAGGTGTGAAACTGCCATGAATAAAAAACACATTGCAGTAATAGCTCAGAAAGCCAAGTGAAAGACTTTAATACTGAGCCAGAAAGTACATCTGGATGACAGCTGGCAGTTACAACCAATGAAATGTTGCAGGACTGAGAGATAGCTCTGATAAGTCTACCGATGTCTGCATCTAAGATTGAACACATCTGGTTTAGCTAGACTACACTGTATGTGACACGTTGATTTTAGATATCTTACTTTCATGATATTAAAGCTAAACAGTGATCGTAAGTCAGGCTGAGGGTAAAGCTGAAATTATGTTTTTTATTCCTCAAATAAATTAGATAAAACAGGGTAATTGCTGAGCTTTAAAAGTGTCATTGAGAAACCAGTCAAAACATTTGGAAAAGACTGTTTACCACTGATTCCAGTTCTTAACAAAGGAAATAACTATCCACCTCCCGAGAAGAAACTAATGTGCTCTACGGCATGTAAATAATTTAGTTGAGTCCATCCTTATGTCTATGCAGTGTCATTTTTTTTAAGCCTCACTTTTGTTTAACAAAAATTCTGCAGAATTATTGTCATTTAAGTGATTAATTATGTTTCTGTACTACAGACTTGGAAGAAAGCTAAAACTAAAACATTGTTTTGCTAAATCTTTGCCATGGCCTACCACCCTGAGGCCTGCTTCAGCAGACAGGTACCAGTTGGAGCTTGTCTCCTTTACTGGCATACAGAAGTGTGTATGCATGTGTACGTGAGTCCAAACGTCTGTACAAGCAGACTTCAAAGAAACCCTATACCTTTTGATCCTGTGCATATGCAAGTGTGTGTATGTGCACATATGCGTGTTTCTGGCTGTGTCTGCGAACGAACCAAGAGCAAATTAAACTACGAAGTCTGGATGATTAGCTTGTGCCATTTCTTTCTTCCTTCTTCTCAACACAAACTATTTTGACACTTTTATTATTAAAAAGGTTTACAATAATAAAGTCACATCCAGTAAATTACTAAAAATGAACTTATGAGGTTGTATTTCAGGGACATTTTGGCTAACAGCACATTCCTAACAACTACAGTCATTAGTTGATCATAAAAACCCCAAATCAAATAAAGAGAAACTTTCTGGGAGGCCTCAACCCATTAAGCTTCAAAAATCCTCTGTCAAGCCACCGTTTAAGCTTTGCCTGAAGGCCAAATAAATACCTAATGATGTCTGCCAGGTTCTTATACACTAATACAGCAAATACCAGTAGAAACCCCTTTATCTCTCACCATGATGTGCCATGCCACCAGAGTTTGCTGAGGTTGACTTCAAGATGTGCTTTTGTATTATATGCATGTGAAATATGTTTTGTTCTAGATCTAAGCTATGAGAAAATATCTCTACTGAAATCAAGTACAAACAACACAGGCCCTATTCTCTACACTTTAACATAATCTTCAGTGATGACTGACACAAGCCTCTTTGTGTGGGCTGAAAATCCACTGACCATGTTGTCAGTCTGATTGATGCCAAGCAGGAAGACGAGCTCTGAGAAGAACAGCGTTGCCACAAGGTTCCGATGAATGGAGTGAAGGTTGGAGCGGAGACGGTGCAAGAGGCACAATAGGATGAAGGTGAGGAGGAGCAGGAACAAGGACACTGACACCGTGGTGTAAGTGACAATCTTTAGGGGGAGGACGTCACCGTGCTGTGCAGAGTTCAAAGACATTGTTTCAGACATCAGCCAGGAACATAACTGACTGAATGTTTAACTTAAATCTGAAAACAAAACTTTCTGACAGTACCTCTCTCTTGGAAATATCCATCAGCACAGCAAAGCTGGTCATGTGGTTACACTGACAGCTAATGTGGCTGTTGTTCCTATTGAGCACCTCACACCCTTTAGAAGACCAACCGCCGGTACTCCCAATCCTAAAAAAAACAAACAAAAGTAACCTGTTAGCACACAGTGATAAGACTCATTTTTAAATGTATTTTATCTACAAAACTTTACAACTTTACAGATAGGAGATGCTCGTGTATAGTAATTAAAGTCCAACTCACGAGATGGAGTGGTCCCAGAAGACACAGACAGGCTTCGTTCGCTCCTCTGTCTCCAGCAGGGTGAAATCCAAAGTAATGGGGGGGTCCAGGATGGGTGAAAGAGGGGGATCTTCGTTGTGGACTGTGGCGCTAACAATGGCTGTGTTAATCACTGGACGGTTGGGGAGCCTATAAACACACACATATACATATAACATATAATTATAAGTTAATAAAAATCTTTAGGTTTTTTACATAACCATTGTTCTCTGAGTAATATGAGCGAGATGTCGCACTATGGGATGCAAGCCTGTCTGTAACGTGCCAGCATGTGTAACTGGCGCGAGCGCAACCCCCCTTGATGGTTGATGTACACCACCGTCGTTGTATTGTCCGTTCTCACCAGGACATGATGGCCTACGAGGGACGGGAGGAAAGTTAATGTGAGACTGCTGGAGACCTACATGCCATCGGCCCCTTACAGTTCGGCCCCCTTGGATCCCACCCCAGCCCGGCAGGCTCGCATCCGTAGTGACCACCTTCCTGGACAGGACAGGGCCCATAGGGACTCCCTGCGTCAGAAAGGCCAGGACCCGCCAGTGACGCAGTGTCCAGGCACACGCAGCAGTGACCCGCACTCTGTGTGAGCCATGACGCTTGGGGTCCAGTCCACAAGCTGGGAGCCCCAGCTGGCGCCAGCCTCCAGTACCACCACCACAGCAGCCACCTTCTCCTCCTCCTCTTCGACCTCAGATCAGGCGGAGGGGAAATAGTGGTCTTGTCCGGACAGGCTAACCTGGCGGGCTAGCCGTCTGCAGAGACTCTTCACGGTAAACGCCGAACAGTGTTGACACGAGCCGGGGATGTTGATGGCCAGTTGGACGTGTTCTAGCCCCAGAGAGCTCAAGCAGACCTGGTGTGGGTCCCTGCTCAATATCTTGTTCCTGCAGCAACAGGGATGGGTCCCAGAGTCTTCAAGCCCTCTGGCGTGAGGGGTATTAGCCTCCATTCCTTGCGAGCTGGTGTGCAGGCAGGGAGTGGAGGCAGCTAGCTGGTGTGCCAGCCGTGGGGAGGCCAAGAAATTACCAGGTATGCTAATGCTTGGTTCTCGAAAACACCGGGGTGTGGTTCCAAGGGTAGTGCAAACCAAACCGTAGAGGGTCAAGGAAGCACTATGGTCTGGTGTGACCAAGAGCAAAGAGTCCATAGCTAGGTAGCGCTCGGTGATCGAAGTCAGAAGATCAGTCTGTAAACAGTTTAGCTAGCTAGCCATGGACGTGAGATATGCTACCGAGTGAGAAGAGGTTTCTTAATAAGCTGGTCCATCTGCAAGAGCTATTTAAGGTAGATGGCACTACCTGATGCAGACGGATACGTTCACACATTCACCAGCCAATCAGGGTTGGTGTAATGAGATAAATGCTTCTAAAGGGCTGCAGAGAGGCTTGCATCCCATAGTAAGGCATCGAGCAGAATATTATGAAAGAGTACAACCAATAATGTTTAGTACAAAACATGTTTCTTGACTGTGTGTTTGCTCTCTCTGGGTAACTTTTCTAAATGTTATAAAACCATGTCAGAGGCCTCACTCAAACACACTTCTAACACATTTTTTGTATTTTTGTATTTTATACATAGTGTACCAGGAAAGTATACAAATCAGTTTTTAAAGCTCAGGTGCTCCTATTTCTCCCACTGTAACACAATTCCTCTTTCTCTGCTTTCAGTTTTTAGACTGGAAAACACTTTGGTTTAATCCTCTAAGCTGGTGAGAAAGTTTGCACTTTCTCGTGTTTAGCTTTATTAGAATCATGACATTAGGTATAATCAGAGACCACAACATTTCACCGTACTGGTGCCAGAAACAGTACCTCAGACTTCTGCGGTCAGGGTCATATCTTTCTGGAAGGAGCTGTCCCAGAGACTTGTAAACTATGACCACAGCAACAGGCAGAGGGGCAGCAAGCTCTAAGTGGCGCCTTTTCCTGTCGGACACTGTATGCTCCTCCTCCTGGGGGGTATCAGTTTGGGTTGGAGGAGCAGGAGTGGGTTCTGCTGTGTTAGAAAGGAGATTGAGGTGAAGCTCAGGAGGAATAAATGAAAATCCAGTATTAAGGTTTGATTCAAACAGTTTTCTAACCTTTGTGGACCTGAGAGCGCAAGTTAAACTGTGGGAAGTGGATGGAAGATCTGAGGTCTTTGGGGAAGGACTCCTGGATGTCTTGGAACCGAGGTAATGTTGCCCTCTCTGGGTCAGATACATCCAAGTAGTCTACAGTTAGGACTGTAGAAGGGATGTGCAGAAAAAGGAGAGAGTAGAAAAGACAGAAGAAAAAGAAGAAGAATTACAGTATACAGCATGCAACATTTATGTCATCTGATTGCAGCTCCCCCACTTACTCATGTTGTCAGTGACGATGGTGAAGGGTTTCAGGTAGGTCTTCCTGACGTTTTGTGCCAGCGTATTGGCGTACTCCTCAAAGTTGCGGAGCAGATGTGCAGTTCCTCCTTCTGTTCTCTGGATTTGCTCCCAGTAATCCTTGGTTTTAGGATCCAATATGGCGCTACTTGTCCGCACCAAATTCTGAAAAAGTCAAAGAAATGGTGGAAATCTATGATGTTCAATGAAATTCTGTTAATAATCAACCAGTGGAGGGCAGTATACCACCAGTGCTTCCTTTTTTTCAATATCTAATTTAAGTACATTAAAAATGATAATACAATAAATATCTAGTGTATCTTCTTTTCTTGCTTACCTCATTGAACTCTGCATCCTTCATGGCAGTGAGGTTAAATCCAGCCTGCCGGCTCTCATACTGCAGCACATGATTCAGCAGCTGTGCCGTCATCTTCACATCATTGCCAAAAAAATGTGGTGAGTTATTTGTGGCGCTGTGAAGCAAACGCACGATGGCCTTGGACTGTTCGCAGTCCATCCGTGAACTGTTACGACGCAGGTCCTCATTCTGGAAGAAAGCAGGAGGGAATCAAAGCAGGTCAAACTAAAACAGAAACCGGACAATCCTGGGATTATTGAGGCTTTGAAAATTTTAAGCCTCAAGAATTAGATTTCAAACACAATCTGTGGAATACTTTGTTAAATCTACTACAGTGCAGTAAAGGAATCACAGTCTGTGGTGCACAATCAGCTTTTAACAATATATACTTGCTTCTTTTTTTTTAAGTCAAAAATTATGAAAAAAAACTTTTAGTGTATTAAAGGATCTTTTATTGATTGTGTAATTTATTCACCAGCTTCTTCAGCAGAGAGAAGGTGGCAGCGGTGCAGTTGAAGAGTTCAGGTGACAACCAGCCTTTCTCATCACTGCAATGACGGATGGCGGTACCTAAAAGAAAATATATATATATATATGATTTGTGCCTGATGGAAGGATGGTAGCTGAGCTATTATACAATGTAATCACAACACTGGCACAAAACGCGGCCCCAAAACAATGATTATGTTTAACATTTTGTTATTTGCCACTAATGTGATATTTAGAGCAAGGATCTTCATCTCTAGTCCTCATTGGCCACTGTTCTGAAGGTTTTTGTTGTTTTCAAATTAATGGTTCGTTAACAGGATGGTGCAAGACGTGAGAACAAGGTGTTGAGGTTCTCCCACCATCCAAAGACATGCATGTTAGGTTAATTGGTCACTCTTAATTATCCCTAGGAATGAGTGTGTGTGTGTGAATGGTTGTTTGTCCCGATCTGTGTTGGTCCTGTGATGGACTGGTGACCTGTCCAGGGTGTAGCCCATCTCTGCTTAAAATGCTGGGATAGGCTCCAGCTTACCCGCGACCCGTAATGGATTAAGCAGTCGAGAATGAATAATATATCTCAAAGTGAACATCAGGGTTATATCTCACATAATACAATAACTTATAAATAGTTAAATTTATAACAATAATAATAAAATCATAAAAATAATGGTAATAATAATCTCCATTAACCACAATAAATAGTCAAATTCTATCAAAATGCAATATCTAATTATGTCCACCCATGATCATGAGCTGACACATGAAAACTGGCCTGGAGCCCAGTCCGGAGAGTCAGCCGGCAGGCAACCAGGGCAGGACAAGCCAGGAGTGAGGTTTTGTTAGTGCAAGCTTAAAAGAACTATTTTTTAGTTTTATTTAGTTTAGTCTTTTGGAACAGAGAGCTGGTTTAAAGCATTAGCTCCTTCAAAACAGCTCACAGACTCGGGAAAGAAAGCTTGTTTGTCAGGTTCGGATGACTGACACAATGTGCACAGTAATAAACCTCATTGATTAGATTTCCTTTAAATATAATATAATAATTAAAAATTTGTAGAAAAAAGATAAAAAGGGCCCTTCCTATCTTCAATATGACGCGCATCACTAAGTTGTTCGAGTTGTTGAGGAAATGAGCCGGATACAAAGTCTCTTAAAATGCTAATGCTGCAGAAGAAGGAACGGCAGTGTTGGAGCAGAAAATGATGTTAAATTCTTTAACCAGTCTTGGGGGACAGCAGAAAGGCCACCTTTTCCAGAAGTCTCTAAAGACAAACCTGTACATGACTGTCGCCGAGAAATCTCTGCTAGATTAACAGACCAATAAGAAAGCTTCATTACTTTGTTTTTAAGCTTCAGGGATTGTGTTTTCATGCTTTAAACTACGTTAACTCACAAAAACACAGCTGCCCACACAGATTAACTGATGTTACACAACAACTGAATATCTGGCACTGAGATGGTTTTATTTTTCTTTTCAAATTATGAGCTTGTATGTTTTAAAAAGGGTGGTTACAATAGCTGCTAACAGACTGTAGGCTTACTCATAGCAGCAGTTCAATGGATAGTTAAAGAGAATTGACAGTAAAAGGTGGTCTGTTAAATACGAACAGAACAGACTAGTTTAATGGCACTAACAGACTGGAAATCAGCTAGTCTTCTTCAGGTAAATGGTCGGACTGTTCCTGTGACACTTATCAACTGTTTTTACACTTTGACAGCATTCAGAGATGAATAACTAGTCCACAAGCTACAGTCATTATCAGAGGAACTAAAGTACTCACCAATCGATCCTTTAGGACAGTTCATGGCAGCAGGGCGTCCAAATTTGGTCTTGGGCCACCAAATGCCTGCATCAAATGCCTTGGGACATCCTTCATACACCACTGCAAAGAGAAGACAGTATAACATTGATTTGTGGGTATTATATTAAATACTGTAATAAATCATAAACTGAAGCGGAACCATAAAAGCATTTACTAAAGAGATGTCATTTTAAAAGGTACACGTATGCTTTGGGTCTACAGCACCTGGCCGATCCACTAATGAAACACCAGTGATGTTGATCCAAATTAATCGTGCAGGGCTTTTACAAAAGCTGTGATGTATAACTTATTTAAGCATATCTGGTTCCAAGAAGAACCAGGATGGGACTTGCAGACTTGTTGGCTTGTTTGAGGTTTCTCTTAGCTCTGTGATCTCTGTTGCTTTATTAACTATTACAAGCCACTTCATCACTTACATATACATAAACTCACGAATCCAAGTTTTTTTAATCACGGCTTATGTTTTTAATTTAAAAAATTAAAAAATGTAAAAATGTGTGACTTTTTGAATAATTTCTTTTAAAACACAAAGCTGTGTGTCGTCTTGGAAAGCTACTTTAATTTTTACTATAAAAGTTACTCATGGGCTGTGAAGCTGTGTTTAGTGCAGAGCTGACAGATCGGTGAAGACTCGTCAAGGGTGGTCACATCTCACTGACCCGCAGAACAAAAGCAAACAAACCTTTTGCTTTTTTTATTCTTTCCTCCTTATCCCTCCCCTCATTCCTTCCCTGCAATGAAATCTAATTGAAAACATCATTTCTAAGAGACAGTATACTGATAAAAAAGTAAACAGTGCAACATTTAAGGCTAAGGTTTTGATCAGAGAACCACTCAGAGACAGTGGTTCAGGAGTTTATATCTATTTAAAGTCTGAACACGTTCTTGGATTGTAAAGAGCTTCATGTTGGTCAGACATTAAGCAGCACACTGACAGTTGTTTTTGTCTTTCATTCATCCCTACTGTATTGTGTGTGTGAAGTGGTGTTGTTAAGCAAGCCCACTACCCAGACTTGCCTCTTCTGCTTGACTGGGTGGTGACAAAGATGCAAAGTTAGCTCAACTGCAGCACCAGCGGATGTGAGCGGCAGTGTTAGTTTCTGTCTGACACTTTATTATTTGTGAGGGCATACTTTGTGAAGCTTGAGTATTTGGAGGAGCAACAGAGCCCACTTTTAAAATGATTTGCCTAAATATTGTCCCCTTCATTCATTAAAATAACCTGGTTTCACTTCTCATTTTGAGATTGCTTATTACTTGCCGTATTTTTTTAACTTTATAACAGATGACATTCATAGGTAGCTTTCTGTATGTAACAACATCAAAACAAAAGAGCAAAAAAATGTCTTGTTCATACCCTCGCATCCAGTGGGTGTGACTTCAGCGAAGGGGTTATCACATCGGTTACACTGTCGACCAATGACTCCTCCTTTGCATGGACACTGCCCAGTGATGGGGTCGCAGGTTCGAGACTCAGAGCCAATAGAAAAACACTCACAGGGGTAGCAAGCGTCCTCACCCTCTGGGCGATAGTGGTTGTCCTGTTAGAAGGAGAAGAGCGAGGGATGAGGAGAACATCTCCATGTGTCTTAAGGTGTGTGGATCCACGTATTGACAGCAGATCGTATAACGCAGCAGTCCAAGAGGGTCATATTAGTAAAAGTCAAGGTTTGTTTACTTTGATGTAATTTTTCTTTAAATATTAGAATAAAAATGATCATGCTTTAACCTGACAGCATATGGGTTGATTCACAGAATCATGTGAGAAGCTGCTGCTGGAAAATGAGGAGTGGGAGGATATCAAAAGTAGGTGGGTGATTGGATAAATCATTTAGACAATAACAACTTAAAGGATATGGTGATCATGGTGTGTAATAGCAAAGAAAACAAATTTTGGATCTATTGAGTACGTATACACATTAATCAGCTAGAACATGAACCCATTAAGATCTGATGCAGCATGCTGGTTCTATGACTCACCAATGAGTTCTTAATAGGTTAGAATCACTGACAGGTAAAGTGATAAATACAAGAAATTCCATGTTTGGAAACCTGAATCCCACCATTCAAACAGATGTTACTTGACTCTTACCACCAGTATAAACATTTTCGTAGACCAGTCACCACCCAATGGCAACAGAACTTCCCTACAGTAACAGCTTAACACAGCAGGTCAGAAATGGTTCCCACAAAGACTTCTTACAAACTGAAGAACATATTAGTCTGAGATGTCCACCCAGTTTGCAAACACCTCAGACATCAGTGTGATGGGATCTGATGGCATCTCTGTTAAACAACCCCAATCCACCTCACAACCCAGATGACCCAAACGGTCTATAGTTAACTTCTCAGTACTAAGCACTCCGGGATGCCCTTAAATCTTCTTTCTCTACACCCCGACTACATGAAGCTCTTTTAGTGGCATTAGAAGAACCTACTAAATATTAGACAAGAGATCAGTCTATAAATGCAGACAGTTTGCTGTGCTGATCAAGTGCTATCTTCAACCGGTTGGATCAATGGAGAGGAGTCGATTGAAATAAAAACCTTCACCCTTGTTCCTTCTTTGCTTTCCTTTTAATTAAAAAATCTCTGATTATGATATTATCAGTGTTAGAAGTGTCTAAGCAAACGTCAGTGGGAGTCACCATTGATGGTTTTCACAGTCATCAATGGTGGCTCAACAAATGTAGCTCGACTCTAGTGCAGTCTTTACATAAAACAGAAATCCTCAAAAGAAATCATACTAGGAACATATAAATTTACAAAAATTAATTGAGTGTATTTACCTTGCAGCGGCAGTCTCCAGTAGTTTTGTTGCAATCTTTATGAAATCCTCTGTTTGTGTCGCAGTTACAGGGCCCACACACAGGACTACCCCACCAACCCAGAGGACATGGCCTCTCCACTCTGTCATGAAAAACAATAACAAATGTGAAAGTTAATTAAGTACGGCACAGGACAGACAAAAACTTACTATGGGTGTGCCCACAATAAGGTTTCAGGTAGTCTTTATTATCCCCAAGGGGGCAAATCTCTTTGCAGCCAACAGTGAATACAGAACAATTACTACTAACATAAAACAAACATTAGACAACAGTAATAGAAAATTAAAAAAAATATTACAAGGAAGCATTTAACATGTTAATTGCACTTGGAAAGAATGACTTTTTATATGTGTTAGTTCTGCATCTTGGTATGTTAAATCTACGCCCAGATGGCAGTAACACAAATTCTTCCCAGAGTGGGTGATCA
>JBAMHW010000026.1:12939247-12972372 GCA_037177495.1 Rhadinocentrus ornatus | reverse complement strand
ATTCATGGCAGTACCAGCTATTTTGCTGCAGACCTTAACAATGTTCTTTAGTCTATTCCTCTGTTTCACTGAAAGTGGCCCGTGCCAACAGATAAAAGAAAAGGTAAGAACAGACTCGATAAAACATGAGTAAAACATTTTCATAAAAGATGAAACAACGAAGTTTCCGGTAGAAGTGCATGCGCTGATGGGCTTTTTTGCAAACAGCATCAACCTGAGGTTCAAAAGGTCAGTTTGTTATCAATGACTGTGCCCAAGTATTTATATTGTTGCACACGATCTACAGCCTCATTCTCAATAAATACAGGTGGAAGGACAGTGGAGGATCTACTAAAATCAATGCACTTCTCCTTGGTCTTTGACACATTTATGCACAAGAAAGAATCATTGCACCAACTGATAAAATCATGTAAAACAGGACCAGGTTCAGATTCCACACCACTTAAAAGAGACACAATAACGGAGTCGTCTGCAAATTTGACAACATGTCTATTGGCATGCTGGCTCTGACACTCATTTGTGTACAAGACAAATAGGAGAGAAGGAAGCACACAGCCTTGTGGAGATCCAGTGGAGGATGAGAGAACATCCAAAAAGGTCCCATTCACCCTCACCCGCTGAGTCTGGTCTGTTAAAAAGTCCATCAACCAGCTTATCAGGCCTGGGGCAATGTTAAAATTGTTCAATAGTCTGTCTGCTAAAACATGAGGCTGGATACAATTAAAAGTTGAAGAAAAGTCAATAAAAAGTAACCGCACATGAGACTTGGCTCCCTCAAGATGCTTAAAAACCATATTTAAAAGTAATAAGGACGAACATTAAAATATCTGTGGCTTTGACATGTTACTGACTCGGTGTCTTCTTAGTCAAACTGATTATCTGTTCAGTTTATCTCCAAACATGTGGCTCTGGAATAAACTTCCTCTACACTTAACAAAACTTACTGCTGTCATGTGATCCGATAAGGGACGAGCGACTATATGAGGGTAATACAGACTAAACACCTATGCAGGACCAGCCAAGCATAAAGGAAGAATCCCACATCCTACTTAAGACAGGAAGTGATGGTTCAGGGGGAAATGACTAATTCACTTCAACTCTCAAAGTGCTGCTGAAAAATTTATCCTTAACAGATAGCTAATGCTTTCATTTATTTTTTATGTAGTGGAAGTAAGCTTACTTGTTTTCACAGTACTGGCCGTAGTAGTTCTGTCCACATTCGCAGATGTATCCATGGGAGGAGCTTGGTTTGCGAACACATGTAGAAACATGCTCACAAGGATTGAGCTTACAGGCATCCACACAGTGTTTACCAAAGTAACCTGCAAAACAAACAATGAAGAGAAAATGATACCCAAATCTCACCGAGTGAAACTAGTATGTGTATATGTTTAAATTAGTATTACCTGGGTCACAAACACAGGTGTGAGTGCTCCAGTCATCGCTGCAGTGGCTGTTCTCAGGACAGATGTTGCTGTCACAGGGGTCTTCTACATCGCAGCCATCTTCTACATGGATCTTCAGACCCTGAGCCATGTTCACATTGGCCAAATTGGTTGATGTTTCACCCAAACGCACACCCTGATGGAGAGCACAGAAACTGATGAAGATGCTCAGGACTAAAAGCCTAAAAAAAATCTGGGAAAAATATTTTACCAGACATGAATCAAACCAAACATACACAGACAAACAAACACACACACACACACCTGTATGCAGCCTACAAATCCTTTGTTGACAAGGTTTCCCTCTCCAGGCAGACCCCCAACATGAAGAGCCTTCAGTTTCAGACCTGGGAGCTCATTACCAATCTCCACAGACCTCTGCTTGAAAACACACAGGTGGAAATAATAAATCTTCTAAATAAATCCAGACTTTCTATACTATAATCACCCTTTGTGTTATAATATGCTCTGTACCTGGTACATGTCATAGTCCAGGGACACAGCAGCCATGTATTTGAAATCTTTTCCATCTTTAATGCTTCTTAGTTCAACCAGCAAGTGGTGCCACTCCCCATCATTGACACGAACTTTGGGAAAGGTCAGCGACGCCAGCAAATGCTGCCTCAGCAAAACTTCCATGCGGACCTGTTGCTCACTCACCTGGAGAATGAGCAGATGTGAAATCTCATTGACCATGTTAAATCTATAGCAATTAGTTCTGATCATTTTTCTAATGCTGAATGCTAGATCTCACCATGAGGTTGATGGTGGAGGAGGGTCCAGCATTGACCTGCATCAAGGTCCCAGCAGGCTGCCTGGTCCGGAACATAAGGCCCATGTACCAGGGCACAGCGATGGTAACGTCTGGCTCACTCCAGGACACCATCGCCTGGCCATCAAAAAACTGAGGAGATGGCATCTCTGCGAAGGAATAAGAAAGAATCAGACAAAACTTAGCGCTTATCATTCGATGTGTTTTCATGATATAATAAACATCATATTGATGAACATTAGTACCATTCTAATTGATCATGGCTAGACGGCAAAAAGCAAGTCATACATCAAAGAAAAATATGCTGGATTCCTTTATCACATATGGGATTATTATACAATTATTGTTGTTATTTGTTTTGCCTAACTGCACAAAGACAAAAATATGTGTTTCCTCCAGTATAATCTACAGCAGAAAACCCTGTATGTTCTCTGCTCCTTTTGGTATGTATCTTAATCGAATTTCATAAATTTACTGAGGTGCAAGCTGTAATTAGGAGATAAAGCACATGTTTGTTTCTTGTGGTAAGTCACTATGGTGGGTTTAGGCTAAGCTTTACTAAAGCCTGGTTCCTAAATAAAGAAAAAGAAAATAAATACAGATTCCTGGCGATGCCAGTGTATTTCTCATTTCTAGCCTGTATCAGTAATCCCTTTTCTTTTTGAATAATCTGTGATGTGAAATCTGACCTAATAGAGCCGGAAGACAATAAAGCTAGGTGGGTGACTTCCAACAGGTCTTTCTATGCCCTTCCAGTTTGGATAAATTTGGCAGTGGGAAATAACCTATGACATATCTCTTGTTTCTTATGTAGCAGCAGTGTGTGAAGCCTCAGACCAAATGTGTCAACAAACAGCAGAGCGGCCAAAACCTCCTCCCAGTTTTCTGTGATCCCGGCTCAGTTCAGATACTGGATACTGGGGCCTGGCATTGGCTGGCTGGCTACCTCATAGACAAGAAGGCAAGGAGAGGTGTTTACACCTTCACACATTGTTTGGAAGCTTGCCCTGAAGGAAGACATCAAAGTTCTCCCTTTACCAAAGAAAAACTTGAGAGGAGTTGGGGTGTAAATAACTTTCTTCTGGTTAACAAAGACATACTGGCAAAGTTGTTATGACTCTTTATCTTTCTAAATACAATTGCAATGTATACAGGTTTAAGCTGCTGGTTGCATGTCTAATGAAGTGACAGCAACAAGGACTTGTGGAATGTGTGTGTTTGGTAGGTTTTGATAAACGAGTTAAGTTTTTCCTTCATCCTAAAAACTCCAAACCTGAGGCCACATTTAGTGACTCTACAGAAGCTTTACTGTGACTTTCCATCGTGACTGCATCATGAGTCAGACTGAGTCAAAGGAGGTGCTTCTTATCCCACTTGATCTCCCAAACACACACAATTTCCTGGAAATGTTCTAGACATACATGTAATAGGTAAACAAGCATGTCTACACAGAAGTGCAAAGATGAGCAAGTGGACACTTGAACATGTAACTAGAAGCACTTTTTATGATTGGTCATACAAACACCTTAACATTTAGACTAACTCCCTTAGACTTCTAAATTTCTAAGGCGCAGCATCGACTTCTTCAATAAAAAGACAAAACACAAGAAATTTCTTACCTTGTTCACAGTTTTTGCCACCGTAACCTATGAGACATTCACAGCCGTATGTGTTCCACTTGTTGACACACACTCCTCCATTTAGACACATGTCATTTGTGCAGAAGTTTTTCTTTGCTGTACAACCTGAAACATTAATCATAGAATCACATTTTATCTTAAAAATCCCTAAAAGCTGATCACTTTTCTCAGTCAGAGAGAGTACTGGTTCAGGAAATTACTTCTGGTTTTGACCAACTGAACAATTGCCCTAACCTGCTGCGGTGCCATTGTTAGCGATGTAGCTGGCCATGTCGATAGGTTTGCTGTCTATGCTCAGGTTTCTCATGCAACCCACAAAGTTTCTGTTCCTGACTGGAAAATCCTCAGGCAGGTTAGGAACTCCTCCCAGTAACAGTGGTCCTGTCAAGTCCAGGGACCTGCAGAACAACAAGACAAAAAAAAAAAAGTAAATAAAACCCAAAATGTGATTCACTTCCTTTAAACTTCCTCTGGTTGTCCAAAACTGTGATGAAATAAGAAACACACACATTTAAGGCCATTTTGCAACTTAACATGTTCTTGTTTGTTTTGTTTTTTTGAGGTCCCATATTTTACATTTTTTCAACAATTTCATATCAAGCATGAACAATTAGTTGATAATGGAATAACATGGGGAAGGGGGGTCCTTGTCATGGTGCGGGCCCTCTACCTCTACCTTTGTTGGGGCGGGGGGGATGTCCCTGGGGCCCTGGATCCTTTGCTTGGTCCAACAACATTGTTTTTAAATTGTATTACCCCAAATTTAGCCTTCCTTAATTGCAGCCATTCCAAAAGTGGCTCTAGTGAGCTCTACTGAGAACGGATTGTTTCTGTGTCTGAACCATTAAATGGTAATGAGTGGTGTCCACACCCCTCTCAATGACAGTATCCACTTCCGGGGCAGTGGTTGTTTCCCTTTGTGAGGTCACAAAAGTAAAGATGTCAGATTCACCCGTTGGAGCACACATTCGCTAAAAAGTGGAGCAAGCAAGTGAGAGACAGAATTTCTTCACTTTTGGGCATCATACACATGCCATGAGGACACATAGGACTGTTAGAAAACCTTTAGAAAGTGAATTTTGCATAATAAGGGACCTTTAAATAGGTGCAATTCAGAGTTGTCAGTACTCCCCTACGCTTCCTCTACTCAGGCAGACCTCACACCCTTGTTGTACCCACAGAAATGTCACCTTTACCATTTCTCTTCAATGTGTACACCTCAGCTTTCCAGTAAAACTCTCAGTCCTATTATCTGCAGAAATACTCTGATGACTCTGTAAATGTAGGGTGTGTTAGTGATAGACAAGAAGCTGAGTTTCCATACTAGGCTACAGCATTCACCACATCAAGAATGTGAACAGGACAACAGAGACAACAGAAAAACACTCTTTAAATCATGGAGAAGCAGTGGAGGTGGTAGAGGACTAAAGGTATCTTGCTTTTCACCTGGAGAAATAATTTCTTTATTTGGCATTAACAAATATTATTAAATCCAACACAACCACTATTTCAACTCTAAATTTTAATGTCTCAGATTTCATACAAGTTGAAAAATTACATTAGCCAGACAACTAAAGGATTGCTAGTCAGTGATGCCCCCAGTTTGACCCCTAAGATTGACCAAAGTAAGCCTCAGTAACAGAAAATAAGGTTACTGTGTAAAAGGCTTAAAGTTTTATAAGGCTACTGTGACTACTTGCATCACTATTACTAAGTCAAAATTATCACACTCAGCCGTGTAAGGAAACTACTTACACCCAGAGCTTCTAAAACATTAAACATCAAACACTAAATGGATTTAAGAGACTCAATTTTGGTGCAATTCTGCACAAATAAACACAAAATTAAAAAAAAAACAAAAAACAAAAACAAAACAGACACTGAATGTATGCTTGCATACAGCACAAACAGTTTTGCAGTGAGCATGAACAATTAGTTGATAATGGAATAACATGGGGAAGGGGGGTCCTTGTCATGGTGCGGGCCCTCTACCTCTACCTTTGTTGGGGCGGGGGGGATGTCCCTGGGGCCCTGGATCCTTTGCTTGGGCCACTCTGAATAGGCGACCGCCTATCTTGGCCCACGGGGGGCTCTGGCTGCGGCTCTTTTCTACCACCCCCCGGGTGGGGCTGGGGCCGTCTTCGAGGTGGGGTGGCTTGGGTTCGTGCTCCGAGGTTGCTGCTTATGGCCTGGGTCTCTGGGCTGCCCTAGTCTGCCTCTAGCCTCTGTAGAGGTGTGGTCGCATTTACATGATCTCACTTATCACTCCTCATCACTGATCACTCATTCCTCATCCTCTGCATGCCGACACAGTCACCAAGTTGTCCAGTGGGTTTATACACTGAGATAGTTTTTCTTTTTTTTATGTGAGTTTGTATCTGGTCAGTGTTGTGATACGTTTGTGATATGTCTTTTGATTTGGTCATTATTTAAAAACTCTCAATCACTGGCCCGTCTGTTTTTCTGTAAAAGCTGTAGGAAATTTTCTGGTGTGTTTATGTACAAATGTAGCAGTTTTTTGTCTGGTATTAGTGTGGATTGAAGGGTCGTTGTCTTCTGTCTGTGGTGTTTTTGTCTCTTCTTTCTTATTTCTGCTTTCCCTTTAGCTTCTTTTTGCTGTCTTCTTTCTTTTGCTGTCCCCTCTGGTCAGGTCAAGCAAGATTACATAGATTCCATGATTCAAAGTAAGTAATTAACAGTAATTAAATATATAAATAAAGGAATTAGACTATCAAGAGCAGCCTTACTGTATACCCATAAGCCTCCCCTTGACAAAGCAAATATGTTTGGCAGAATACAGCAACCAGACTATCATTCTGCTTGCCATGATGCTGGACAGGACAGGTTAAAAAAAAAAAAAGATGATGGAATAACTAAATCAACCATTATTTTACCAGGGATACAAATCGACTGAGGTAAGAAACTATTTTACACTGGTGACCTGGCCAAGATGGCAGCACAAGTACCAACAACCTACGAATAAAACCCATAGAAACTAGTATCAAAGCAAAAAGACAAAAATTTAGAAAAGAAGCATTCGGCAATAAAAAGGCATTTCTGTTACAATTGCTACTGCAATTTTGATACATTCCCAGTGGACTTAAGAAAAATAAAATTGACTTTACTCTCACACTTTTTTTTTATTGCACATCAGAGTAATAACTGTCTTAACTATCCAGTGCGACAAATTTAAAAGATCCTCTAAATGCATATCAATGTCTGTGACCTGTGCAACAAGTTCCTAAAGGAATGTAACATCATTAGCTTCCCTTTGAAGCTCCTTTCTGCCCCCACCCTTTTAATAGTAAATGTGTCTCGGCATGCTATCTCTCAAAGAGGCTCATTAAAAAAAAACTCTCAAGGTGGTTAATGTGTAATAAACACACTGTAAGTCCTCTAAAGCTTTACTGAGATGAACCTTTGGTTGTCTTAGGCCATGTCTGACAGCAGAAATGACACAAGGATGAACAGAGAGATTAAAAGGTGAATAGAAGACAGGACGGCAGAATGTGAGTCATGTAAGCTGTTGTAATGAAGACAACTTGAAGCTGCCCTTAAGGTACAACATATTCACCTATTAGCCTGACTAGTTTCTATGTGGGGTGTGTGATGGACTGCACGCAGTGAGGGGAAAGTAAAAGTGGGTAAAAGAGTTCTTACTTCTTCTGTCCAGTCTGGGTTCCCTGGGCAGCACAGGAATAGTTGCCGATCTGCGTTCCAAAGCGAATTGCCATGGAGATGTCACAGTCGTCCACAGCAACCACAGCAACCTTTTCTGCAGAGGGTCCATGAGGGATGCCTAAACGCCCAATGTTAGGCTGAAAAACAAAGATGTTCTTACTTTTTCTATGATGATTAAAATAAAAAAAAATCAATAAATCCTTTGCAACAAGAAATAAAATGGATAAACTCCTCTTTGCTCATAAAAATGAACTTCTTTACACTCTTTTGTTATGGTAAATAACCTCAACGGACTGAATTTGGGTAAAACATTTCATGCTTGATTCCTTTCTTTGTTCCTTTTCATTCAATGTGACAAAGTTGGCTGAGACAGCAGCGTGCTCAGTTCTGGTTGGTGCTCCACAAACGATGTCTGCCTGACTTGGAGCAGAAGTGCACAGGCAAAGTAGGCTAATTCCTCCATCAAGGTTTGTGACCGACAAATGTTGATCAGAGAAAATGTGGATTTGCTTAGAAAATCAGGCCACCAAATCGCTTTAGTTTTTCTAATACTAAACCTGAGGCCGAAGTTTTAACAATGTTTGTAACAATAATAAATAATGCTCTTTTGCAGATAGGCAAATGTTATATAAGGCTTTTCTTGTATAGAAATGACAATTCTCACACTTCATTTTCCTTTTCTCTCATGGGAGAGTGGTGAATCTCTGTGCCATTAAAGATACAACAATGTCAGAACAGATTTCAGATCTAGTCACATTGCCATGTTTACATAAGACACCTGGAAGTCTAAGGTTGACAGGTTAAGCAATGACAAAAAAAATTTTTCATGCTGCTATAAAGCACGTCAATACAGCTTCATGTGGAAACGAAAAGACAAAAATACCATTTTTGACATTGATATTAAACACTGAATGTTGACTACATAATGTGCATTGCAACTGCAAGTGAGTTTGAGAGAAAGAAATACAAAGAACAAAGTGAGGAGAGAAACGAGGCATGGATGGGAAAACATTGTTGGTGTGCATGTGTTTATTTCCAACAGAAATAGAATTAGAGTAATGAGATATCGGTGGGGCTGAGACTCGGCAAACAAAGAAAGAAAAAAAGAACGGGGCAAAAAAAAGAAAAAAAAAGAACAGACAAAAGCAAAGGAAGTTGACTGACCAGAAAAAACCCACAAACAAAAGAGAAAGTGGTGTACATGCCAGAAAAAGAGCAACAGAGTGGTGCACTGTCTGTTATTTTGGCCCAGGTGGGCTCCAGTCCGGGCATAGTTTCTAACCCACAGGGAGTTTTATTGTAGTTTTCCTGCCACTCCCTTCAACTAGCCTCGTTTCCATCTATTCTACTAAAAACACTAAAAGACTTTCCATCAGATGAACAGGAAGCACACCACCACTGACACCGCAGCTGTTTTCTCTCTCTTGTAGGTCTAATCTCATTTGGATTCTCCTTGATACCACTTTTCTCACCCCTCAGTTTCACAAGCAAAATCAAACAGACACACACTAAGCTTGGACTAACTGGCTAAGCTTGGACAGAAGAAGCAACAGAAGCTACACTAGGTGTGGTCAAGGAGCACTGCCTCTCACATACTTAAATATCTCAGAACTAAAAACATAGCAGCTATGGTTTGAGACAGACAGCGTTAAAAATACAGGAAATATAAGATAGACATCAACGCAGTCAATTTATTGTCATTTTACATAATTTATTGTGATTTTTACTGGCTGGCAGATGCAAGAGCAATTTTTTTTTAAAGGTTGTGATTACAATTTCCATTGCTAAATACTGATTAATATGTCATTCACTTTCTCCTTAGTCATTGCAAAACTGTAAATAAAATGCCAAATGCAATCTACCAAAGTCCAAAAGGACGTGTACAAACATTAACCTTCAAGAACCTGAACTACAACAAGCCAATGTAAAGAAAGGAGACTTAACAATAACAATAATAACAATAAGAATAATTTATGCTGTATTTTAAAAATGAATTAAAATGTCCCCCTGCTGTTCCATCACACGCACACTTCTCTAGCTTCACTAACCTATCAACATACAGTAGATCTGTATGTGTCAATAACCTATAGTAAATCTTTAGTGTATGTAGATTAACCTTAACTCTGCCACCAGAAACCAGTCAACCTTCTTTTCAGGTGTCTGTGAGTGGTAATCACCAAACAACAGAACCACCACTGACATTATACAGCTGAAGAAACAAAAGTT
Organism: Rhadinocentrus ornatus; assembly: GCA_037177495.1. Lineage (NCBI taxonomy): Eukaryota > Metazoa > Chordata > Actinopteri > Atheriniformes > Melanotaeniidae > Rhadinocentrus > Rhadinocentrus ornatus. Next base: position 12,962,608 of record JBAMHW010000026.1, on the reverse strand, counting down.
AGTTTAAAAAATAAATAAATGAACAAGATGAACATTGCTAAAAATCCTTAATCAGAATTAAATGCATCAACTACTTTCTGACTATTGCAAGCAGCTCTGTAAAATACCAGGCTTGTGCTCGGATTTGTGAGGATATATTACGCATTCTGTGAAATATGCATGAATGTCTCCTGCAGACAGGCTGTGATCACTGAACACTGTTACTCTGAGAAATATGACAACTGCAAAAAATAAATAAAAAAATTCCCAAAGCAGTACAACTTGTAACCTGGAGTAGTAGAAAATGTTGAAAACAATATAAACCCTAACACAAGAACTAAACTAATATAATAACCAGAGAGAAAACATCTATTTTCAGAACTGAAACACATTTTGGAAATGGTGCAGTTTGACTGCACACAAATATGTGTATCACTATGGCATGTAGTGAAATAGCTTCTGAGAAGGATCACATTCCTCTAAAATCAGGTTAAATTAGGGGGAAAACTCCAGCTGGGAATATCTGCTTTCAGTATTTTTATCTGGAGCTTTATTGAAACTTTACTGTGACCAGATATCACAGCTGTACTGTAAGTCAAACATGAAAAAAGAAAAAAAAAATCTTGTTTTTGTCAGCAATTCCCATAAAAATATTGAAAAAAAAGTTCTAACACTATTGGAAATAAATTCAGGAAGCAGAGGGAAAACAAACAAAAGAGTGTGATAATGGTGTGTAAACTGCTTTCAGGGACTACTAAAGGTAGTTTAGCCAATGTTGTAGTGACTCTGATTGCAAACCCTTATCACTCTTGAGCTTAGTAAAGCAAAAAGATGAGATAAGTACAAAAAGAAGTAAAACACCAGTCAGGGAGATAGACACCTAGATCTTGTACATAATGGACCCGCATATTGTCAGAGCAGCTGTTACATGCGGTGATAGTTTATAGACTCACTCACACAAACACAGACACTGTGCGAAACTATTAGCTACTGTGTACAGTGTACGTCTATAATGCGCATGTTTTATGAAGGGCATTAATACAGATGTTTATGTACTCATATGTATAATAATGTATTTGATATTCTGATGCACAGGAAAAAAGATCTGGTGAAGCATGTACAGCATTAGATGAGATAAGTCAGAATTCAGTGGATTTACAGAAAATTATTTATCTTGCCTCCCTTTTCAGCAACAAAAAGCCATTAAATGAATGTAACAACAATACATCTGAATTACATTTTTAAACCAAAACATAGCAAGTCTGTTTGCTTTGTTTGATTGGTTTTTTTCTTCTTCTTCTATTTTTTTATCATGGGTAAGTGTCCCTTTAGGTGCATTCATTGGAACAGATTTAGATAAATCACTCAAAAGAAAAAACTACACAAATAGTCAAACACAGCCACCTCTCACTTGACAAATGAGTCGTTTTGTTAGTTAAGCGTGTCTGTTTACTCATGTTATGATTATTAGAGCTGTCAAGTTTTACAGGCAGATTTCTGACCCTTGTATAAAATTGCACTTGGACTTCACTTTAAGGGGCCCCATGAGAGTCCTTTATCTACCCTCTGCCCAACTTGGGGCTGTTGAAGATTCCCTCTCTGAGGAGTCGTCTCCAGGGGCAACTTGCTTGCTGCAGCCATGACAACACACTACATCCACACAGCTTGCCACAAAGACAAAGACTGCAGAAGAAACAAGTGCCATGGCTGCAAGACCACATACATGCATTACAAAATCACAGAAATTTCCATGTGCAAGGCAACATCCCACTTAAACATACAAGAACACACCCAGCCACGCACACACACACCTCCATGCCTGTCAAAGCTAAAAATGACAACTTAACAAGGTCTGCACCAGGAAAAATACCAGATTCAGTACATGCAAAGCACAGTTATAACAAGGGAGTATATGAGTGTGTGCATGTAGTGACTGTGTGTGTGTAAGGGGGGATGCAGGGCAGAGCTGCAGACGGCCGCACAGTTAATTTTGATCGTTAAGGAAAAAGGGTGCACAGTCTTTCACTTTATCTGCCTTCACCCGAGGAAGTTCCATTGTTGTTTGGAGTCTGGGACGAATATTACACTTGATGGTGAATGGGAAACACGACCTTTTTTGCAGCTTAGAGTCACACGTGTGCAAATTATTCCCCAGAGTTAAACTCAGAGACCAAACCTTTTTTTATTAATATAAAGTTCCAGTTATAGAGTTTTAGTGCTTCTACTGGATCCAAATAAAAAAGTAAATCCAAAAAAATATGGTTATGTACCAAAACTCTCCTTGATAAAAGTCTATGCATGCATGTATTTGTGTTGGAGTATGTTTGTGTGTGTGTGTATTTCTGGTTCATGTTTGGCCCTGTCACACACAAGCTAGTGCACACCACCTTCTTGTTATCAGCAACAAACTCTGTCATGTCCACATTACTTCATCTGTCTTCTGGCTATGTAAACCTAGAAGTGTGGATTATTCAAACACACACACACTCCCCCACACGCATAGTTTTTAGAGGCCTTACACAATGCTTAGATGTCCTGTGTTCAAGCCTATATGTTACTGCTGTTTCCCTTGGGTCATCTCACTTCTACCGCTCAGTATAACAGATGGACGGCGGCCACTGTTCCTGTGTTGCTTTCAAGAAGCAAAACAAATTCTTTGATGACACATAAAGTCAGGTATGAGTAATTGTATCCTTTTTGGAACAGATTGAGAAAATTCCCCATGCAAAGATTGTATCTCAACATCAATTGTGATTGATGATTTTCCACTATTAAAAGGAAATTTCTTTTCTCTCTGACTCATTTTGCCAAATATAACTTTTGAAATCAGGCACCTTGCATTTTATTATGTTTACACAATTGTTGCATATCCAAGCAGAACTAAAATAATCCCAGTCATCTTGAAATTGCTTTTGGCTTGATAACGTACAATAAAATGTTGGCAACAGCAGCAGTTATGCATCTAAATCTGTGACTATCTAATCATTTTGTAGACAGCCTATCAGAAGAGTAAAACAATTAAGGATAACGTGGCCTGATAATGTTTAACAGTAAATTTAGTGCAATAAAACCACACTTAATGAGAATAAAATAAGAGATAAGAAATACACAAGTGCGGAAAGATAAGAAAAAATAATCATTAGCCAGAAATGCAAGAGAGGATGAAGATGAGGAGGAAAAAAATCTTTACTAATAAGTGAGGGATGTTTTTTTAATCTGTTGAGCCCTGTGCATATTTTTTAGGCTTGAAATATGCATACCTAAATGCAGTGAGTATATTTGTGTAGCCACAAGCTCTATTTGAATATTTTAGAGGTCATAGTAAAGGCAACACTTGTGAAATTTTCTAAGATGAGTAATTATCAGTACTCTCTAATGGAGGATAAATAAAGATGGCACACAGCACAAATAAAAGTTTCAAGCTTACGTAAAAACAGGAAAGAGTATGAATATCTAACAGCTATCAAATTATAGTGAGATGTCTGAACACTATCTCTGCAAAGGCCACCTCTGATAAAAGGGAAAAGAAAAAAATTAGAGGGATTTAAGTATTGACAGTTCAGGCGACATCTCCAAAATGGCCACTTTGGGACCATCTGTTCTCAAGCACAAGACAAAGACTCAAGCTTGAAAATGTTAAAACTAGAATTGAGGTTTCCTCTCTTTGGATTTAACATGAACACTTCTCTGACTTTTCTATGCCACCGAAGTTAACAGTTTTTGTTCATGCTAGATAAAGTAAGAGAAATTTTCTCTATTCTGTGTCACAAACTCTTTGACATCACAGGAGGAAGGAATGTATAAACTGAATAAGGTAACAGTTAGGCCTTCATGTGAAGGCGGTCTAAAGTGAATACACTTTGCACATTTACTGTTCCTACAGGTTTATTCTGCTTAAAAGTTACATTCACAAGTGTTTAATAAAATAAATTCCCCTTAAAATTATAAATACACATATAGAAACAATTGTAGAGGATGGACCAGCTTGTGAGCTGTGTGACATATGAAGCACATATTTATTACAAAAGACTTCTCTGACTAATGCTGAGTGTTGTTAATCCTGCCTGTCAGAGTCAGTGCTTCAGCCTGCCAGTCTCCTTCCAAATAACACAAGATCATTACTCACTGAGTGGCTACCTACCTGTCTGCCTGCCAAGGCTCAAATATGTTTATTTCACCTGAGCAAACGTCAAAGGGGAAGGTTAATAAAAGCTGACAGATGAAAAAGAAAGACTTTCCTTTCTGCTTGTAGACAGTTACTTAACGAGAGAGAAATGTTTTGTAAGTAGGAGAACTAAGTCTGAATCATAAATGCTGCCGATAAAAAGAAAGACCTCTGCACTGTGAAACCAGGCTTAGGCAATTAAAAGATGGAAGGCCAAATTTTCTTGCCATCATTACAGGTTCTGTAACTCTGGTCCTTTGGGATAACTGTCTTTGTGGTTTTGCATGTTCCCTGCTCCAACACACCTGATGAAATTAACTGGATTTCGTTCTGCTGCACAAGCCTGTAAATAAACTATTAATTTGAGCCAGATGAGTTTATTTAAGAATTAAAAAAAACAAACAAATTAAAAAAAAGGTATTCTTGGTGCAACACAGACTAAAGGTCCTGCTTTAAATTATTGTAGAATTTAATTTCCCGCAGGGGATTAATAAAAGATTTTTCATTTAACTGTAGTTAAGCTTTGCTTTGATAAAGATGTACCCCGCTGACCTGTCGAACAGTAGTAGTAGCTTTGTGGAGCTATGCTTTGACACTGTTTTTTAAGTGTACAAAGATGACTAAAAGAAAACCTTTTGTCACACAGTGTCTTGTTTTATGCATTGACAGTCGAAAACCAAAGATTTGCTTTGTGGACTTAATATTGTCATGTACAGCTGCTGTCTGAGCTTTTCACCTTTGCTGCTTCTTTCTTCAGCACTCTTTGTATTTTGTCCTCTGCGATTAAAATCGGTTGTTGCTGGTCAACTTCTACCAAACATTCCACATAAGTTTGACACATGTTAATGTTTAAATTATATCTAATGCGATTAGGCGAAAGACTACACCCAAGTCTGTCTTGGTTCAACACTCCAAATTTTTTACTCATGAAATTAGAAGAATGCAGATGTAAACAATGCCTCCTTGCCAACAAATATGTAAGCATTTTATCATTTAACAAGACCCAAATCATGCAACACAAACACACTTCATCTTTTTGAAGAGCAAGAGAGCTTCACAGGGCTTGAAAAAAAGTGATTACATGCATGTGGTTTTTGGGGAATGAGGACCAAAAGTGACACATGTCCTACCTCTAGGAGCCAGAAGAAAGTCAGGTTCCACAGGAGCAAAGTCCACAAACACTCTACAGTCAAACAGACAAACTAAAACCCACACCATCTACTACAGCATCTTTCTATACTCTCAAACCTCTAACACCCATGCTTTAGAGGCCAAGTTAACCTCGCCTATCTGAAGAGTACATACAGTTGAGCTAGTATAGAGACATTCATATACTTTATTAGACCCAGGGCAAGAAAAGCACCAATGACTAGGCTAGAGGTCAGAGGTTACCTCCTTCTGATCGAGCTCCAGCCAGGCGGTATAAATCGGGACACGCAGACCCCCACTGGAGTCCACCAGACTCCCCCCGTCCTGGGAGAGAGACACCGTGAAAGAGAAAGACAGCGCATTAGACCTGCTGCCCATAACCAAGCCACATCGATTTACTACAGTATACGTTGAGTATTTACGCACATTTATTCATGTGAACCGATCGTTGCTCCAGTTTGAGTGATCTGAAAAACACGCTCTACAAACCTGCATGTGGTTTGTGTGTTTGGATGTTTGCATGTCCACGTCTATTCAAGTGTTGGAACACATCAACGCACAGCACATCCACAGAAATGTCCTTGTGCATTTGCTTTGTGTGTTAACAAAGGCATGCATGCTCAAGTGTCTGTGGTTACATCTGCCACCAGCCGGCCTGCTAACAATAATTACATCCATAGTAAGACATAATTTCCTCTTTCCCCACTTCAAAAACACCTCTCCCAACACTTTGCACAATAGGCTGCAACTCATGCGCCAAAGCCTTCAGACAAACAGATTTATGTCACACTGGGAAACACTAACCATGGCACAACCATGCAAAAGCACTAAAATCGTGCTAGCATGTGTTGAGACTGTTACATGGCAATGACATAAAAGATGGTTTTGTGAGCACGCTTACGCCACAACCCTAATGCTTTTTTTGTAATTTATCCTTTCATAAAGGGCTTACATTGTTTAGACTGCCATACAAACTACATAAGATGTTACAAGTAAAATAGTAGCCCCCTGGTACTGTGTTTATGTAATGATAACCTTAACTGTTGGAGGTGTGTGGAAGCCCGTGGCATGAAGAACAACACAGCCTCTTCCTTTGACAACACACCCTGCTGGGGAACACTCAGGCTTCACCTCAAAAAAATAAATACTTAACCTTTCTAAAAAGCACTTAGCAGAGACAACACAACCGTGTCTGAGCAGAAACCCATCATGTTGCAGTCCCTCTTCTCTCTCTCACACACACACACTCTGTGCACAGCTGGTGAAATGTCTATGACCATCACACCAAATAAGGACATCATCTCTCCCTGTATCTCATGGCGACCACCCAGGAAAGGCACATACACTGGCAATAAAAGTATAACAAAAACGGAGGGAGGACAACTCAAAACCACCTTCAGGCTCTTAAAAGTATATTTTAATCTATTGTCAGCCCACATGTAACCCTGTTTGTGTGTGTGTGCGTGTGTGTGTGTGTGAGAGAGAGAGAGACTAACTACTGTGAATCCAAAAAATTCTCAAACATCAACAAAGAAACACAAAGAAGAGGATAAGAGCCTGTTTATTTTACAGCGCAAACAGAAGATTTTCAGAATCTGTCTTACGACGAAGACCAGAATGACCAAAGAAAATTAAAACTTTTAAAAAGAAACAGCAACTTTAGACAAGCTGGTTTTAACTGGATTTATTTATACTCGCCAACTCCAGCTTTGTCATTACATCACGTATGTAAGATTTGTGGTTCTTGTGTCATTTGTCCTGATTATTCTTTTTTTTTTTCTGCATTAAATATCAGTGAAATTTAAAATTTACAGCAGACACAAGCCAAAAGTGCTTTCTGTAACCAGATTTTCTTTAGCTGAAGTTACAAAGACAAAATAGCTAAATTAACAGGAACTTGAGGTCACAAATCTCTGATTTGTCATTACTGGATTGTTGCAGCTGTTCAAGTCGGCGTGGAGTCAGCTCCAGTCACAAGTCCCATTCTGCCCACTTGTCCAGATCCTTAATCTGTCTCTCTCACTTAGCAACAAATGCTGTCATTGCATTTTACAGTCCTTTAACTTCTCTCCTCCAACCCCTCCAGCTTCCTTCTTAGTTAGCTAATTGTTTTTTATTCTGTTTATGTTTCTCCTGTAGTAAATTACTACTACTACTCGAAAATGTTTGAGTTTACATCAAGATTTAATGAAATCTTTAATAAAGAATATATAAACAGTAAATATGAATGAAGTATGAAGTAGTACTCCTTTTGCTTGCAAAGTGCAACTTGCAAAAGTATTTCATATGTTCAAGCTGCACCTGTCCTTATTTGAGTGACAGGTTTTAAGATACAACTTAACAACTAAGTTAGAGATGTTGCAGCGATGGAATGCAAAAATATACTCAGAGTACATTAAAAAGTATGTCACACTATGCCGTGAAACAATTTGCAAGTATATTCTGATGATGAAAGCCGTGCTATGTAAACAGCACCAGTGAGGCCCATGTGAAGAACAGCAAGAGCAGAAACAAGTGAGCTTTCGGTACTTGCTGGTGATAAGAGCCAGCTAAGCCTGTCTGGGAATGCTGTCTACACACTTTCTCTGCAAATATCCCAGTGCACATTATCCAGCATGACACTATTACAATTCTAACTTCAACTTACATTAAGCTATTTTTTGCAGCTTTTCTTTGCTAAATTTGGAACTTTGTGGATGAATAATAAGTTATTTATAGCTTTGGTTTACTAATAATCGTTCACTTACCCAATGTTTGTTTTTTGTCACTGACTCTGAATTAGATATGGTAATCTCTGGTGATATGTGAGCTTTCACTTGAAAAAGAGGGTAAATGATTGAGTAAAATGGTTTCTAGATCTTCAAATCACCAATTTCACATGAATCAAGCCAAACAAAATCAGACAACTTATATGATTAAGTTAAAATTAATTATTTGATTTATAAAAAAGAAACAAATGTGTGTGAAACCTCTCAGTTTACTTAAAGTTTTCATCAGCAATAGCTGCACGCCAGAACATCTGAGTGCACAACAAATCAGAGGAGCAAAACATTTAACCCATTCTTGCATCTATGCTGCTCTTCTGCACATTATTCTGTACATCACTTCCATCTCTTCTCATAATCGATGCAATGAATAGTGACTGGCTGAGCAAAGCTGCATGGAAGTCTAAATAAAAAGGCTGCAGGTAATACTCATGAGAAACAGGAGCTCTCACAAACAACTGGCTCCAAAGCTAGAAATAATGAAAGTCTATTGATGTCAGTTTTATCCAGAGCTTACAACTACATCCTCCAGTTCTCACCAGCAAAACAAAGTTTGTTGTTTGTTTGAAAGCTATTTAAAAGCTCTTGAGTTAAGATTTTTTTCAACTGCAAAGTCCAAGGTCAATTATACAACTTCCAGTTTGTTTCGAATCAAGTCCTTTATAAGTGTTGATTTTTGTTACGCTGAGTTTATAGTCAGTGAAAAGACCCATTCAGGTGCCTCAACAAACAACCATGATACAACTGACATCCTGCCATGCGTCCTGCTAAATGACACCATTTCCTGTAACAAGAGACGTCATTTCCTGTAGCACATCAAACAACACATCAAAACCCAAAACAAAACCTCCTGCTGCTCCAGGAATACCCTTAACATTCTTTAAGCTGTGTTGATGTGCCTGTGTATTCTGTTTAGATTTAGTTTGCTGACACACTTAGCTGTCATTCAGACATTACTCTGTGAAACTTCCGAAAAGTCTCTCATTTTTATTGTGCGGAATTTCTAAAAGCTGTACAAACATTCATAAATATACACTCTTGGTTTTTCTGCAATCCACAGTTACAAACACACACACGTACACAAAGCTTTCCAATCAAACCTGATCAATGCAACAATGGGTAGCCCATGTCTGTTGTCATGCCAACCATCCCTTGACCTTCGACCTGTTTTTTAAAAGAGGCACCATGATATTTGTGAAGACAGCCGCCACATCTTTAAAAGGGGGCACTTATGAAACCATGCACAACTTCACTCGCCTAATCATCTGACACAATAAATCACCATCGCTGCATGCATGTGTGTGAATGTGTCGTTAGGACCGTTAAACAGAAACTGGGGCTTGTGGGAGGTGATCAACCTCGGATTAAGTTGCCCAGATTACTTGGACATGTATTGAGATGGCTAAATGCAAATTAGTGACTCACTAAAATTGGCTGCACAATATTTTTAGACTTTTTTAGACTCAAAAATGAGCATCTAGAGATGGTCAAGAGGATCTTAACCAGGGCTAAAACATTACTCTGTGTTATTTATGGTTTGACTGTATTGTATTAGTTTTCCAAATAAGACACGTCAACAAACTAACAATAATTTTCTAAGATAGTAAAAGTTTAAAACTGTTGTCTGGTAGTTTTTAATATCAAGAAGCTAAACTTGACAGCATGATATGTTTTTCTGGAGCAACACGGTTTCAGTTAAATGGTAAATGGTCTGTACTTGTATAGCGCTTTTATCCACAGAGCTTTACATGTACGTCACATTCACGCACTGATGGCGGAAGCTGCCATGCAAGACGCTCAACCACGAACCATCAGGAGTAATTAGGGGTTCTGTGTCTTGCTCAGGGACACCTCAACATGAGCTTAGATGGTCCAAAAGTCTCAGCTGCAGTTTAAAGTTTGCTATTAATTTCTAGTTTTTTTTACAATTTATATTATCCATCTTAACTAAAAAAAATTTTAACCAACTTGACAACATAAAAGCTCCCAGTTTACATGACATGAATATGGATTACATCATGCCTGCAGAATAGGGCTGTGATCTTCTGCCTCGTCTCTCTGGGATATGAAAGCAATCCTGCCTAAAGACAAATGCCTGTGTGAATTTAAGAGCGACTGTCTTTTCATGCACAGCACACATATGTATCCCTTCATTCATGTCCGTGCATTCTCATGTCAACACACCTACTTTATTTTGAGAACATTACTGCTTTCTGCCAGATACATTTCCACTAATCCCTCCAGCAACTGATGCAGGATTAAATTACCATCAGTCAATCTGACTTCTGATCATTCAGCTCATGAAGAAAAAAAGGGGGAAAGAAGCTGACCCCATGTCAGCACAATCGGCCTTGGGATAATTTAAAGGAATGTGGCACCAGCTCTACAAATCACGGCTCCATTTTAAGACTCAGTGGAAAGCACCCACCTACTGCTTTACACACCAATAACACCAACAATGCACTGATAATGCTGGTGTAATACAAGTGTGTTTTTGTGTGCAGACTACTTGTGTCTGCATGTCAGAGCAGCAGAAAGTAAGTCTATAGAATCAGTACAGCTAAATAAATAAAAGCAAACTGCATAGAATAGGAATGAAGAAGGAAATCTTTTAGGACACAGCAATTAATCTCTCGTTTCCACAGTGATGTTCCTACAAACTCTTGACAACCTAATAGACAAAACAAAACAAAGAAGTCTTCAGTGCCAACAGGCTGTATCCTGCACATAATACCACCAGTATTCGGAGGCCTTGCAGCAGCACTAAGGCAGGTTTAAACCATTGTCTCTGTGGCATCATTATGCTGTTTGGACATTGAAGAGAGGGACACACAGCCTAAATGCTCCTCAAACAATAGATACAGATGTGACCCTGCAGCTAACATGGTAAAGTACAGCAGCCCGATTCATCACCTTTGATAAATACTTCCCTGTCAAGGCAACAGAGTATGCTATAGGCTCTCTAAACGACACAAGAAAGAGGTGAACAACCTGTGAAATATGAGAAGGTGTGCATTGTAGGCAAGTGTTAGACCAAGAACACGAGCACTCCCTTCAATACACTGCGAAAGGCAGGTGCTGCTGAAACATGATGCTTCGTTTCTGGGGTCAGACCAGTGATGCTGCAGCTTTCAGCTTCACATATATAAAGTGAACAGAAAGGAAAGAGGAAAGAAAAGGCATCCAAAAGGGTATTGAGGTGTGTTGTAAAAGCCGAGCAAATCATCTAACACATGGTGACTCTTGACGGCTGAACACACTGATGTCATGTCACAAAAAAAAAAAGATTGAAAGTTTGTTTAGTTATTTTTTCTCCTTACTGTAAATGAGTGAAACTGGTCTTTAACCAGGTAGAGATCTACACCTTATGGCCATATAAGCCATGTTATTCATCTATTACACACAATATTGCCATTTATTATCAATGATCCAACTGATGCCTTCCTGGACAGAAAGTCCTAAATACAAGTACCAAAACTTAACTTTCAATTCTGTTGATTGAATAACATAACAAACAGCCAGACACAGTACAATAGCTTGCACATCCTCTGAAGGACAGTCTTATCTTATTTCCCGTCTGGTTAAATGTTATAAGAACAATACCTGTAGGCTGTGGAAGTTTGTTGGAAAATGATACCATCTACTCACTGCAATATACGCCTCTATAATATAATACTGAAGCTGAAGATGATACCTGTGCAAGGTTTTGCAATAATCGCAGCCTCTTTTCTGATTAAATAAAGAAGAAAAAAGATCGTCGTGAGAACATCTTAGAAAAAGTTTAGACTAACTAAGATCTCTAATAATTATGTATCCAGGCTGTATATGAAAACAGTAAGCACTTAAATGCATACATTTGTTTATCTAGAGGAAGGATACAGTTAGTGAACGTCTGACCCCTAAAGCTGAAGTGAGGCGCCAGTGCTTCTTTCAAAGAAAGTGAGCTAATCGAGTAAGGTAAACCTTCTCTTTTAAGATAATCTCATGACTCAACAGTCAAGGTCAGCTGCTTTGGTAACTTCAAATACAACAATATTTCACATACTCAACTCCCACAACACACCTCAGCTCATTCATTCAGCACAGGATAATAACAGTACGACCACTAAATGATATGAACTGCGCATCTTTGATAAGTTACATTTCCTTATTATCAAGCGGCAAAATCTGCAAAGCAAGAATCATATAAGTCAACATGTAGTTAACCCCATCTTCTGTTTGCTGGTACTAAAGAGGAAATGTTGAAAACTCTTGTTAAACTAGAAAAGTAAAAGAAATAGAAGAACCGGGCAGTCAGTTTATAACATTCCTTACCCTGTTGTAGTAATGGAGCTGGACAGTGTGCCACTGTCCATCACTGACCCCACCTGGGATGTACGGTGACACCGTGGTCTTTCGTTCACCTAGATGACAAGTGAACATAGAAATAAAGACGAGAGAAGTGATGAGAGAGGATAAAACTGCATAGATGTAACTTTTATGCATTTAATTTATTCAGTGTTTCCAGAATGAAACTCCTGTGATCAATGAGGTCTGTACACTCTGATCATGGAAAAATGCTGAAAAATACACCCCAACTGACATCATCACAGTTTTCTCTTCGAAATAAGGAAACTGGCTACTTTTTGAACAAACTGGGAACTGATTGTTGAGCTTCCTGGTATTTCAGTGCTGTGATGTAGCCACATTGTGCAGCGATCCGGTAAAACTTGTTTATTTTTCTTTAATCCAATAACAGTCTTTTGCAATTCTAAGCAAACAGGTGGGAAAGGGAATCAAGAACATCCCTGAATTGAACTTTTCATGTATAAGAAAAAGAATAATTAAATAAGACGAGTGCCGCTCAGAAATTTGACATATTCAGCAGGTTAAACTAACACACTGAACACTATCAACACTGTTAATGAGTTACCTTTATAGGTAAATTATCTTAACATGCACAAACACACAAAGAACATCAATCAACTGTTAAGAAAGCTCGTATCAATGTGTGGCTTCAACGGCTCCAAGTGGGAAGACTGTAGAGCACAACAGCGTCAGATTTACTGAGGGTTTACTCTGTTTGTCAAGGGCAGGAGCAGCCTGCAGAAAAATTTATTGTGATGGAAATTAGCAAACACCAGTTCAACACTGACTAGTAGTGTCTCCATGTCGTTGCAAGAGTGCATGTGAAAGTAGTGATGTCCTACTTTGCAGATGAAAAAAAGAAAAAAAAAGTTAATTATTACTAGGAGCATTGCATTTGATGATTTATGCACTTCGTCTTTTTAAAATGTTGAAGTAGGGCACCAGGAATTAGCTTCTGTCCCAAACCGACGTCACCCAACATAATCATATTAAACTGGATTCCTCCCTGTATGGTGCCATGGGAAAGTGGCCTAAGTCTAAAAACAACAGTAGCCACCCCAAAGAATGTGTGTTTGATCTACAATTCAACAGTTGCCAGAATAAACAATGACTGAGGGTGTATGTGGGATTACACTTGAGTGAGTATGATGTTCATATTTAGTGTGAATGAATGCTTTGAAAAAGTTCTATTTATCTGTGTTACCTTGCTTGTGGGATTTAGTGTATGTGTGTTGTAGAGGCATTATTGTGACTTAAATGCCTGGGCTATTCATAGTTAGTCTGGCAGTTGAATCCCACATCTATCCCTCTTACCTATATACACAGAGACATGCATGCAGATTGCAAGAAAATGCAATCTTTCATAATAAATATTTTACATTCTTGACACATTTTGCCACATTAGGTAAATACAACCTCAGAACATTTTATACCATATAATAATCTATTGTGCAAAAACAAAGCTCAAATGCAGAAACAGTGTGTACTTAGGAGCCAAACTTAAAGTAATGACTCTTAAACTTACTTAACTTAAAGTGTCTCACATCATTGTAAAGCAAGTTTGGTCCACTCTTCTTTATAAATTATTTCAGTTCATTGAGGTTTGCAAACATTTGTTCATGCACAGCCACTTAAAATCCAAACATAGCCTTTCAGTTGAGATGAAGTCATTGCAACACCTTTATACTTTTCTTGTTCAGGCTTGAATGAATTTGGGATCAATGTCCTGTTTCAGTTTCAGATAAATTTTTAACTGTCGGACAGATATTCTAATAACTAACTTCAGAATACTTTGATTCACAGAGTATTTTAGTGATTGTAAGGCACCCTATTCAGAAGGTCCAAAACAGCCCAAATCACTCTCCATCGCTATACTTGACAGGTGGTATAATGTGCTTGTGCTGATATGCTAATGTTATCTATTCACAGGATATTGATTGAGAAGTTTTACGGTTTATTCAGATTCAACTTTGCAAACCTAAGCCAAACCTCTGCTCTTTGTAGAGAAAAGAGGCTTTCCTCTGGCAACCCTCCCAAACAAGTCATACCTGTTCAGTCTTTTTCTAATTGCAGTATCATGAACTTTAACTTAAATTGTGTTTATTTAGTTTTAAAATCTTGAAAGGACTTTAATAGGAGTTTACACTTTCTTTTTCTCATGATTGTGTTTAAACTGGCACATTTAGACTTAACACTCAATCACAAAACAACATCCCCTTATCTAAAGAACGCAACCATTGATAAGAACAATTTAACCAGGTCTTTGTGAAAGTCACTTCAGATAAAGTGTATTCACATCTGAGGTAATCTGCTTACAATGATCTGATATACACAATTACTTCAAGTGGTAATGACATGCATAGGAAAGCAAACACAAATTACAGGGCCTAACCTCCAGAAAAAGTGAGCTGAATCTGTTCATCGATGATCTCCAGGGCAATGAAGTCATGTTTCTCATTGAACCTGCCATTGTAGAGAAGCAGAGCATTTCTTTCTCTTGTAGCAAACCTGCAGGAGCACATGGATTACAGATGTTTTAGTCGATAAAAGTCACACTTAAACCCCCCCAAAAAAAGAGCAAACAATCAGATTTGTATCACTGAATACACTATGCCTGGTTTCTATTGCTCTGTGCTCACATTTCCTCTCACAACTCTGACCACCTTCCCAACTCAAACAGACCATAACAGAAAGGTTGAAGACCTTGTAGATAGCTTTATGATAACAGACTGAGGAGCCCTTGAGGAAAAAATCTCTTGCCAAGGAAAGTGTGTAAAAGGATGTGCACTGCACAGAGGAAACCGTTTTCCTGCCTTAAAAGATGTATGACTAGTACCCACTAGGCATCACCTATTGATGTCTGTTCCACAAAGGTGCAAAGATCAGATGTGTGGTTGCTAGTGCCAGTGTTTGGAGTATAAGGTGAGGGCACAGAAGTCAGCAGACAGATGCCAGTGAGGCCAGGAAGGCAGGAAGTCAGGACCGCTGTAACCAAACACTGATAAGGGAAATCATCACGCAGCCTTTCCTGTTTTCACCCCACTGCAAACCTTTCTCACCTTGATGTTGATGAATTTGCATCATGAGGCTCACACCAATTATAACTGGAAACAAAGGGTATTAAAGTTTTGTTTGTCATAACCTTAAACATCTATCTTGGTGCAAAATGCTTGAACTGGGTTACATATCTTCCATCAGTTTTAGTTTGAGTAAATGAGAAACAAACATTAAAAAGTGCACGATCTTATATATGAATGTGTGCACATGTATTCAGAGAGGGAACAAAGACACAACGAATATGTGTACATGTCTTGGCACGCCCCAGCGCACGTTTGAGCTTACTTAACTCAACTGTGTTAAAGTTAAATTTTTTTCCATGAACACTGCATACTTGTTTGTGTTTAAAAAATAAAATAAAAGAGAAAATAGAAATAATCTTTAAAACACCATACTTTACACGAGAAAACAAGTCTAGATAAATATTCAGTTTATTGGAGTGAAAGCTGTTTTAGCTGCAAGCGCATGTCCAGCTAACTAGTGAAAGTGTGACTTTTAGCTTGAGACCTATATTAATATTAGGTATGTGAAAATCTAGTCCCTTTTTAAAAGTTTTACTAATTTTACTTTAGGTTAGTTGGAAAAGATTAACACCAGGCTGATGATTTTAGCCACTGAGCCAGCAGAAGGTTATCAAACTAACAAGCAACATTCATCAGCTTGTATCACAGATTTGTGCTTGTGCTGCTGAAATTTAAATTTGGTCATTTTTTTAAAATACTTTTTTTTAAAATGCTAAATATTTCATGAATTATAAAGACCTACCATTTTATAACAGTTTCTATAAGTCTTTTTCCATAGCCATCCTTAGCTGCAATAATTAGTATATTCAATTAACTAGCTAACATTAGTGAGTCCAAGTCATAAATAAATATCATGCTGGTATCTAGTTCCTTTTCCAAAGCTATAAAGTGTTTGGTTTTGTAAATTGCAAAACAAAATAAAATTTGAGACAAATATGGATTAAAAAAAAGAAAAAAAAAAAAAGGCATGTTTTCTGCTGCTGAGCTAATATTAGCTTATTTAACTACTATTAGCAAGATAAACTAATTAGTTGCTTTATGAGGTTCACCTGCTCATCCTGCTCATTAAAGGACATCTTTAATCATCCAATCACATGACAGAAACATTTATTTAGGCGTATTAAAGTAATGTGGTTTGAATGTTGATTCCAAAAGGCTAGTTTGGGTATTTCAGACACTGCTTATTTTCATTGCCACGGTATACAAAGAATAGTTAAAAAAACAAACATCCACCAAGCAATAATTCTCTGGGTAGGAATGTCAAATTCAAAGCAGAAACACAAAACAATAGGCAGAGTGCTTGAAGTTGATAGAAAGGAAATAGTTATCCAAACAGACACTCCTTACAATCAGTGTAAATGAAGCATATGTGTTATGCACTTTATGCTGCTTCTGTCTGCCTACACCCCATATCATAAAATGGATTTTTAAAATATCACCAAGAAAGATAAGGTTTTTTTTTTACGTCATAAGCCAGAAGTAAAGATAAAAAACTTCTTACATGATGGAGATGGTGAAGTGGAACCTTTGCCGTAGTCCTCTGAAAGTGATGAAGGACTGACCAGGGAAGCTGCGGGTGGTCATCTCACAGTAGGGTTTTTCATAGTCCCCTGGTGGACACTGGCACATGAAACCACCCGCAAGCCGGTTGACACACTTTCCACCATTCTTACACACACCTGGCACACACCGGCCTGAAGATGCATTCAGCTCACAATGTTCGCCTACAGGAAAAAGGGGGATGCTAATTAACACAATTTCAGAGCATTGCTCCCCCGTCTGTACACTGAAAGGCAACACCAAGTTGTCTGTGTGTATAAGCTGTTTATCTGGGATGACATGCAGCACAATGTAGATGGTCAATTACAGTAGCATGATAACATCTCATCAATTTGTCATCATTTTATCTTCTCTGTGAAGCATGCTGTTCGCTGTCGACTGAAATGCAGACTTCAAGCTTGTTTGGAATTTACTTGTTTTCACAGGATGCCTTTAATTATCAGTCAAGCTTTCGAGTTGTTGAAACAGCAGATTGAGAAAGACATGTCTCTATCTAGACATGACCAACACTGCTAAAAGCATGGTCATAGGCTTTTAAAGGGAGCGTGGGTCTAAACTCCAAAGTTATTTAACAATGAATGGAAAAAAACACAGAGGATAAGAAAGACAGAAAGAGTAGCACAGGATCAAACATTCCTCCATTAAATGAGTCCATGGCTGAATTCATGCTAACATCAAGTAATTGGTCGGTCGATCAGCCAAATACTTAGTATCAGTCCCCTCCTCAATGAATGAACTGCATTCCTGTTTATTTCTGAGTAGTTTCATTTTAATCTGAACCCACTTCACCTCACCCTCTTCTACTTCTGCTTCAATTAGCCATGCCTGAATAACATTTGCCTTCCCAGTAAGCACTAGACTGGATTTCACTACTGCGTCTAATCATAACCTTCTTTTAGCATGAATATTTCTGGCTAAAATCAGAGCACTTTAAGTATAGATACTTTTATTTATCACAGACACAGTTGCAGTAAGATGTGCTGCTGAAATCTGGAAATCCTGCTTAAATCTGAAAGAACATCAATAATTTAAACATTAAGATTTGATTGAAAATGGATTGATTTGCAGTTTGGATGTCTACAACGTTGTCCTTTAAATTAAAATCGATTGATTTCACAAAGATTGGAGCATGCTGCCAACAAGATGCCTCTGGGAGATTTGCTCTGGGGGTTGCTGGTTACATAAATCCAATTCAAATCTAGCTTAGTGCTGAAAAGGAGCTTCATGTTAGAATTGATGTTGAAAAAATTTACTTTTGAACTTTATCTAAAAAAAATGCATCATGCCATGTTGCATACTGGAATGAGAGCACAACACTTGCTAGTATATCCTGGTAAAATTTCTGTTTTCTTTGTTAAAAACAGGGAAATTAAATGGAGAAGGGAAGAGATGGAGAAAGCAAAGGGAAAAACAAGATGGACCTGCCAATTAACAAACTGGTATTGTGCAGAAATCAGACCCTTCTTTGGCCATTTTATCAAAGTAAACTAATTCCAATTACTTCAATTGCTGTTTATTTGATAAGGTTCCTTGCAGTGAGCTGTTAAAGTTGCTACAGTGATAATAAAGTCAGTCAGGAAATGTTCAGAAACCAGGGTTGAATTCGCAGCATGGGAAATTCCTCTTTAATGGCCATGTTGATGCAGCTTTGTCCAAAATTAGCTAGCTGAGTCCAGCTTCCTGATGTGGCTCATTTAAATTCCTCAGACCTCTTTCTGACAGTAATATTTTCTATAGGTGCCGCATCAACCTGCTATCCAGACAAGATCTCTTCATCCAGGGCACACATAGACCCCAACACCACAGTCTGGAACCAGCTAATGGCCCTTCTCTCCTCAATATAATCCTTTTTTGCGAGAGGGAATTATAAGGATCTGTTTCCCTGTAATGTAGGAAACCCAAGGAGGACAGAACGGGCCCCTGCTGTCATCGGTGCCATAATGGTCCCTGATGGTCCCTGACTATCTGAAGTTGAACTGTGACCTTCAAAGAGGGGATACAGAAATGAAGGGAAGGGAAATATGATGGGTTAGCGGAGAAGATGGGCATGGGTGGTGGGAGAAGAAAGCGAGATGCCCTGTGAGTGACAAAGGTAGGTATAATCAGGTAATTACATCAGATACGGTAGAGGAAGAGAAAGAGAAGAGAAGCAGAGTGTTGGATGAGACAGACGGAGAGGAGGCATGAGGGCTGTCACAGTCCCACTATTAGTGAGAGACAGCCTAGCAGAGACAATTGGGTATCAAATGTTCACGGGGGAAGTATGGGAGGAAGATCACTGACATTGGGAAATATTTCAAAAAGTGATTTTAGTGGGAACAATGAAGCTTCCAAGTCTTCCCACAGCTCATCTGCAACATGAATGCAGCGCAGTTACAATAACTAGCTGGCAAACATAAGGTGCCTTTTTGTTTTTATCAGTCAAATCCAGGTTTATATGCTAGGATAAACTACACAAAGTTTTAATGTAAACTATGGATGCTGGATATAGAATATTTTCAAGATCTGACACACATCTAATACATGTTCACTCTTTCACCTAGTTAACATGACCTTCTAGTGTTTTATGTGCTTGAAGACCAACTGTGAGTAGCATGTATCTAACATCTTCATGAGCAAACTTCAATAAAAAATATTAATATACTATCACAGGGACAAGAAGTTAAAGAAATAATACTTGGATAATGGATATCAACACAGTGGCTGTTTTGAGCTGACTCAGGAAAGAGGACATTGTCAGAGAGAAAAAGAAAGAGAGAAAACGATAGAGCAAAAGATAAAAACAAGAGTTAACATCAGATGCCAAATTAGTCTTCATTAGGGGGCATCAAAGTGCAAGTATCGGCAAAGTTCAGTATTGCTGCTTTTAATCCATTTGACACAGTTGAAAAGCATCTCGTCCATTGAGAAAAGCCTTCAGTCTTGATCTTTGTGGTTCTTTCAAAGAAAATAATTTTCCACATGACTCTAGATGCTCTAGATGGTATACTACCTCAAAGCTAACACAGGAGTCCTGGATATTTGCTCTAAAATTCTGCCTACTGATTTGCAAACACCAGGGATTATAGTGGTGCAGCTAAAACAAAAACCTAAAACTTGTGGATCAGATAACAAAGAATTAAATAAATAGGGACCAACTTGATCATTCAAGAACTATTGCCTTGTTATTTCTGTCAGGTAATTCTCCCATCATTGTCCCACTGTTTAAACAAAATGTAATTACAGCATTCTCAATTCATTCATTACTGATCAGTTGAGCCTAAATGGTTTAGTTTGGAAATTTATAATCCTTATTAACTCCAAAAGCTGGTTTATTAAAGTGTTTCTTAATAAAATGACAAAGGCATAGCACTTTGAACCTTTAACCAATTTACTTTTATTTTTAGTCATCCAGAAGTATCTGGTCTGACCAGTGCTGTCTGCATTCCACTCACCTACAGCATTATTTACTGCAATAAATCTTCTATGCTTGGAGATGTAGGTGTTCTAGATGGGAATACAAAGCCCGTTTTATCTTCCTGCACTGGAGTCAACCTCAATTTACAACAATAGGTGGTAAGTGCTTTTATAACCAGCCAGAGTGGTTTTGCTGTTTTGTTCCAGTTATTTAAACCGCTGTCAAAGGCTAAATAAATTACTGTAGGGAATAGCTGCTTGATTTTTCAAAGCAGAAAAACTGTTTCAGCTTAATAAAGATGAAAATATATGTATATTTGAGAGTGGCTAACTCACCCGTGAAGTCTTCCAGGCACTCGCAGGTGTATCCGCCCTCTCGGCTGCGGCACTTCCCGTTGTTCTTGCACGGCCCTGAATAGCAGAGGTCAATCTCGGTCTCGCAGTAGTCCCCGGTGAAACCGACCGGACAGCGGCACCGCAGCCCGTTAATGGGGTGTATAGGCCGAAACAGAACAGTGTCAGAGGCAATGAACGGAGGAGAGCTGTCGAACTTCAGCACAGACACACACTTCATATAGTTCTCACAGGGCTCCCGCAGACAGATGTTATCATCAAACGGCAACACCTGGAAGAAGACCAAATTTTAGTCAAATTAATATCACAGTTATTCAGTCCTTTAAATGCTCATTCTAGTTTTCACTGGCATGTAACCTCTTGAGATGATATGAGCCTGAGCAGGGTCCGGTTAAGGTAGATCTGCTCCTGCAGCTCCTCAGACGGGAAAAACGTTCCTTTACCCGGCACTCCTCCGGGCTGCAGCGCGGAAAAGGTTACGTTGAGGATGGAGCCCTGCACGTCTGTGTCATTTTGGATATTGAACACAAACACAGCTTCCCTCTTGGTGGAGAGAACAGCTGCCACACCCTCAAGGAAGAGGCTGAGCAGGGGAGAGAGGAAGCTCTCTTGTGACATGTTCTCCAGACGGACTGTGATGCTGTTGGTCAACATGTCATCGGTGATGATGGTGACACGTAGGGTGCAGAGGGCTTCCACATAATGGACACCATCTAGAAGTGGAAGAGAGGGAAGGTGTTTTGAGTGTTATATACTTTGACTTTGCAGCCTTATATGGCACTTAAAGAGGGGATGCATTCTGAGACGTGAAGCCAAAAAATTAGATACAGTGAACAAAAACAAAGTATCGAAGTCAACATTTATAACCAATAATCAAAAGGCTTTTAAAACTGAATACACCAACCACAGATTCGCTGTACAAGACATTTAAAAAGGTGTTTTCTTCACCTATTTTCTGACTAAGATCAAGTTACAAATACTGCAGATTCACATCATCTTTACTTTTGTTCATGCTCCGGATCTGAGACAAAATCTTCTGACAAAATATTATATATTGTTTTGAAAATAAGTCTTTCCCACAAATTTATCTGAAAACCAGAATGGTAATTTTTGGATTTAAAAGTGGACAAAAAACAGGAACTTAACATAATAAAACATACTTAAAAAGAATCCAAAAAATTGGAAAGAAAATGCAATAAATGAATAAAGAAAGAAATGGGAAATTCATTTTTGCATTTCAAGCCGGCAACACATTACAAAATAACATTGGTATTTAGGCATTTTACTGCAGATTATTAGTTAAAATAAAGATGTTTTAAGCAGGTGATGTTCGTCCACATGATTTGAGAGCACCTGTGAAAGGCAGTCTTTGAGAAACACAACTGGGAAGATCTGCCTACACTCTGCCTTTAAGTTGGCATCTTTTTATTTTCCATACCATCCCAACCTTTTCTTATTAGATTGTAACACATTGTGAATGTTTCAAGGCTGACAGATTGACTTGTTTACTGAGTAACACTTTTGCTGTTAGATCTAATTAAGCCATTACCAGGTGCTGTAGATTGGGTCTGTTTCAAGCCTGGAAGACAGTAATTAGATCAGTCTTAAATTTCATTCCTGGGGGGGGGGATCTTGGATTGGTTCTCATACCTACTTCTGGCTAACTGTGAGCTCTGCTGGCTGTGGAGGGAAAGAGAGGGGGCTATAGGCTGCAGAACACACAGACAGAGTGAAATACAGCTGACGACAGGTGGTGAGGTCAGATGAAATTCAAAGGGGGGGATAATACTGTTGAAGCGACACAGGGAGAGGGGTCAAGTTGCACAGATTTGCTGCATGAGTTAGTCATATATGTGTGGGTTGAGGTAAAAGGGTCATATTGAGGTTTAACCAACAGATACCATAACCACATCATAGATGAGATTATTTCTTAGAATCTAAGTACTCCACTCTTTCACATACACGCAAATGCAAACACACAGTCAGCTAGCCTATAGTTTCATGTATACAAGTTACGGTCCAAAGATGGCATGTAGTGAGAGAAACACTCACATTAATGCAGTTACACCTTCAAAAAGCCACTCTGCAAGACACAGACATTAAGCAGCAGCTGTGATATACTGAGCTGCAGTAATTTGGTGGAATCTAGGTGCTCATTCAACACAGTGCTAACAGACAAAGTATCTACTGGCTGCAGAACGCTCCGCACCTGTTTCTCTCTGAGTGTCTGGGAATACAATATTATCCCACTTGTCGCCAGAGATCCATCACCTTGCCCTCTTTAAGACACGCATCCTGCATGGATTCCGTTATACTGTATACACAGTCAGGGGAAAAAGTAAATAAATTCTGCCTTGGTGGCTTGATGTTTCACACAGACACACACATGTTTGGTGCCAAGTTTAAATATTACACCAGTACAATCAGTATGTAACCAAGTAGGTCCTGACACAATCTGTTAAACAGTGGGCCAAACCATACATGCATCTTATGTATATATACAGGACTGTCTCAGAAAATTAGAATATTGTGATAAAGTTCTTTATTTCCTGTAATGCAATTAAAA
>JBAMHW010000026.1:12905385-12938976 GCA_037177495.1 Rhadinocentrus ornatus | reverse complement strand
AACACTAAACTACTCACATCTTTTGCACGAAACAGTGGGAAGTAGGGAGCCTTACTGAAGCACATTTATTTATAAATACAAGCAGAGAAAAACATAGCAGTGATACCACAAAATACAGCAGGAGTCTTAATAGAGGTCAGACCCATTTTACTTTAGCTTTTTACTTTTTAATTTCTTTTAAATGTACTTTTTAATGCCTCTCCTGTACCCCGCTGTCATGTGTGCATGAAATGTGCTTTATAAACAAAAGTACCTTGCCTTGAGATGTCAAAAACTTGTGCAGACCTAGGAAGTGTAATTATTTGGCAAAAAAGACAACTAAAATCACAGCTGTGCAATAACAGGCACAGGTTATTCCTCAAAAAGGATTTTTTGGTCAACCTCAACATTTCACAAAAAAAATTTCTTTTATTTCCAGGATAATTATTTGTTTAGTCTTTTTCCCTATTTCAGAGTATCACAACCCACACTATTTATAGAACCCACGAGCTGCTAGCATGGGATCACACACACATGTAGAGGATGGGCTGGACCCTGGAAAGGGTGTGTCAGGGCAGAGCTTATGGAAAACAACACCCTGTATTCTTAAGTATGCCACACAAATATACACCAAAAGACATGGGTTTAACAGGACTTAATTAGTAAAGAGTGATACAATAAGTAAAATCAAACATCCTCTCATCACAGTTAAAAAAATACTATTTTCCATCAGTTTATGATACACTATATGTGTGCCTTACTTCACCGTTACACTGTTACAGCATCATTAAATGTGGATTAAAAGGTGTCAGACTAATCAGCTGACTGACATCCTTGCATAAATTGCCTCTGGTGAATTGCAGTTGCATGAATTAATGACAAAAGCAGGAGATATAATATCAAGGGGCACATTTAGAGGCCTGCTTTGCAGGTGGTGAGGGCAGCACAAGTGACAAGAGCTATTCAGAAGCTGCAAAGCAAACCACACAGATGACACATTTACGTTTGTGTACAAGGGCAGATGACCACATTCTTACGAACACACATTCAGAAAAACAAAGAGCTAATAAATGTGTCTATCATTGTCAGCATCCCTGTCCAAGAACACAGATCTGGCTTCCTCTCACACAAACACACACAGGTGTCTGCATGTGGCTGGAGCCTGTGGTGTCCAGCGCAGAGCGTTGACACACACTGGTGCCAGCTGTCACTGTGGGTGACAAGCACACACAAATTTTAACAACCCACAAATATGCAGAACGCAGACAGACAATGTGTACGCATTGAAAGAAAGCCCACATGGTTGTCACATAAGCCAAAATCTGTCCGTCAGAGAAAATTAGTTTCAGTTTGATTAAAAGGACAGAAGCATCATTAGTAGAACAGTTTGAACATTTCTTTTTAACATTACTCTGTAATGTTCTGTGGTTGAGTGCAAGGTAGGGTCAGTTTCTACTTTGGTGGCCGTCCCCCCCTGCTAAACTCCGTAGTGTCAAGTCAACAACAGTGTTTGGTCAGTTAGTTAGAAGAACGGTCAGTAAAACAAAAGAAAACAAACAGAACATTTGTAGCTTCAACAGGTTTCGAAGAGGTGACAAACCCATAACGCTTCATCCTTTCCACACAGTTCCTGAAGCTTTACTGAAAGTTAAAATCCAGTCTAAGCATTTATCTCTAATAGTACCAGTTCATCTTTTCATTTTATAAACCGTTTTTAAAAAATGTATTCTTTTAATAGTTTTCCAATCGTTCAAAATAAAAAAAAATATTTGCCCAAGTTTAGTTGATTCTAATGGCATTTATCTTTACTTAAAAGAAATATAATGAGACCTTAAAATGTTACAGCAGAGTAGGCTAGCCATTATTAAAATAGATACTACAGGACACTGTGGAAATCTCCACTTTTTTTCACCCTGCAGCACTTTTTACAGCTCAGTTAAAGTTTTACAGCAGAGCAGCCCATGAAAAGTCCTCTCAGCTACTTTAACATCCTATAGAGAACAACAGGAAGGCCTCTCTGTCTTCTCCTTTCAGTTTCCCCCGTTTCTCCTCCTCTCCCTGCCTCCCCTCTACAAAAATGCCTTTAAAATATTTGAATCAATTCAAAGCACATAGCTCGAGTTGCTTCCAGCCAATCAGAGAGCAGAACTCCAACTGACAAGCCCTCCTTTTTGGGACATACCTGAACACTTTCGGCCTATCATAAAAGGCAAACAAACATTTGCAATCAAACATAAAGGCTAAAAGAACAGCAGCAATCTCTTCTAATCTCCTCTCAGCTGCTCTGGGTTGATTTCAGTAATCTCTCATCTTTCTGCTAGTCCTCTCAGCTCTCTAATGCCCCTTTGTAAGTTCTAAGTTCATTAAAACATTTTTGTTTTCCACAAAGGAAACATTTTTCCCCAACAGTAACTGCAACCATTTTGCTCGACTCCAACAAGATGTCAAATCCCATCTCTTTTTCCCTTTTTGTCTCTCTTTCCGACCAGCGCCAACATTAGATCATGTATCAGCAGGCTGCAGACACACTGACAGACATCCTGTTTGCTGAATGCAGAGGGAAATCGCCCTGCAAAAAAAATATGCCACTGACAGTAACTCAATCAGAGCATCATCAATCAAAAGATGTAAAAACCCAACTCTACAGAAAATAACAGGTCTTTGGGAAACAAGGGAGACATGCCTTTGGAAATGAGAATTGTTTCAGCGAGTAACACCTTATCCCTATAAGTTAGGTAATTTTAAGCAATGCCAAAACTCAGGTGCAAGCAATTCTTTTAGTGGCAATGTTTCCTTAAATGCACCACTTGAGCAGTAAAACAGGGTAGCAGTAACTCCTAACTATTGAAGTAGTCTTCAGTCTCTAAATGTCAGTGAACTGCATTAATAAACCGATTTAGAAAGTTATTGCATAGCATTTGCATTGTGCTTATGCCAACCCATTAGATCTATATTTTTTCTTCTTTCTGTGTTACTTATATTGCTCAATAATGCAATTCATTTCCCAAGTAAATAAGTAAAACTTTATTTATATAGCACCATCAAAGCATTTTTAATGCTGTTGCTCCACTCTGATGAGCCACAGCCCCATCTAGGAAACCTAAGAAAAGCAGAAAAAGACCCTTTTGATTAAATTTTGAGATGATTTTACAAAAAGTCACAAAATATGTTGCTAGTTGCCATTTTAAAGTCCCTAAAAGGGGTCATGACAACTCCTTATGTGGTCTGGATGGCAGGATTTTATGTGACTTTAATGTATCTTGCGTGCACTAAAGATCGCCATAGGAACATTATAGATGCCCGAGTATGATCAGAATTACTCATTAGACTGGTGGTGTCAAATTAAAATCCTTCCTTGATAGAATAGTATTCTGCATGCACACACATATCATATGTGTGTTGCTTGTTTAGCTTTTATAATTTAATCATTACAAATGCAAGCATGGGCTAACTGAGTATAGATGATTAACCACAGGAATGCTAGAGGCAGCAGGTTAACAGATACTAATAGAAAGGGAGAGCAATTTATGGGTTCTAAGAAAAGAATTTGTGAGATTAGACTATTACTGTACTGTGCCAAATATACTGCAACAGTTACAGCCAGTTTTTACACATAAAGCAAACCATACTTTTACTCTTTAGCACTGAGAATGACCTTTTAGCTTACAATGGAGACTGGAGAGCTACTTTCTGTTGTGTGTGTGAGAGTACTCATCTAGAATCTTAGTTTCCAGCCTATGTCATAAACCCTCCACAAGCTGTTGGTCATATATTTCTCAGGTATGATTATCTCCCTGTTTAATCAAAGTGTTGAACACCTAAAGGCTAAAGCCTTGAACACAACGGACACGCAGCGATAAACCTGAAAAACTTGCAGGCTGACGAGATGTCAGAAGTGAAATCCTGAAAATTGCAGGAAAAGCTTCTGAACAACCTCTTTTCCACTAACGGGTGCCAGGGGCGGGTCAGGGTGCATTTTTTTGGTGTTTCCACTCAAACTGTTGGATGATCGGCATTCTCCTCCTTTGTTACTGAGTCGTGTTTTGGTTATACTTTAAGGAAGGTGCTGCACTGCAATAGCATCAGGCTGTTACGTAACTGTTGCTATCTGGATGATACTCCGCCTCTCAGGTAAGGCTATGGTTGGCTGTGGGAATGCAACAAGATTACAGTTTACAAACCATATCCGCACCCGTGTCGACACACACTCGTTGGTGAAAACGAGGCTAAAGCATTAGAATACGGAATGAAAGGAAAAATTTATCTCTATCTTCTATAATGCTGAATAACTGTAAAAGCATGCAATGCGAACTGTGTGTGAATGTGTGACCATATATCATTAAACCTATACAAACACATTCTTATTGACACTCAGCTGTTGCAGGCTAATTTCCGTGAAGCACCTGCAGCTCTGAGGGAGGCCAAACCAACCCTTCTCCCTCACTCTTTGTCTTCTCCTCCCTTCATCCTACTCTCACTGTAGTGACCACACTAGTAGGATTAGCTCTCACTTTCCCATTTTCCCTTTAAGCTTCCAAAGATGAAAAAGTGGGAGAAAGAACACAAAAGATTTCTTTCTCCTCAGGGCTGAGTGGTTAAGAGGGGAGGAGTGTGGGTGAGGTTTGGGTAAGGGGTTGATGGCTGTCAGAGGGATAACATCCCGAACACAGCCGGAGAACAGGTGGGATTACACAAAGACACACTGGCTGAACCAGGAGCAGTCACCAGACCAATCAAAAAGAGACCAAACAGATGGGATGACAGCCCACTGATAACTGATCAGGAGCAAAAGCCTGAACTTTGGGACATCTTAAATTAGAGAACAAGAGTAAGCTGTCAGCTGACCAGATTTTGACTGCTGCTTCATTTTTTCTCTAAGTCTAAACAACCTTAGGTTGTTTTATTTTTCTAGATAATGCAAAACAGCAACATCTTTTCCCAGCTTTAAACAATCTTTGTTTTCCAGCAAAAAGCCACAAAACACTGGCCACAAACCTGTTTAGCCTGCCAACATATTGCTTTAAAGATAAATGGAAAAGTTGCTTTTAGTCCTGTGTCAGATGAATGAGGTAGTCACAGTTATTTATCAGCTCTTGCTCTTTGAATTGACGGAAACACAACACACGGAGGCACACACTAATTTTCAATGAGGGTGCTAGATTTGAGGATACAAGAATGGACAGAGTTCAGTTTTTCTTTATAGAAACACGCATTTATAGACCACAAGATCCCATACCGACAGATCCCAAATTGACAGCAAACACTGACAGACAAAAAGAGACAGTCTGAACATCTGACAGCTAACTTTTAGCTCTGCTCAGTCGGCCTAATTTCTGCAGTACAGTCAAAAACAATAAACCAGTTACTGAGTTATTAAATCAAGTGAGAAGAAAGAAATTTTACCACAAACTTCAGTACAATCAGACTATTTGCATGCTGAACATTAGAAAAAAAGCAAGTTTGAACTGTTTCTAAATTAGCTCTCTTCTCATTCAAGAAAGCTATGAACTACATGTATGTCAGGTTTTAGGCTTTGTCAATTCAGCTAAATTATGACAGCAGACCCAAGTATAAAAACAAAAAAAAAAAAGAAAAATTCAACCTTGTATGCAACAAGTAGAGGTTGGCTTTGTGGTCATCTGCACACATCTGTTACAAACCTTTCCCGCATTGTGTCACAGCAGTTTGATACCTTCAACTTGGCACACGAGGGAGTTCAGAAGCCTGTGCCGCTGTATCAACTTCTCCTCCACCCTCACCTTTAAACAGAATGGACTTTCACAAGCCTTGCACAAGTGCCCTTAGTGGCTATACTTAAGCAGAGCACTCAGGGGCATCGAGTGCCAGGCCAAGAATCGACCCAGCTTGAATATCTATGTCCCATTTAGGATCCCTGGGAGAGAGCAGTGAGAAGAATAGAAGCACTGTCCCTTTCCAGACAATACTAAACGAACCCGGATGAGGAGGCCAGACAGTGCTAAATGAACGTTAATGAACGTCTGGATTGTTTTAGCGCCTGAGGGTTGACTAGTATTAGTGCCCTTGTTATCTCATCACCCGCAAGACAACTGCCAAAAACAATACTTAATCACAAGGATATGGACATGAGACTGGAAATACCGATGACAAGATGAATGGTATCAGGTCTGTTGTTGTGACAAGATTTCTAATGATAAAGTCAGTACCTGGTAGCATATACCACATTCTGGTGTTTAAGAAGCTTGAGAAAACACCCTCCAGACAGATAAAGACGCTAACGGGAAGATAGGAAGTTAAAGAGAGAGATGAACTTTGTGGGAAAACAAATTAAGCCACCCAACCTGAGTAAATCAATGAGGAACACATTCTTTGTCTTCTAAATCTGACGAGTGTCATGCGATGCTTGGCTTACTGGGTTCACACAAACTTAATTATAACATTTCAGAGCATAACAGAAGTAGTTTTGAACAACATCAGTTCTGAAGAAGCTTAGACCTAAAAGTATGCCATCAAGCACCATTTGCTCTTTGAATATGAAGCCAGTCCAACATCATCAAATCTCTATCAATGCAGTTCTTATTTCTCAACTGATTTTAAGACGCAGTTAAATCCACTTAGCTGTTCTGCTGAAGAACTCTGAGCTCTGCCTGTTTAAGCTGTGTCAGCCCTCACTGTCCCTTTCACATGCCTGTCATCTTCTCTCCTGAGCCGACTAATCAAGTTAAAACCCTCCACTTCCTCTTAATAATGGTTCAGAGTTTACAGTTTCCAGGTGTCACCAGGGCTGGTTTTCACAAGATGATACGGCAGCCAAAAGAAAATCCCTTCAGGCAATCACATGGGCTAAGTTTTACCCCACACCAGTGTTTTTAACATGCAACACAAGGCCCCAACGCAAAATCATAGTGGTCCCTACACATCACAATACATGTCAATATTCAGTCTGCAGCCTGCCCTGCTGTTGCCTCTTCTCCCACTCAGTGACAAATGACTAGTATCTAAAATAATCTAATATAATATCAATTAATATCAAATAAAATGACTTCAGTAATGGGTGAAAACAAGTAAATCGGATGTGGGAGCATAACACATATAAAGTATATACTTGGTAGCAGTGCATGAAACAGATGGGTACAGAGATGGGACCTGAGATAAAAGCTACAAGGACTTCTCATAAATGATCTGACGATAATCTGCTAAAAATAATCATCACAATGTAGCTGCATTATTGATAATAGTTATGTCTAAGCCTTATAGGAAACTTATTTTAGGACTATTAGTTGTTATTAACTGTACATAAAGTTTGTTTTTTCTTTTCCTTTCTTAACCATTGATGGCACATTCTATGTTGAGGTAAAGGATAAAAAAAATTACTTAGAAACACTTGGCTTGGGTCAGATGAGTTAATGACCTTCTCAATGCACTTTTCCAGCACAAGTTAAAACAGGAATGTAATTCATCTCCAGCTGGTAGCTCCTGACATCATGTAAAAAATATAATGAGAGTCATTATGGCTTGTCAGAGCTGGGAGATGAGAAGAAGAAGCAAACCATGTTTGCACTGGTCAAAGTTCACTGCAATTACACATTTTGCCTTTAGAAATATTTGTGTGATCTATCACATTTTTTTTCTTTGTCTTGCCTACTAACCCCAACTGCAGGTCTGAGGACAGCACCAGTCACTAAACCACTCATAACAGAAACAACAAGCAGATGACAAAGAATGTGTAGATTAAAATTATCCTCATTTCTAGAAAAGTTTAAAAAATATCCTACAACGCCTTCATTTAACACAGGTACAAAAAATCTTTTCAGTGTGTTCACTCAACACATCAACAAAAATAAACAAATTTTTACATTTCAGGCCAGTAACACAATAAAAACAAGCTGAGAGTGAGGCAATGGAACGTTTAGATGATGTACAAGTAACAGAGTTTGATTCTGCATTCAGCAGATTAATAGGAGACTGGTGAGGGTGTCAGGTTTAAGTACACATGCAACCTTCACTTAAGACTCAGTTTTAAGCAAGGACGGTTCCTGGTTCACCATTTTAGTGTGCAAAACTCAATAACGAGTTACAAAAGAAAAAGACATTTCACAGTGCAAAATTTTTTTTGAAATGCTAACACCTACAGTTTTTCACATCATGCAAAGATTCAGGGAGTCTGGGAAAATGTATGCATAACAATTAAGGATGGAAAATAATACTGATGAATATGATATTTTAGCCTTCAGGCAGCATTGCATGGGAAGCAGTCGTACTACCATGAACAATTTCGCCACATGGGCTCAGAATTATCTTTTAGAAAACCATTTTTAACCAACACAGCCCACCACAAGCCATATAAAGCCATAAGAAAGCCAACTTAGCACAGAAACAGTTGCAACAATAAATAACCAAGTTATTACTCACATATTTAAAATTTGAATTTGGCATCATTTCAGCATGAGAAGCTGAACCGGGTTTCTGGAAAAGGTGTTTGTAGGTAACCACATATAAGCATGCAGAAATGCATTAAATATCATCTTAAGACAGCAGCCATACCAGGTGCTATTATACCATCATGGTGAGGGTCCTTTTAGCCTGTGTGTGGTGGCTAGTTAGTATTAGCAGTATTAGATCGTTCTTAAGTACTTATTCAACAGATCACAGAGAGGTTAAGAGTCAAATGGGCCTTTCTCTGTTTTGTAAGAAGGAATCACTCAACTATAACCAGGAATGCACACACACACACACACAGTCTCAATGCAGTGTAGCCATCAACAGCTGGTCATGCTCTGCTTTAGCAAAGTCCTCACACACAACACATGAACTCGCATTTCAATTCAACCATGCTGACAAGTAAACATTCATGTTCACACACCACTTACAATAATCGGACACAAACATCCGTGCATTTAAACACAAGCACATATTTACATGCAGGTACACACACAATGTGCCTCCTGTCTTACTCTATCTCA
This sequence comes from Rhadinocentrus ornatus, assembly GCA_037177495.1. Taxonomy (NCBI): domain Eukaryota; kingdom Metazoa; phylum Chordata; class Actinopteri; order Atheriniformes; family Melanotaeniidae; genus Rhadinocentrus; species Rhadinocentrus ornatus. The sequence goes on along the minus strand of JBAMHW010000026.1, from coordinate 12,930,055 downwards.
CATTGATACCATTTGATAAGCTAACTGTGGACAAATAGTTGGTTTGGGGGGGTGGACACTGATCAAAAGCCTCCTTACAGGTTGGCCTGCACCGCTCTCTTAAGAGCTACCCAGCCATGAATAGCCTAATAGTACCAAAGTATCCATTACACAGACACTAAATCTTTCTCCCTGCCTCTGCAGTTAATGTCTACCTTCTTGCATATCTTTGCCTCTTTTTTCCATTTTATTTATTTATGTTTATTATTTGGGTTATTTTGTTCAATTAAAGACATTAATTGGAGTAATTTTTTACATTTTAAAGACCAAAACCGGCTAAAAGAGTAGATGTTAAAATGCATCCAATGATATGAAATTATAAAGAATATAAGACTTTTTTTTTTAATTCTCAACTGAATCTGACTTTTTTAATTCTTTACTTTCTCTTTGCCTTTCTGTTGGATTCTTTCTCTGCCTCATTCTGACTCTACTTTCCACTGTCTGTTATTTCTCAGAGGTGGTGTCGGATTACACTTATTGTTGGTGCTGGTTACTGATAAATAGGGTGCCTAGTTACAAACTGACGCGCGATTGGCTCCTTTCAACAAAGCAAAAGTGTGTGTGTGTGTGTGTGGGTGGGGGGGGGGGGCAACAGGGGTGGAGGAAGGCTGGGTTGGTGAAAGGTGGGGGTCGCCTAGGGAAACCATGAGACTTGTGTCAATGTAAATAGGGGAAATCTTTGAGGCATTTATGTGTGTATTCAAGTGTGTCCAAGTGCACAGACAAAGCTCATTGGGACACTGACCCTTCCGACGCCCCTCAGCATCCTTTCGACACCTGCTGAAAGCCTGCTGTGTGTACCCCCATCATGCCTCCACCCCTTCTGGCATTTAAGTGGCTCTCTGCCAGGCTCCACCCACAGACACAATGGCCGCTCAACTGAAGGAACTGTTAAGACTCGTGATGATCTCATCCACAAGTTAAAACTGTATATGTGCAACTTTATTCAATCTTTCCCTTAAAATTGGCATCTTGAAAGAATCTTACATGTCTACAGCTATGTCCTAAACCTAGAATAATGCCAAATTATGCTGTTTTTTTTTTTTTTTAAAGCACCCTGATCCATACCAAAGATTGATGGGATCTGTAATGCTCTGTGCTCCGTGTCTCCTACAAGTTTTATTAAATTTATCTTGGTATTGTTATGTGTAACCTTGTTGACAGACAGCCAAACCACACTGGAAACAAACCTCTGCCTTGGCTCTGATAATAGACAGTTAATGTCAAATAGTAAAATATTTTTTGGACAAATAATTCCTAAGGATATCAGTAAAGTGGAACTGAGGACATAAGTTATACAGCTGTAACGTCACTCAATTCAAATACACTTAACACCCCACTGATAATATGCCTTAGAAGCAACAGATAAAAATGCAAAAAAAAAGATAATTGAAACAATAGTCATGAGTTATTTCTTCTTGTTACTTATTCCAAAGGTTCTTCCTTTAGATCAACTGTACTGCTATAACCATTTAGAGGGAAATCAGTCATATCCTCCCCCTTTCCGTTTAACTGCACCCCCTGCAAGAGGTAGCTCTGCTTGTTACAAGCATGAAATGAATACCTGTCATTCCTCAATATCTGCTGTCAGCCGCCAAAGGCAAGTAAAAGCAAATCAAACGCAGAGGAATAAAGCGACTTTTACAAAAACATACAGCCATAATTTTCAGTTTCCATTGCTAATTGGCAAAACTCCCCCCACACTTGCCTCAGCTTCGGTGCTCCTGTTGAGTATTTGAGGCCTGGAGCCTTGCTTTCAGACCTGTTGTCAACTTTAGGAAGTCTAGAAAAACACTATAAATTGTCATGGTATTAGCCAGATTTTTGAGGTTGTCAAAGGAGGAGTAACAGCTAACAATCCTCTAAAGACGGCACTGCTAGTTTTGAACTGTCAGATTTACACACACAGCAAGGCTTGTAAACTGACTTGAAAGAAACTTCTATTAATAAATGTAATAATATTTAAATGGGTGGTCCTTTAAGTTAAGCTTTCATTCTTTACATACTGTTTAATTTTGCATTTTTATTTGTTTCAATAAATCTATCTGTTTAGACTCTCAAGAAAAACACTTTAGCAATTTGCCTGTTTGCCCTGGCTGACACATGGGACTAACATATGTAACACATCAGCTGTTCCAATGCTGTTGACCAGTTGGTCGTCCAGCCAAACTCAATCAATGAGTCATTCATGAAACTACTTAAAGTGTCAGTCAGACAGCCAGTGAAGCGTTCAAAATCCCTGATTCGTTCAAGCATTCGCTCAATCAGCTGGTCATCGAGCAAACCAGCCAGCGGACAGACGGTGTCAAAACAGACGCAGATGTCTCGGGGGCTGCTTATACTCAACCAGCCCACCTGGAGCTACTGGCTACTAGCTGAACTTTTCATGTCTTTATCCTGCCTTGGCTCTATGCCGGGGACTGGTCTGGCCAGGACAAGCCACATCTGTAACATCTTATGAGCTATCTTTCAATATTTCAAAGATATTTTCAAAGATAGCAGAGGGTAGCTGAGGTGCATGTCATAGAGACTTTTTGTGTTCCATGTGTTCTTTGAGATTTATAGGGGTTACATAAGTCAGGGCATCATTTTTATATGTGGGGATGCTAGCAATGCCCTAAAGTAGACAGAAATTTTAGCTTTTTAGATGAGAAAGAAACAGGTGGAAATATAGTAGATACAGTAGAATAACCACAATATATCAGTGGTAGTAGCAAAAGACCATCAAAAGCTATTCAAAAAGACCCTTAACATCTCATTTACATCACTATTGCAAATTGAAGCAATAAGCAAAAGTGGTCATGTGGGAGTTGCAGAGGATGAAGGCTAGCAGGGAGAAAACCGCAGTGCAACAAAGCCGTACGGTTGAGTGGAGAGGAATAATTCCTTCTCACCAGGAGTTTCTTTGAAGTTAGAAAAGGAGGAATGTGAGGGTAGAAAAAAAAGTGATTGGACCCCAACCCAAATACCTCCTTTCTTTCTATTCTCCCTTTATGCATTTCTTTCCTCAGAACTTTTTCCACTTTATGTTACTTTACTTCTGAGATTCATCGCCTTCACTTCAGCTTTATGTGTAACTCCTACTGCCTCACCCTGTATATCTGTTCCTTCCTTCCTTTCTTCCCCCCTCTTCACCTTCACAGGGTCAGTTAAATGTCACTCTATTGTACCGGGTGACATAGATGACAAGAACAGTGCTTGATAATGAGTCAGCCTCAGGAAAAAAACGCAGAAAGAAGTATCAATTTCTGTCAACTTGACAGTTTCGTCAGAAAATCTTCTGTGCTCTCTTTAGAAGCTTCTGGCAAGAACTGTAGACGATGTTCGGACTTGATTCTCCGAACATTGTAAGTAGTAGGCTGAAAGGGATGATGCCAACCGATTTAAAACCAAAGGGGATAAAATAACCAAAAACAAAAAGTACAGATGCAACAGATAGTGATATTTATATAAAGCAAGGTTTTACTCCATCACAAAACAAATCTTTGTCCACTTTAAATTCTGTTTTTTTTATGGCAGAGCAAAGCTAAAGCACCAAGAACACCACACCACACTTAAAGATAGGGGCTGAGAGAAGCAGTGTACAAAGATGTTTGTCTCAAATGTGGAATTTTCTACTTTTACAACAACACAAACCTAAAATATTTCATAGTTGTTCCAGCAAATACTACAAATAGGAAATTATCAATACATGTGACAGCATAACCCTCACAGAGTGCTCTGTCAAGTACTGACTGATAATAAGTACTCCACACAGCCACATAAAAAATGGGTTATTTGTACATTGGCAGCCTTTAGGCAAATTTTAATCAGACTGATTATTCCCACATACAACTACTCCAGGAAATGGATTTAAAAAACTTCAGAAAAAAACTGCAGTGTATCTGTCATAAAAGCTTATATTCATATATATCAAATATGATTGATCTTGTATTATAGATGCATTTGCTACTACTTTCAACTCAGACAAAGTGGTATAGTATCTCCAAATGACAGACTGCAGATGCTCCACTATTTATAGAAGTCACATGACTGTTTTCACCTTAAAATACTTTTCTTCTCTCTTTATCCTCTGGCCCGTCTCCTCTGAGGATTTATTAGGGCCGGGGAACAGTAAATTATGACTTTGCCTATAGCTGCAGGCAAATACCCCAACATCACACAGCTATTCTCAACCCCAAAAGAGACTCATTTTATTTGTGATATGAATTATGGCTCCAGCACTCCCCAACAACAATCACAGAATTTCAGAACTCTTGAAGAAATGAAGACTTTTTAGTTTTATTGGGGGTTTTTTTGGACTGTGCTATTATATGTTGATAATATCCAAAGTACTGTTGAATGAACTATTGTGTACAGGCACTGTCAAATGAGTAAGGACCACAAGCTCTACAAGGTTTGTACATGTGTAAATGTGTGTGCGTGTGAAAACTTCTGATGTCAAGATGCTACACTAGGCACCTCGGTCAATTTATTAGGGGTCCATTTGCACAATTTCATGATTTTGTGCCTAAGTTCACACCTCAAAATATTTGATTAAAAATTCAACATAAACTAGAAGAGCATGACAGCACATGCACACAACCTCACAAGCAGCTCTTAGAGAAATTATGTGGATGTTCATTGGTTCTCTTTTTAGGTGAAGTCATTCCTGTGGCACACGCTGGAATGCTGAGACCATTAAGTAGCCTGTGGAAGACCAAAATATGACTGAATGACACACAAACAAATGTAAATGTGTTGCAGCAAGTGGCTCTGTGTTTACTATTGATCCTGCAAATGTGCTGTTAAACCAGATGTGGTTTCATTTAGGTGGACGGTCTATATTTTCTCAGAGAAGAGGAGCTGAATTTCCAGTCATCCATCCTATTTAAGATGGAACTCATTAATCAGGACAGTTTTTAATGCGTCTAGAATGTAGCTTTGGTTATTTAAACGGTGAAGGACTCTTGGGAGACTCACTACAGGCATCACCTTTCTTCTAATAAGATTACTTTTAAAAGGACGCGTATGCACCTTCTTATCAGTCAAAACGCAGAATCTCTTCCATCAGGTCGAGAGGACAAAAATGGAATTCTTAGCATACGAGGTATTACTTCTAAAATTAGATCTAAATGGGCTCTTTAAATCTTTTGTGAAACAGGCGCAGTCACCGTGTCCATGCATTTTCACATGCACTACTACAGTCTTACATTAAATACCACCTGGCGACTATAACTAGAGAACTCTAGGGAGCCCCAATAAAAGTGGCCTTTTGCCATATGAAATAGAAAATCTACATCCTAACACAGTTTTCATGTGTATCTTTGTGATCCTACATTAAGTTAAATGCTGATATTAGGATACCATGATGCTTCCATCCAATCCATCCAATGGTTAAATGGTTTGACATTCACTCTGGTCATCTGGCTAGTTAAGTTTAAATGCAAACATTTTCTGCTGAGTCTCAAACCACCATTTTCTGAGAATTTCTTTTTTTTCCATGGAACCACTTGACACTGATTTATGAACCACTCAAGCATTAAAAACTATGCATAGCTCAGGGACTGAACCAACGTTGTGTCCAACACACAGACACCATAGCAAAGATTAATTTTAAATTGTAATTTAGGCTCTTGGTTACTATCAGTATCAGTTTCTCTGGCTTCCAACCATTGACAGAACAAACATGGATTACCCGCTATTGGCATCTGCACATCTACACTAGTGCTGCTACAAACATACATTTTTATTGTGCTTTCATGTACTTCCTGCTGAGAATCAGAAGTTTCAGCTTAAAGAATAATCAATCCTCCTCTTTGTAGATGTTAATAATTCTCAGACTCTGTTCTATCAGTTTGAAAGTGCATTTTTAAAAGAAAGAATGTACAGATTCCTGACTTTATAGCGACACTGATGGAAGATATATCTTGCGATACATAACAGCCCTGGTAACACTCATCCAATAGGTATGCCAGTGTGTAATACACGCCCACAGCTGCTGTCATCGCATTAGTAATAATATGCTACTTCCACTTTATCAGCCCTGCAGCCTTCTGGACCCCTCTGACAGGGGAGCATGTACTAACAGTTAGACAGGCGTGTGTCTATATGTGCATGTGAATGTGTGTGGCAAATGATATTGGCACAGCTGCAAACCAGGTCTCCCCCCCAAGCAAAACCACAACAACTAACCACAGCTCTCCTCTCTCATTTTATAGAGACCGTCTCACAAGACTGACAGGCCTCAACTCATTTCAGTGTGTCCTCAGTGCATGAAAAATAGGAGATACAAGTGGGATACAGTCATTGTAAACACACAGATGGTTCTTTTGTGCATTTGTGCACTCTGACTTTGCAACCCTGACTTTTGCTTTGCTTTTTTAGAATGGGAGGTTCCATACATCTTGTATATATACACAATGCGACAGTCAGTGGTATCAATTAAACAAGAGCCAACCAGATTTCCCAGCTTCTTGTAACCCACTTAGACCTGTTGCAGTCAGCAGAGTTACTTGCACAGTTGAGGTTACACTGTCTTTGTCCCAGCCTACATGCATGAGAGAGGAATAACTAGCTAAACGAAAAGGAAATAACTAAGGATATCTGATGCTGTGATGGTGTGGACTGTGTGAGAAATCATTCAAGACATTCTGCTTTTTCTAACTTTCTCTGTAGGGAAATCATTGTAAGTGCAAATAAAGCTTCATTTTCTGCACAGGTGTTGTTAATTTGCTTGAACGATGATTTTGTCAGATGACTGCAAACAAAAAAAATCAGGTTGTATAAGGAAATGCTGGAAGTAGACACACAGTCCTAATGTGCAACTTTTTAGTCACAGTTGGTGTTTAGCTGTCTGACAAAAGAAACAGAAAAATATGTGAACAAGAGCAGCTTTATCAGAAATTTGGCTGTAAATGCACATATGCTTCACAGTTTTCACAAAAAAATGGAACTTTGGAGCTTGTGACACCCATTTGAGTTTAGTTGAACATATAAACACTTTGTCGTTGTGTGTTAGTCCCATTAACAGCTTCAGTTTTGGGATTTCTGTTGGATATTTATGTGCTCAGTGTGTTTATGTGAGTATTTCCCTTTCCTTGTTGGCGTGAAGGATTAATGTCCCTCTCAAATGGGTGGGAGATCTTTCTTTGGTTTGCAAAGTCCACACCGAAGTGTTAGTTCAAAGTAACCAAGCTTTTTATAACACTGCAGAAATATTATGTAAATGCATAAAACATTATAATTAAGGTAAAACTGCTAAGAAAATAGTCAATTAGTCAAGTCATAATGACAAGATACGAAAGTTGTGTCCTCAAAATGTAATTTTTTTATTTGGCAAAAATGTAAATAAATAAATATTTTAAATAATTAAAATTTAAAAGAATGAACCACTTAATTTTTGCTACTTTTCCTTAAAATTGCAATTTAAAGCTATCTTTGCTACCAGCTTTTCTGACCATCTATGCTTTCACAGTCATGGAAAAGTAAAAGTAGAATTGCTCTGTCTGTGAAAAACATTTGACGGATGCCCAGAATTAGTCCTCTTACCCATTTTTAACCATTAGTAGCAGTGGACTTCAACACACTCTGTTTATCATATACACTACGAGTGTAAGTTTAGTGATGGATGTGTTTTAAGGAGGCCGTAAGTATGCCAGGCAGTAAGAGGCAGCTGTCAGCCCAGGGTCTTCAGCAAGGGAACTTTAAGCACTGGACTCTGGAGCTGAAGCAACTCATTCCTTGCATCATTCACATAGTTGAACTTTGAGAGTCTTCTGATTGAGCCCCTGGGTATCTCAGCTATACCTCCTCAGAGTGTAATGGTTACACACGACGTATCAGATGTACAACTGAAGACTCAGAACCACTTAAAACACCATCCATGGAGAACATAGCAGCTTTCTTACTACAGGAACTTTTGACCTCATATTGATGTAGAGGTTCTTTTTATTAATATTTTCTTTTTCTTTTTTTGTGTGTGTCCATACTGCAGAAACTGTGGCCAGCAAAGTGGAGCTCTCCCAACATGATTTATATCTATTTTAGATCTATTTGTGACAAAACTATTTGATGATTGATTGAACGTAAAAGCAACTTAACCTACAATTACAAAAACACTGGTAAAACATTAACCTCATGAAGAAACGTTCTTTATGACAGACTACAAAAAAAACTTAAAACAAAGAGATGTGGATCATCAGTGGTGTCCAGGAAAGGAATTACAATGTCACTTTGACTCATCTACCACCTGCTGAATGGCTGCTTTGTCCCGTAGCCTTCCACAAAGTCTTTGAGGGTACTATACTGTATTTAAAGGAGTTTCCAATCCTTGTAACCCTTAGAGAAACCGTTTGTCCTACAGCCATCAGTCAATGGGCACAGTTACATGATGTTTTTTATTTCTGAATTAACTGTTCAAAATTAAATAATTTGGAATAAACATATTCTTGCTGTTTACATGGAAATAGTTTTGCTATAATTTTCAATAAATATTTCCTTCTTAAGTTTTAAAGAGTCATTCGGACAGATGCATAGACCTGATGGCACACCATTTCCTTCAGCAAGTCTCTTATTCTTTTTTTTCTTATGCACCACATGCATTTCATATTCCAGGTTACACAAACCTAGAGATGCATAACTGGTTGAAACATCCGCGGTACACACAGTACCGTGATGTCAGTTTTAGCACAGTTAAAATAAAGGTAAACGAGGGGGATGGTAAACTCTGCATAATACTACACAAATTGGGCTCAGATCTTTAACATTTGCATAGATTATGAAAAGACACAAGAACAAACTCAGAGTGGCAAAAAAACAGACAATTTCTGATTGTGTGGCAGCACATTAAGCTGCAAAGCACTCACTGTTCCCTGTAGAAAACAGGTCTCCACGGAAATTCTGAAGTCCCCATTCAAATGCTGTGCTTTATGATACCATTAGAGGAGTGAGACTTCTAACACTGTAAGACAGTCACTTCACACCTACAAAACAGTGCTGCTGTGCACTCAGCTGAGGAAAGGCACTCTCCACTGAAAGACATGTTACAGGACATGTTCAAACCAAGCAAGACGTTAGTTTTAGCAACTAGCTTGTGAATGCAAATCAGACTCTCTAATGTGGGCTCTGGGAACTTGTGTTTAGTCTAAAACTTGGGTGTGGCGTTCTCCATCTGAAATGTGAAATTCTTTACCTAGTTTTGCTTTACCAGCTTTATCTGGTGCACAACTTAGTTAAAATATCCTGAATTTCCTCATACACAAGGCACAAGGCTGTAAATTATTATCATAATGTGTAAATGATTTCGGTCTAATCATTAACCTCCAGGAGAATAAAATGAGTGGAAAAAGAAAGCAAGAAAAACAAGAAGCATCTGATTAATAAGTGGTTCACATTAAAAGGCATTACTCATGATTGTGTTTTTTTACAGCAGTTAAGTTTGAGTCATATCTTCCACTGAGAAATACGAACTTCAAAAATATAGAGCTACTCATTTTCAATCAGAAAAGGGTTTGTTTATTTATTCTGATAAAATAGAGAATGAAGCAGGGGTGGTGTCCAGATGAGCCAACACAAAGTAAAAGTTGACTCAAATAAGACCACTTTTTAGAGCCACTGAGGCTCCAGCTACAACAATTATGGACTTTTATCTGATTGAAAACATTAGACCAGCATTCATTTAAAGATCTTGACAGAAAGCAGGCACAAAACAGACTAAACATGATTGATGGCTTCACTTTGAATGACTTGAAGTATATAAATTTGATTTCAACTCATAAAATTGTGTAGATTAGAGATAACACTGACCTGCATCTCTGTCTTTAAAACTGCTTGTTTGATTAGCTTCCTTCTTAGTTCATTGTGAGCTCTAAAGAACTATAATGAGCCCATTAGGAAATTATGCTGCATTATGAGCTTGGAAAATCAATTCTGGTAATATTTTAAAGAGGAGTGTGGGGTGAATGCTTTGCAGTCATGAATGTGTGTGGTCAGACATAAAGTGCCGCCATCAGCTTCTAACAGCTCTCAGGAAAAGAAAGGACTTGGCAACAGGCCACACTTTAAGCTTGTCCTCTCCTTTAGAAAATTTGCTTATAACCTCAGAGACACCAGGAACAAATATGAGCTAATTCTGTGCATTAACCCAATATACCTGCATTTTTCTGATCATCCACACAACTACACACACACACACCAATAAACAATTCCTCGCTGTAACCCAAGATGTAATTTGATGAGAGGCTGCTGAAAGTAGACAGCAGCATGTATGTTATTTTCAAATATCACATGGGTCAAAAGAAACAGCGAAAGGCTTTGTGGTTTCTTGTCTTTGTTCCTAAGAGGGGCGTTAAGAATGCTGCTGCAAATCTAATACACATTATTCACAAGAAAGACATCAATTTCACTGTCACCTGCAAGTATTGTGTTCAATTTGTTAAATTATAATTAGTAAATATGAGAAAAATTATGCTGAAGTGTATAAGTCAATATCAGCGTATTTTAGATGCCTTAATGGGAAATCGTGCTACTTTGCTTATATTTGTAATATTAGTGTGGTAGTTTCTGGTACAGTTTGAAAAAAGTAGAAAAATGTAAATCTTTCAGGGCAGAATTTACAGTCATGTGGAAAACTAAGGATACCTTTGTTCAATTCTACGAGTTTACTTGTCAGGACTTGATCTAAAAAACCCACATCTGAGTCATAGGTCCTAAAATCACAAATCTAACCTGAGATTACCAACACGTCATTTTACACCATGACATTATTCAGCAACAAAACATGTTAAAAGCTAACTAGACCTCATGATTCAGTAGTTTGTAGAACCACATATAAAGCAGCAGAAACTTTTGTTCTAAAATTCTTCCCTTCTGATGACAGTCTACAGTAAGATCTTAGTCAATACACAATTAGTTAATGACATCATCTAATGACAAATGTATTCAAATGCACCTAGGCCCGTTGCGATAATTTTCATTAGTTGTTTTTTTCTATGTTACTTTACCATAGACTGTGTATGACAACAGGTTTCACTATGGAGTATCTACACTGAACGCTCTCGTTTCTTGCGAAGTGATCTCTCTAGTCTAGTGTCATACTTTGACAGCAGCATGTTGCAGCACCAGACCGTGGTGAAGCACCTGTGCGAGCCGATATGCTGCATTTGTTTTACAGGGCTGCCAACTCTCTTGACTTGGGCATTTGAGTGGCTTCTCACGCTCTCGCGCTAAACCTCCGATTCTCACGCTGAATCATGTAAATAAGTCGAATGGAGAATAATAGCTGCAAGCACTTTCTCATTTATTGTATCGCTGCTGCCCACATGCAGGCAGAACACACACATGTAGCCTACGTCAGTACAAAGCCGACACTTCCTGGTCTACCGTAATAACCCCGTAATGCGCACAAATAGAGTCAGCCTATATACTACCGTATATGACAAAATACACATCAAGAGCAATGCCTGCTAATCGAGAGGTTCGAGAGGATTCCCAGTGGGCCGCATTACTATTGGGCCGGTGTCCCGGAATATGTTAAAAAGCACAGCAGCACGGTTCACTCACTGCTCAAAGTTCAGTCTGACATCAGTGATGAGGGGAGACATTTCAGTTTATTATGTTTAATATTTTTTTATATACTTTTTGAAGGGCAATTTAGTTTACAGAACAAAAACTTTATTATCCATCATACTTATTGTTTTTGGTTGTGTTTTGTTTTCATTCATTTGTTAATGAGAGTGAGAGTCCATTCTTTTTAATTTTTGTTATTTAAAATTTCTTCCAGTTCCAGTGTAAAATGTTCTTTAGAAATTAAAGTTTATTGATCTTTGAAAGGGTGTACTTGCATTATTATGGAATTGTCATTATATTAGTTGAAAATGGTCTCGAAATGACAACATTCTCGTTTTGCGCAATATTATTGCTTATCGCAATAATTTCTGAGAAAATTTATCGCACAGCAAAATTTGTTATCGTGACAGGGCTAAATGCACCCTTAGAAAAAAAAAACACTGTAGATTCAAAAACATTTAAAATAGCAACAAAACTATATAATTTCATTTCATATAATCCCCTAAAATTTAATCTCATAATTTCAAATTCATCTTCGCGCATTAAAAAGGCACTACAGAACATTTGCAGATTTTTTCAGTATTGAGCTCCTTATCGACGGCTAATTCAGCATCCATTTTGGATCTTACTTGTACTGTGAGCTCTCTCCAGCCAGTGAAACACAGCCTTATCTTGACTCTTGTCTTATGTCTTGCTCTGTCCCCTTTTGTCTTTATTTCCCTCACTTCTTCTGATAACGTCCCCCTGAATTTCGTTGCTAAATCAGCTACGGTGCACATTTATAACGGCCGGTGGGTTTATATCCACTTGTTAGCGTGTGACACGTTGCATAAAACCCAGCTTAGCTGTAATGTCACACAGCATCCCAGAAGAAAAGGTTGTATAGTTTCTCAGCCTTGGGACAGTACTGAGCTGCAACGGCTTCAGAAATGTACATAATAGATGTCACTGTGTCATCAAACGAGTCTGGATTGTAGCGTTTTAAGGTTAGAAGGTTATATAGTGTGTCTTTAACATACAGTTTAAAATTTGGTATTGAAGTAAATTATCATCTAAGACCTTGTTTACATGACACTGTTTCCACGCAAATATTTTTCCTTTGCGTTATTTTTTTTTTTTTTTTTGCAACGTCATTGTTACCAAAAGATTCCAGTTTACACTAACAGGACTCACCTAGCAACTCTGTTACCATGTAAACAAGAGGCCATAACACACATTTGTGGTACAATTGCAAAGTCTATAAAACTAAAAAAGTTGGAACTTTAGGCAGAAGTGAGACAAAAGCAGCATCAGAGCCAGAGACTTAAAGAAACTAAACAAACTGATTAAGAAGGCATGTTCTGTGCTAAGGGTTAAAACAGCTGGAGCTGATTGTACAGACCGAAGAATGCTGCACAAGCTGCAAAACATAGTGGACAATTCTTCGCATCCTCATTAACTGTTCAATAATTGTTATTATTTCCTATAAAAAAATACTATTGTTGCAGTTTCTTCTGGTATAAATGTAGTTTTTTTCCATTTAATTTAATTTCATGAAACATTAATTTTGATGGTGAAAGGGCAACACATCCCAAAAACCATTGACATGTTTTTGAAACCTAGTTTATTTTGGGGTAATGCCATGTGATTTGTAAACTAAGCTCCTACAATATCAAACAGCTTTGACTCTGATACACAAGTAACTGGAGACATTTAGGGAGGGTGAGGTAGTTTTTTTGTGTTGTTTAAAAAGCGCAAACAATCTTTGTGTGAAACCTGGCATCAGTACTTGAGGGGAGGAGGTCAGCGGCTGTAAAGTCCACAGTTACCTGCTGAATAATCTGGATCAAGCGGGACATGAAGGCAGGTACCAAGGGTCTTATGTGTCTTAGTGCGAATGCACGCAACTGTACAGTCTGCAAATATGTTTCTGTGTGCATGAGTCACCTTATCCAAAATGTAACAGGAGGATGTCTCTGTTCAAAGGGGCATCTTGACAAGTTATCAAAAGGTAGAGCAACACCTAGTATACCTTGGAGCTCCTTCTGTCTACATCTCTCTCACTCGCTCTCTGTTAAAAGACAGAGCCTAAGGGGCTGGAGGAAACAAATAAAGCTTCAATCCGCACATCTTACTCTGTTCCTTTGAAATGCTTACAGACGCCTAAACCACTCTGCCTGTGTGACCCAGGGTGTGGTGTGGTGTATGGTATGGTATGGTATGGTATGGTATGGTATTTATTTATTTGCGTTCTAACACAATGGTAGTCCTCTACGCTGAGTGTTGTATAAGACACTGATAATGGCTTATTGCTTCATTGACTGTGTCAGTTTTTTCAGTACTATTGGTGGATTTATATCAGTATGTGTTCGTTTGTAATTTTCTGCTTCAACTTGACAGGAGAGATGTATTAGTATAGATGTCAGGGGGTTGAAAGGTGAAACTGTTACTGACAGCAGTGGCGCAAGGCTCTGAGTCCGGGTTCAGATCCCCTAATGACAGACAGAGTTCAAGCCACTGAAGAATCTGTGGGGATAATCTAAAACTGACAAAGATATTACATCCATAAAAGTTTATATACTGACATAAAAGGCAGCAAATTTGTACATGCAAATTATTTAAATTGGCCAGCATATTGTATAATACGTATTCTCAAGCAGTCAACATCACTAAAATAGAATAGTTCTCTTTTTCTGTCGGTGCTGGTACCATCACCTGATGCATACGATGAAGTACCCACATTAGGTTAGATTTTTGGAAAAAACAAAACAAGAAAAAAAATTAATTATAGGCACTGATGTGTAACTTATTTGCTAAGTCTTTGTTTTCACAGAAAACTTCACATATAATTATTTTGTTTGTCAATTCTGTGCAGTTCTGCTGATGAAATGATTTTCATAATTTAAGTCATACATTTAATTCCTGTGATGACATAAACATCGAGGTCTTGCCCAGGACTCTTAGGTTTTATGTCTAGCTGAGCTGTGAGCTAAATGCTAACTAGCTGGTCAAGATAGTGGAGTGTCATACTGCTAGCATGCTAAGATTTGCTAATCAGCACTAAAGATAGCGACTTAAGCTAATTAACTACAAAGTAAATGTGTATACATTTTTTCCACAAAACTTTTAAAAAATACTGGGCTTTATGAAAAGGAAAAAAGCTAAAATGTCAGCTTTATGCTGATAGTTAGAAATCTAAGCAGGAAAAATAGAACTAGCTGCATCTTACAAAAGCAGTAGTGGTTTAATCAAAATATAATGTTTTGGTAAAGTCAAGTGTAGTCTGACAAACAACGAGACAAATACAAAGAGTTAAGGATTTAAGAGCAAGCCTGCATAAACAAGTTCACACACTTGAGCTATTTAACTGTCAAGATTACACCTGTCAGCAGCTGATTCTCTGACTGAGGGGAAAATTACCAAAACTGACAACTCCATGAACATAATATGACAAGAAGTCCTTTTGTAAAGTCAAACATCAACATTCAGGATTAGTATTAAAGTTCAATCAAGTATTTTTCTTTCACGGGAAACAATTGTGGGAAGGTGCTTTCAGGCTAATGAGAGAAATTATCTCAAACTATTGCAAAACTTTCCCATTTAATCTTAGTATCTATTTAATCAAAGTGGAATATTTTCTGAATATTCAATTATTGACTCTTTTTTCCTCTATCAGAGGCTATGTTGATGAGTTATATTTTTCTAAACTGGATTTCTGTTTAAAAAGAAGGGCAAGTTAAAGTTTATCTCTGGATTAAGCAGGAGGACCAGCCTGTTTGTACCAGGAACCCAAACCATTTAAGCCATTTAATATGTATCCTAATACCAGTGTCAATGCTGAGATTTAGAAACACTGACAATCGCAGCCCAATGTAGCCCACATCCTAAAGGACTGCAACAAAATCTGTAAAAGACAATGTTTCCAATGGCTAAGATATGAAATTGAAATAAGTAACTTGCTCAGGTTCAAAACACACTATACATGGTACAAAGCCTAAGAAGTTGTTCCTATACTCATCTTATAATACAGTCAAATACAGTACAGTCAAATTCCCAATAAATCTACTCTCATCTGCATTTTTTTCTGTTTCTGTTGCCTAATGGAAAAAAAAACTCTGAATTGTTACTAAAAAAAATGCCTCATGTTCAACCGTGGTGCTTTTAAAGGCACTGCTGTTCTGTTCTAATGCAATCTTGATTTTATTTGTTTGTTTTTTGTTGTTTTTTAAGCACTGTCATCTGATAAAACCACAATCTACTTTACTTAAATGCATCATTTGTGCAGTGATTTTGGCTATATTCACACATAAGACCCAGCAACCAATCAGCCAGTTTGGCAGCACACATTGTACTCGTCCATTTTTGACTGAACCGGTGACCAATCAGAGAAACACATCCTGTCTACTACGGGCTAAATGCTGTTTTATATGTGAGAAGTTGTGATTTTCAGGATATGATCAGCAAATAAAAAGATGAGTGAAGCTGAAGGCTACGCCATTCAACTACCCAATTTGTGACCAGTAAAACCTTAAAAACTTTGACTAAAACTCAGTTAATCTGACCTTTTGGTTTGTAACTGACAAAAAAGATGGGACCAAAAGTGCCGAAATTGTTTGCAAAAAGTTGATGTATTAGACTTTTTGAGTTTACTTTCTGTTTTGCATTACACAGGTTGCAATGGCTCCCAAATACGTATATAAATGACAATCGAGCCACAATTAGTTGAGCAGGAAGCCTTGCAGGGTGAACCCTGCCTAACTGAAAACTAGTGAAAGGAGGCTCCAAGTGTCTACCTGTCCTCTCTTTTTCTGCCTACTCCTTTCTGTCACACTTATCACTTTAGCTATGTACACCATGAACCCCCACCCATCACCACCACTTAACATTCCAGCAGCTGGTCATTGCACATCATGACGCATGTAATGTCACACTCGTGAGCCGTTGGCAAGCCGCGAAGCTCCCATTGCCCCCCGGTGAGATAGACAAAGGAGAGTATTGTCCTGTCTGAATGAGCGAGAATGAAAAAGAAGGGGAAACTCAGAAGTGTGTTCGGTTACAATCAGACGACCCCCCTTTACCACCCAAAACCTGTTGGAGTTGGTCAAATCACTGTCCTGCAGCATGTAAATAAGAGATAGCCCTGCCTGTGTTTGTAACAGAAAGGGAATTGTAGAGTGTGTAATTGTATGTTCTTAAAAACATACAATTATGCACTCCAACTTACAAAAATCAGTCAACATCGCAAACTGTTCAGAATGACAAAGTCCCCGGCGCATTCACCAGTTTTTACTGTATAACCTGAGCCCCAGGAAGAGGTGTTTGCAAACAAACAACCTCTCTTTGAAATCCCCAGCGCAAACACACTTGCATGATGGGAAGACCCATCATTTTGCAAGTTTCTTTCCAAGCAACGACAAAAACCAGCGCTCCGCTTAGAGAGATTTCCTGCTGAAAACAAAACACAGAGCCGTTTGTGGGGAAAGGGAGTGGGAGGAAGATTGCTTGGGCTGCAAAAAGGTAGACAAAGACGATGGATTAAATACACAATTCTTAACATAAAATTAAATCTATAAGACACATACAAAGGGACTTTTTTGTCATATTTAGCTCAAACTAAAGGTTACGTTTTGCCTTGAGGATATTAAAAGCTGTGTTTAACTCATCCCAGAGTTGGTGTGTGTCCATAATGCTTCTCTTAGCAAACACCACCATCAGCAGACAGCCTCAAATCCTCAAACATCCAACCTCTCTCTGGCCTGTAATTGAGCATTCAGACATCAACGGAGTCAAACAGTGACCATTCTTGATTCCCTGGTATTTACACTTCAAACCCTAGACTAAAGCTTGAAGGTAGCCATGCCCACATTGTAAAAACAGAAAACAAACACAAATTAAATCATGTGATGAATATAGAAGATTAAGCTTGAATGTGATTCCTTTCTCGCTCACTTAACAGATAAACAGAGGGACAAAGTGAGATAAACAATATTTTTAGAGCTCTCTTAATTGTTTGTCTCAGGACAAGAGATCACCGTGTAATGCTTCTGCTGCAAGTGGTACCAAATTAAATAGTAGTCCTTAAAAATTTAAGAAAACTGTACTTAACTTTCTGCAGATTTAAAAGAACAGAAGCTAAGGATACTTAGGGTGTGAGACATTACTGATTTGTGTCTGACTTCAGTCATTTTAGACCAAAAGCAACAAGAATTTAAAATGCCCTGAAGCTTCTTTTAAGAATTTAAAAGATTTTTTTATTTTTTCATTTCTGTGTTATTTATTAAGGCAAAGGTACAATATAACTTTACTAAATTAAGCTAAGCTAAGAGTAATGTGTCTCTCCTTGCTATCAAAATGCAACCTTAAGGTTTTTTCACATGTGCCTTTCTGTGCCTTTCGATATGAGACTGATGCATGACATGTGTGAAAGAACAAAAGCAGCACAAAGTTAAGAGTTTATTCGTTGCGCTACACCAGAAAGAAAGCCATAACAAAGACTAAATTTCATGGCAATCTATTTGATAGTTGGTGAACTGGTTCAGAAATGGTGGACCAAACATTCACAGAGCCGTGCCACTAGCAAGATGCATTCGGCCAATCATGCACTCATGAACAAAAAAAATCAACAACAAGCATCCTGGCTAGAAATGTTTCCAGAGACAGACAATAATGCAAGACAGTTAGTGTGGGCAGTAGTTTAATACATTTGCCTGGCCACTCCGGACAAATTCAGCCACGACACCCACATGACAGCAGACCAAGACTCTGCAGACATGTGGTCAAGCAATAAGAAAGTATTCAGTTTGGGAAGCACAAAAAAGGTGACTGAAAAGTAATGAGGGAAGACAATGAGTTAGAGGAAAAGGCAGTGATACAGAAAGAGACAGGAAGAGTCTGGGGGGATGTGGCGAGAAGTGACGCTCAGAACCAGGAGAGTGTGATATCTAAGGAATGAATAGGATCTTCCAATATCAGCAACTGAGTATGTCAGGCCTGAAGCACACACACATACATGAGAAAACTAATGAGCTGCTGCAGACAATGCCCAAGTACACACTATCAAAACTTCATGGGTACTGGGTTAACATTCCTAAGTAGCTCTGTTACATTGTTGATACTAACGGGCTTTTTTAAGCAGAGCTAAAAGCAGGCATGTCTGCACATAAAAACAAGCTAGCTTGCTAGAATAAACCAGTTTTAGGTTGTTGTAAAGTAGCTTTTACTGGGATTTTAAGAGGATTTTAAGAGTAAAACAATCATTACCTAGTTATTGATCAAAATAATTAGAGTTGAATGTAAACTATCAACAAAATCTTAAATTAAAAAAAAGGAATAGCATATTTCTGTGATCACCAATTCCACCATTTTTAATCCCTCCCTTTGTTAACAGCACCAACTGTAGCAGCCTGAACTTTATGCACTTACTGTTAGCAACTTTTAACAAAGGAGGCCCATTCTGCTCTTCTGTAATTTTAATTAAATAAATTTAATTAATTAAAACAAAATAACAGCACATACAGTAAACAGCCTTAGAGAATACACTAGCAAACACTAAAATAATAGACAGCTAATTTATTGGTTTTATTCTCCAAATACTTATATTTCCCTCTTCTACTGCTTGGCCACTGTCAACCTAATGTAAGTAATGGTGGAGCTGCTAATGGTGCACTCAAGACAAGCAGAAAAAAAGGATTTACAACTTGTAACTGTGAAAAAGAATTAAAAGAACATTAAATAGTCAGATTTCCTAGTTGGGGGCATTTAATTTTAAACAATTACTTATTTTTAGCTTATTTATTTCTCAAGTAAACTATAGACATGTACATGTTAATGAAAATTTACTGTTAACAGAAAAGAAAAGGGCAAGAGTTTCAAATAAAGTGAAAATAAAGATGGTGAAGATAAATATTTCTATTTTCTTGAGCTGAAAGTGTGATGTGAAAATCAACTGCAAATGTCAACAGCTCACTGGAGAATTCATTAAACCTTAGTGGCAATAAATAAATAAATAAATAGCTGGGGTTTGTGTTGTTTCAGAGATTTCACTAAAAGTTTTGTTTTATCTTAATGAAAGTTTTAAGTTAAATTAATTGGAGGATTTGATTACTTGGATTTGCACCAAAAAGATCAAGAGGGGCAATAAAATTGATAGAAAAAAGACATTTTTATTGGTCAATAAAAAATTTTTGCTCATTACAGACTGAAATTTAATGGCTGTTTCAGGGCTGTAATTCAGGGTCAAGTAATGGCTTGAAACCATAATGACCACAGATTAAAGGATAGGGGGGAAAAAGGAATTTCTTGCTAGACCAGATGATTTTTGTGGTTAAACAGATTTAATAAAAAGCCACAAAATTCATACGGGAAGCATCACATCATACCAAATACCAAACAGCGACTGAATGAGATAAAATGTGCATCATTATAAAAGAGCAACTAAAGAAGCCAAGGTATTCTGTGGAATGTCTAAGCTGACTATCTGATGAAGCCGAGTGTTTTCTCTTGCCTTGAATTTTAAAATAAGTTCCTGTGTCACATAGAAATCTAATTATACATATTAAAGGAGGAGGACTGAAAGAAGAAGCGAAATTGCATCTTAGTGGGGGTAGGCAGGAGTAACAGAAATGTAAAAAAAGCTGAGCTATGCAACTCCTCCAATGGGATTAAAAGCCAAATGCAGGGAAGCTTAGCAAAAGCCCCATGGGGGGAAAAAAATGGGGAAGCACAAGAAAGAGGGAGGACAGGGGGTGGGGATGCAAGTGCATGTGGTGTCATGTCATCTTGTTTGCTGAGAAAAAAAAAAAAAAAAGATCAGAGCTCAGGTAGAAAAAGATGACATAGCAATCAATCATTCCTAATAATTTAAGTAGCAATCTGCAATCCTGCATTTCAATGATTCTCATCCGATAGCCTGTTTGTACATGCTTAAACATTAGCGTATATAAATCCTGCTTATCAGATGGGGGAAAAAAGGAAAGAAATAAGGTGATGCCTTTTACAAATGAAGCAATAATTTTCCACACAAAACTGAACCAAAAGGGCCACAAAAACCCTCAAAATGAGCACAAGCGACCACATAAACTTCATTAAACTTCATGTAGTTATGTTTGCTAAATCAATTTTTCTGTCACATGCAATATTTTATTTTGCATCTATAATAAGTCATGAATGCCTGTGCGTTAACTGACCACGTCAACAAAAACTGGTTTCTTGGGACAAGTTTAGATTCCCATCAAGGTCAAGAGGCCATTTGAGCGTAATTAAATCCAAGCCTTTACAACGCTACTTAAACAAATCAGTTGTTATTTACATTAATGACCATAGAGACTCGTGAATTACATAAAATCTTGTTGCTTCCATGGACAGATATTCTTGCAATGTTGTAAGTGGTCTTGAGCAATAGTTCTTCCGCTTTCCCTGAAGGTTGAAAATAGTTTTACATTGGTTTCATTTTATTAGAACATTTTCAGAGAAAATGTATGTTTTTGTTTGTTAAGCCACTTAACATCAGCCTACAAATTATTCAAGAATAAGAAAAGAATGTAATTCAAAGGATGAAGCAGACAAGAAACACAATCAGTTTATCCAAGACAGGTAAATTGTTCCAATGTCTTTAGTTGCATCAATGAAAATATAAAAAATAACAGTTTAATAGACATGAAATAGTAGAAAATTACTTTACTATTATTCCAAAAGAGCTTTAAGCCAAAAAATTTATATCTCCGCATGGTGGGCAGTGTGTGCTTGGAGGAAACTGGACATGTAGAGAACAAAAGAAAAAAAGTGACAATCAAAGTGAAGTCCTAAGTAAGAAAAAATTCGGCAGAGACTTGAGGACCTACAGTAAGTTGCTGAAACCTCATCAGAAATGGTCTCCATGGAAGGATGGTTGTCAAGAAGCTGTTGTTAAGGAAGGGAAGGGAAATAGGGAGATAAGGCTGAGGAATACTAAACTGGAAGGAAAATCAGTGACAGCAGGTCGGATGGAGTAATGAATCCTCCCGAAAACCCAGACATCAACATTATCGATGCAGTGTGAGATCAAGGAAGACTGGAGAACTAATCCTGAAACCTAAGAATGTATACTACATGATTTTAAGGTTCTTTAAGTTGTTTATGAATGTCTTAAAGGCCTTGGGCCGTCTTATTTATCTGACCTCCTTTTAAATTATGAGCTCTCGTTCGTGAAGTTAGGACTAAGACATACGGCGAGGCCTCGTTGCATCATTACCCTCGACCGTGGAACAGCCTGCCTTTCCTTTTGGCACAGCTTTTAACTGAATCTATTTTAATCATTAATTTTGTTTTATTTGTTTTATTTAATCGTGTACTTTTTTAAAAACTGACTGATTTTGTAACTTTTTCAATTGTTTTTTATGATTGATTTTCCAAGACACGTTGTTTATATGAGCTCCTCTACCTAAACTTTCATACTTATCGGTCTTATTTGTTTATATTTCCAAGCCAGACCATAATTTTGCTTGCTACTATGCTGGACAGGACAAGTTAAAAAGAAAAAAAAATATAGATTCATTTAATTTTCTACTTTTAACATTTTAACTCCGGTGTTTTGCTAATGGGGATCCTTCATGCCCAGACCTTTCCCTGCTTGGTCTGCAGGGTTGTTGCCATGGGGATGGCTCTTGTCTGGGTGGCTGAGGGCACAATAATGACTGTGGTGTGGACCACGTCCTGCTTAGACCTGGGCTGTCTCTGTGGTGGCAGCTTCTGTGGTCATTGTGGCTCCTGGTGTGGACCTGTCCTCGATTTATTGTTTCCTCACAGTAGTGTCAAGCCAGAATATATTCTTATTACGTTAAGAGAAGGTGTGTGTGTGTGTGTGTGTGTGAGAGAGAGATTTTATATTGTTTTCAGTTTGCCAATTTTTAAATGTGCATTTTATTATTTATAGCACTGTGCACTTATTTAGTCATGTGCTTTATAAATAAAACTTGATTTGATTAGTATATATAGACTACATTTCTATTTGTTTGCATATTTCAACAAATCACTGCACCTATTTCCAGTTTTTATAGCAACATATGAAGAAATCAGGATCAAGTGAGGCCTGAATTGGAAGAAAACACTAAATATGACATTTACAAAAACAAAAGCTGATTAAAAATGTACAAAGAACAAAGCAAGGAACAACTTGACTCTAGCAGAGTCTCATCTTGAGAAAAATAGATAAAGCCCAAAGGTTTTAAAGTAAATTTGACTAGCTAAGATAGGAGTTCTTACAATGTGAATGCATAGTCCTCAGCTATTGAACCAAAGAGCTACCGTCATGCATGCACGCACGCACACGCACACACACACACACACACATATATAGCGGGAAATGGAAGATAGATGAAGTAGTGTTGTGGCTAGCAAAGTGTGTTTAACATGTGTATCTCAGTAGGGTTATCAGGGCGCTTTTGTGTTTCAGACGAAGGCTCGAGAAACATTCTCAGGCTTTCTGTTCACAGGAATAAAAACACATTTGCACTATTTTGTTGCACATGTTTTAAGGCAAGTCTGGTAACAAAAAAATATAAGAAAAAAATGTTGTGACAGATGGAGGCAGATAAATCAAGTTGAAGTTGGTTCTGCTGATCAGGGACATAATTAATGGGATGGAGTGAGGATGTTCATGCTGAGAGATGTTCAGCCAAAGAGCTGATAAGGATAATATCAGCTAATGCCTTCAAGAGAAAGCCAGAAAAGAGAACAGATGGAAAAGCAATAATTTAAAAAAACAACAAGCATAAATCATGGAGATTTAATTAAAACAGGCCCCTATAATTTGGACTTTAAGGACACAAAAATAGTGGCTCCGCATATGTTGACTGCATTTCAGTGCTGGGCTGACTCAGACCCGGTTTTGTGTTATTTATTAAATTAACTTCAGATTATCTCTTTAGCAGACATGGAGAGAGGAAAGGTCAAAACAATAACCACACGAAGAGACAAAATACTTGACCAGAGTAGCCGGAGGGGCCTGAATTTAAGACCGTTTGGGACACAACTGGTGTCTTGTCTCTTGGTGCTTGTTAAGGAGCTGATTGCCTACCAGTCCCCCTCAGTTCTTCCTCCCCCTGGAGCCCTGGGTCAACAGGTCAGGACATCAGGTAATGGTTATCTAACACTTGACATCGGGGTGAACCCTAAAAAAGGAGGAGCTGGCTCTGTTGTTAGTGTTATTGCACATCTGTTAAATTGTGCGTGAACACATGCTTCCAGATTAGGTATTCCTGTGCAGGAGACTACAACTAATGAAAATGTCCAGCTCCAGCTGGGACCATCACGAGGTCACTGTTGTCAAGGATACGCCAAAACTTGCCAGCCACTATTGACAAGAGTGAATTCTGAGGCAGTAAGGGCGCGGGGGGAGTAGCTTGGTGAATAGCTGCCTCCTCAGATGCTCAACTTAGTAAGGCTCAACTACGTGCACTTTCTGTGCACGAAAAAAACAAAGAAAATCTGAAAAATTACTATCATGCTGCAGGTTAATTTCCAGCTAAAATATCCTGCTTTATTATATGCTTTCACAATTATTTGCAGCCTGAACAAAATTACAAACATGATTACAATTATAGACTGAAAATGCTGGTTTCCATACTCCACTTTAGACAAGCAGCAGCTCATCTTGTCTTTACATTTGGTCATTCCTGAGCTTAGTCACAGAGAGAAGAGGAACAGATCTAACCTTGTTGGGCTGCTTGCCCATTCAAATGCTTCATGCACTTTGTGAAATTAACCTACAGAGAAACCGAGCGAGACAATGAGAAAGAAAGACAAGAGGAGAGATTCAGCAACTTGCTGTCAATAGGTGACAGGGTAGTTAGTCCATTAGGGTATCAGATTCATCATTCTGTTTCATATTAAAGGGCTTTTCCTGCTATGTGAGGGGGCAAGCTGCAGATATGCTGCCAGTTAAAGGGCAAACATTCAAGTGTTTGCATCTGACTAATCTTTAACGTTAAAGAACAAAGTGTCACTCTGTCTTGGAAAAAAAACAGGCTGAAATTAAATTCTTTCTTTATGAGCTTGCTTTCAGATCCACAGATACACCTCTCCAAACCTATCTTCTACTCAAAATCAAGGGAGAAATGTATACCAAGCA
>JBAMHW010000026.1:12865594-12905230 GCA_037177495.1 Rhadinocentrus ornatus | reverse complement strand
CTCAGTTATGAGGTTGCCCTGCTAATCGCACCTTTTTATTACCCAAACCAACCACTTGCACATAATACATTTATCACTCAAAAGCAGCACAACCGGATCCTGTACAGCGCCTGCAGCAAACACTTAACTGATCACACAGCCAAAGCTGCACTGAAACCTGCATCTGTCTCTGTTCAATAGAAACTTCTAGTAAGACTCTGCAATGTGATGATGCATCAGTTATGTAGTCAGATTTCAATCTTTGCCATCTTGTTTGAAAGTTCAGGCGCATAAACTCAGCTTCTCATACTAGTTTTATCAGAAAAGAGCTTAAAAAAATAAATAATTACTCACCTGAGACAGAAATGATCATGGGTGCTTCCAAAGGCCTGTCATTGTCCAGAACCTTGTTCAACCTCAGATCCCCGGTTTCTTCGTTCAGCAGCAACAGACTAAACTCATTTCCACTTTCAAACTTGTACCGTAGTTTATCCAACACATCTGGGTCATGAGCGGGTACTCTTCCTATTATTCCTGACGGGAAACTGTTGGACTTGTTTGTGACATAGTTGTTAAAAATAATCTCAAAGTTCTGCAAAACTGGCTTATTGTCATTCATGTCAACTAGGCGGATGTGCACAACAGCCCGGCTTACTAGTGGTGCTGATGTGGCCTGGACCACTATCACGTACTCAGTCCTAGTCTCATAATCCAGGTCTATGAGTGCAGTGAGGTCACCATCAAAAATGTCCAGCTGGAAAACTTCAGGATTATTCCCTTCTACAATCTGGTACATGATCTCAGCATTGGCGAGCTCGTCTGGATCTGTGGCAGTGATTTGGGCCACAACAGACCCTACTGCGCTGTTTTCTTTCACATAAATAAAAAGCTCATCCTTCTCAAACACTGGAGCGTTGTCATTTATGTCTTGGACCTGAATGTGAACAGAGACTGCAGCTTTCAGAGGAGGAACCCCGTTGTCCACTGCAAAGGCCTTCAGGTTGTACACAGGAACATTCTCACGGTCCAGCCTGCGAGCAGTTCTGATGATACCAGAGTACGGCTCTATCATAAAATCTCCGTCTCCATCGTCACCACCCACAAATGTATAGCTCACTCTGCCGTTGGAGCCAGAATCTCTGTCTGAAGCAGATATTTGAAGTACACTGGTGTAGACAAGTGCATCTTCAAATACATTGCCGTGGTAAATATCTCTAATGAAATGAGGAGCGTTATCATTAGCATCCAGGATTAGAATCACCACAGAGGTAGTATCAGACTTATAGGGGATGCCATTGTCTCTAGCAGTGATGGCTAAAGTGTAGGAGGCGTGATCTTCATAATCAATCTCCATTTGTGTTGTGATGGCACCTGTATCCGGGTCAATTTTAAACTGAGAAACATTGTCCTCCATGATATACGTGATGCGGGCATTCTCCCCTGTATCCTCGTCAGTCGCGCTGATCACCACCACCGTAGAGCCCACTGGTTTATCTTCACTGAGCGTCACCTGGTAGTTGGCACTTTGGAAGACAGGCCGGTGTGTGTTGGCGTCCGTCACATTGATGAAGACTTGAGCAGTGTCATAGCGGGTTCCGTCACTGGCGGTGACTGTTAGGACGAACTGGCGTTCCTGCTTATACTCCAAGGGAAGGGCCAAAGTAATGAGGCCACCACCGCTTTGGCTAGTGATGGCAAAGCGGTTCCTGGTGTTGCCACTGGAGATCTGATACGTCACCACACTGTTGACATCCCTATCCACAGCCGTCATGGTCAACACGCTGGTCCCCACCACAGCATCTTCATTGATCTTCAGCGAGTAGGTCTTTTCTGTAAATGTGGGCACGTTGTCATTCACATCCAGCACCGTAATGCTGACGCTCGCCGAAGATGACATCACAGGTATCCCATTATCTCTCGCCTCTACACCAAAGGTGTAGAACTCAGTCATCTCCCTGTCCAGTTCTTCACATACTGTAATCCAGCCCGTGCTGTTGTTGATTGTGAATGGAAAACCAGGCCTGGTGTCGGTGAGTTGGTATTCCAAACGAGAGTTTTCTCCAGAATCACCATCTATTGCTTGAATGTGGATCACAGAATAACCGATGGCCACGTTTTCCAACACAGTAGCCTGAAAAGGTGTGCTGACAAACATGGGAGCGTTGTCGTTGACATCCACCACTTGCACCACCACCATCCCTGTGCCATTTATCAGTGGAGGCCTGCCACCATCCTGAGCCTTAATCCGCAGATTATACTCCCGAATCATCTCATAGTCCAGAGAATTAATGACATCAATCACACCAGTGAGGGAGTGGATGTAGAACTGTCCTTTAACGTTCCCACTGATGATGCTGTAGTGAACTTTGGCATTGTTTCCTTCATCTTTGTCTGTTGCTTCCACTTGGATGACTTTAGTGTTGACTGCCACATTCTCTGGGATCTGCACCACATACCTTTTCTCACTGAACTGTGGATAGTTGTCGTTTTCATCTTCCACTGATATGTGAACAGTGGCAGTGGCGCTCCGGGGACCTGGATCTTTGCCCTGATCGTTGGCCTCAACAATTAGCTTGTACTGAGCCCGGGTTTCCCTGTCAGGGCGCTCTCTGATCCTCACAAGGCCGTTTCGGGGGTCGATTTCAAAAACAGAGTTGACTCGATCCTCATTTACAATTTTATAAATCATGTTGGCATTGGAGGGGGAATCACCATCTGTAGCCCGAATTGTTATCACTTCGAAGCCGACTTCCACATTCTCCCTGAAGCTGACACGATAATCATTTTGCTCAAACACCGGGGTGTGGTCATTAGTGTCACTGACAGTGACAGTGAGGTAAGAAGTAGCAAATCTTTTAGGGCTGCCATTGTCAGTCACACTAACTTTGAAAACATGGGTGTCTTTGACTTCTCTGTCAAGCGGCTGGATGGTTGTTATGCTCCCCGTCTGTGTGTCAATTTCAAAGAAGTCATCAGACCTCCTGTCAAACAGGGCCTTCATGCTGTACTCCAGCCTCCCTGCCTCTCCATCATCAGGGTCAGTTGCTTTGAGGGTGATAACCCTTGTGCCTGCAGGTTCGTTCTCGGGCACAGATACCTGATAGTTAGGAAGCTGGAACTGCGGAGATGCATTTGCCTGTCGCTTCCCCCTGTGGATGAATCGGTCAGGCTTTTTGGGTGTAGTTTGTGAAAGTGGTCCATGTTGTTCAGACACTTCTAAAAGTGTAAAATTCAGTTGCACGTAGAGCTGGCGGCTTTTAGCGCTGCGCAGGACGCAGTGCAAATTCACCTCTGGTTTCCCCCTTTTCTTAAGACACAAGTCATTGACCAGGAACAAATCCCCATGTTTGAACAGTGCAACGAAGTCTTTTCCAACACATTCAGTGTCCAAATAGGCAAAGCTCCGTGCGAAGGTTGGCAAAAGTTCTGTTACATTCAATAAGAATTTACCTGCGGCTAAGCAGGAAGTTGCCTCCAGTTTTAAAAGGTGTTTAATATAAACATCTGGCTTACCTGGCGTTTTCTTTCTTTTGTATTTAATAAAACAGTCCTGGCCGTGGACAAACACGTTAAAATGTGTCAGAATAACGTCTCCGGGCGATGAGGAACCTGCCCTGAAATAAACAGGCGCTGGGTTCCTTGGCGTGCGCGCACAGCTAACGTTGTGGGACAGGCGGATCACCCCGTTGTGCTTCTCAACTTGGAAAAAGTTCTGAATAAATTTGGGAGATAAAGTCCTGTCAATTGTATAAGTCCATCCGTGGCCAAGTGACAGGTTTGCTAGAACACTCCCGGGCTGTAAGGTGTCTGAAAGGTGCATCTTCAAACATCCCGCAAGCGGTACAGTCAACAGGACACAAACCCAAACCCAGCACATCGGTGGCTCCATGCTTGTAAACCCTCAAGATCCCAGCTTCATGGAAACTCCTCCGGTTAGGAATTAACTCTCCCTCTCCCAACACCGCGTTTTACTTTTATCCCTCATTGTGAAGTTTTACTTTGGGAAAGACGCTCAGTATCCATAGTATCAACGTATCCACGGCGCGCAGCGGCTGCGTGAACCCACACTGAGTTTAAAATGAGTACAAAATGGCTCCGTGGCTCTCCTCCTCCTCCTCCTTGGAGGCTTATTTCCATAAACCTGCTGTTTCCCCTTTGGGACGCCTTCACGAGGGTGGAGGGATGGGAGAGCGGTTATTTTCCTCCTTCTTCTTATGGAGATTTAGGAAGGACCACTTACAGAGTGACCAATGCGCGCAAGTGTATTGTCATTACAATGGAGCCAGAGTTGGGTAAAATTCCCAATGAATTAGATAATCTCGCTCATTTCTTTTGAAATTTCGTATTAAAATTGTAGGTAGTTCATTATCAATAATTTTTAAAAAGTACTCTTTAAGAAAATATATAATTCCCCAAAAGTCACAGTAATTCCATCTTCAGTGAATATAAGAAAAAGTTTAATTGTGCATCAATAAAGTTAAATAATTTAAAAATACTAACAAATATTACCATTTATTTCCGTATGCTTAATAATGAAAATTCTAGTTATTGCAAAACTTACATTTTCTTTAAGAAAAATCAGTAAAGGTTAAAAATCAAAAGAAAATAAGAAAAAAAAGACAGGTAAATAACATTTCATGATACAGCTAATATTTTTTCCCTTTCAAATGTTGTGCTGTAACCTTTTATTTGCACTACATAACAATGCCTAATAGCAATTTTATTTACTTTTCGTGCCTGGAGAAATTGTGTTCAGCATTTTCTGTTAATGTTATTTTCCCTTTTCTCAAAAAGTTTGAAGCTGGCGAACCACTTACCAAACTTTCTAAAACTACAAAAAATATACTCCATGTTGTAGTAAAATATGCTTCATTTAGACTTGTGTAACTGGGTGGTAGCGTGAATCTCATTAGAAGCCATTAGGATGTACAATTCGTTTGTGCTGCATAATAACAGAGTCGCGTTTCAGGTGAATCTTGTGTAACAGCGCCCTCTTGTGGCTTGATTACTGTAAAACAGTAAATGCACAGCAGTTATGATTTACAGTGGGATTTTTTTATTTTATAATAAAATAAGACTGGATGGAAAACTGATGAACACAGGGAAACGAAGAACAAGGCATCGCACCGGTAATTAGGTTTATTTATTTGTTGTTCAGGTTTCAGTTATGAACAGTTTGTAGTTTAGGAACATGAGGATAGTTCACTAAAAGGCACTTGTTCAAGCTCTTTCGTTGTTTCCCCATTTGTTATTTCAGAATTACAAACAGCAAATGTATAATGGTATAAAAATATGACTGAATGTTTCTTTTTTAAAATTCTCTCTAAATTCTTTACAATTTGACTGCACTTGTTTTGGTAAATGGTTAACGTCAGAATTTATGTACATGGTTAGATGTGCCTAAATGTTGAAAAATACTGTTTATGGTGACAATTAAAAAAAATCTGCATGATTACAGCTTATATTTTACAATTTAAAAGGTTTCACTTACCCTTGTGTCACAGAAAAGATAAGTTTACAACCACAGATTGTTACACTACAAGATTTTGGACATGTGGACTAAGGCGTTTAGTTACGGTCATCTTTTAATTGTGTTTTTCAGCTGTAACATCAGAAAGAAAAAATGCCTTGCATTATAAATTATCTTTATAAAATCCTAAACTGATCTCACCTGGTTTGAAATCTAACATAAACAAATTATTTTCTAGGAGCCCTGAAGTTGGCAGCTGATGAGAAAAAGACAAGACAGGTAAAATTGTGGATGCTTGAGCAAATTAAAAAATGAAAGAGAAAATTCTACAGAAAAATAAATATAATTCATTTTCTATACAATTCAGGGTGGAGAAGCTGGAGCCTATCCCAGCAACTAGCAGGCGAGATGCAAGGTACACCCTACCAACACAGACAGCCAACCACTCACACTCAATCCTAGGAAGATTTTACAGTGACTAATCAACTTTGATGCCTTTGGACGGTGGGAGGAAGCCAGAGTTCCCCGGAGAGAACTCATGCAAGCGCCACACAGAAAGGCCACTGTCTGAACCCCTCCCCAGCTGACACTTTAATCAGTGACCTTCTTGCTTAAGGTTGCAATGCTAACCACCACACCACCGTGCAGCCGGTAAACAAATATGTCTAATCATAGTTGAGTCCATTCTGTTACCTACATGTAGCCATGATCCTCCCAAGACAAGTTACAGGTGTCCTATTGCTGCAATAAAACAAAGTTCCACCAGAAACCTCAGACTAAACAGCATACTGAAAAGAAGAGGCAAAAAGACTGCAGGTTGTATCAACACTGAAGAGGTAGTCTTTATAAAGAACCAAAACTAAAAGTGATTATGGTTGTATGTGTGCTTAATTTTTTTTCTCCATTATTCCTGGGGACTCGCTCTGCAAAGTCTTATATTAAACTGGATTTCATGGCTACAAATGGATGATTATATAAACAGCTGGTTTCCTTCAGTTCTAAAACGTCAAAGTAACTGTTTTATTTGCACTGAAGTCTCCGTCCACATGTAAAACAGTCTATTAAAATAAGAGTGGTCTAACCATCTCCTAAATAACACTCCACTGAACGCATATCAACTGTGCAGCAGCTGCTCTCATTCAGAACAAGGCCGGTGCAGGTCTGTCCTGTAATGTTAGATGGTTAAAACAGTGTTTCAGACAACATAAATATTCTAGTAAACCATCTTATCAACATTAAGTCCCTTCTTCTGAACACTTTGGCTTTGACACACGTTTATCTGAGCACCAAGCAGCTAACTCGTCTTTATGTTGTCACTTCATTTGTCCTACAGCTATAAACGCTGTCAAAACTAAGCATTCATAAATAATATCCACTCTTAGTCACAGCATCTTTCCTGGTCAGGATAAATCTCGACTGGAGCATGAGCTCATTTCAGCTGGCAGGTTCAGGGTTCAGCTCCTCTTTATGCTGCACAGCTGCCACAAACTGCTCTCTGCCCTTCTGGAGTGTGTATTCACTGGGACCCAGCTGGATGATCTTCCCGCTGCCCAGACACTCATCGCCTTTGTAAAGCACTGAAAACTGAAGCAGTGGAAAAAAATTACAGTCTTGCAGAGGACTCTTGAACAGTTCTGTTTCATTCCATAACACAGGTGTGTTAGATGTTACCTGTCCCGGTGTCAGAGCTCTAACGGGCTGAGAGAGCGAAATCCACACAGAACCGTCCATGTTCAGAGTTACTGTGCAGGGAACTACAAAGCACACAGCAGAAGTTCATGTTTGATGTGAGTGTTACTCACTTTTTAATCACCTGGTTAATACAGAACTTACTGAGCGGCATCTGATGGATGAAGCGGAAATGACACTCCAACATCTGGGTCCTGGCTAACTCGAGAGGTGGGTCAACCGTTACCCAGTGGAAGCGGTCAGTTCGTAGAGTGTCACGGAAAAGAGAGGAGTGATTGGTAGTTGGAGCCTGAGACAGAAGAATTTCATGCATTTAATTTTTCACAAGTGAATACGTCATAGAAAAATAAACTAATTCAACGTTTTGCTTGATGTTACCTGAAATTTTCTGCAGAGAATAAAAAGATAAATGTAACGCTCACTAAACAAAGATTTCGCGTTTCTATTTTACAGTAAAGTTCATCAGTAGTCAAGCAAGATGATTTACTCTTATTTTAAAGAAAGATTTTCCTACCACAATTACGTCGCCAGTGACAATGTCTTTGTCCACAACAAACCAGGCATCTCTCTGTCCCCCAATCTTTGCCCTCTGGCCCAATGTCATAGTGAACCAACCTGGATGGACAGAAGACACAAATGAGACAAGTGAAGGGATGCATCGTATCCACTGTGACTTGTGTCTTTAGTTTGGGGCACAACTGAGAAAGAGAACATGAAGATACACAGGATACAAAAGCTATAAACCCACTGTGAACATACCTTTATGTGTTCCCTTCACAGTCCCATCCTCAATGGAAACAAAGTTTCCTGGTTTAGGCTCCAGGTACTGGGGAAAAAAAAAAAAAAAGGAGACATGGCAGTTGAGTTTTACCATCATGTGAGCTAATTATAAACAGAAGGGCAAATTCAGCTCTTAAGCTGAAGAGAAAGATAGAAAACAAAGAAAAACCTTCTGTCACCTCTAAAATGAAGTTTTCAAAGTTTCTCTCTCCAACAAAGCAGATGCCCATGCTCTGAAAGAAACATAACGCTTTGTCACACATTCCAGAGACATCAATATTTGTATTCATGAGTGTTTTCTGCACACCTCTTTTTTCTTCAGAACATGCTGCAACCCTGCCTCAGCAGCAATCTTTTTCACAAACTCTTTGGTGAGTCCAGCAAGTGGGAAGAGAGTTTGTCTCAAGGCATCTTGTGAGATCTGACTGAGGAAGAATGTCTGGTCTTTGATGAGATCGGCTCCTCTGTACAACCTCACAGCTGACGAGGTGGATGGGGGCAGATTAGGAGCAGAGAAATTAACTAGAAATGAGCTGGACTTAATGCAAGCAATTAAAAAGAAAAAAGTAAATGAGACTCAAACATTTACGATTTCTGATCTCGAAACGGTCTCTAAACAACGTGGTCGGTGGAGCCTTGTATGACTGCTGAAAAACCTCTTCGTCCTCCTGTGACGTCCTGGCGTAATGGCCTGTTGCCATGGCATCAGCACCTAAAACAAGAAAAACAAATCAATATTCAAATACTTCATCAAGAATTTTTTTCTTTTAATCCTAACAGTGAGGGAAACTTCCATTCACACCCATAAATTCTTCAGATTAACATTCAATAAAACAAAGAAATGATGCTCCTTTGAAATGTTACAATCCCATTAATCTGAAATTATAAGTGAGAATTTGGGCATATTTTGAGATATTGATGTTTTTTTCTTTTGTTTATTTTCTTATTAAACTGTCAGGAATGGGCTCATAGATGGTAAAGAACCACTCTTTTACTGTTCCCATTTTGAGCAGCTACCAGCTTGGTTTCCCCTGACTGAAGTATGTGCTGACTGCCATGTAATACAGGTCAATTCCTCTCTAACAAGTAAGTAAAATTTTCTGAAAGAGGACATAATTTGTCCTGCACTTACCTGTTGAGCAACACTTTGGTCAGTTATGTTATTTTTAAAGTGCTATAAATAAAAATAAAAACTGTATGGTATCTGGAAGCAAAGCAGCCAAAAATCACAAAATCTTAAGCCTATTAACTTTGTGGTGTCTTGCATAAGCAAATGTTAGAAATGGAAAGCAACTCGTTTGACTTTATAATCATAAACATGATGACATACCAAGAGTGTTGATGGTATACTTATGGAAATGGTTGAATTTTATGTGTTTGTTGCATAGTATATCAGGATTTGGTGTCCTGCCCTTCTCGTACTCCTTCAACAGATAACTGCAATTAGACGAAGAGAAATGTGACATTGAAATATTAAACAGCGGTAAGAATATAGGCAATGATTATTTAAAAATGTACACAATACCTAAAAACATCATGCCAGTACTCTTTGACATACGACACTTGATGAAAAGGGATGTCTAGGATCTGGCACACTCTATATGCGTCTTCACAGTCCTTCTCGGTAGAACAGACCCCCATCTCATCCAGAGAGTCCCAGTTCTTCATGAAAACCCCCGTCACACTGTAGCCTTCACACAGCAGAGGGCAAAACAACATGTGACCTCAACATGTACATTTAGGAACAACAGCTGGACGAGTGCTGGGCGGTACAGCTCATAAAAAATAAGCAGCTATGTTTCTGGCTACTGAACCTTTTCCAAACTACTACGTAGTTAAACATTCACTGAGAAACCACCTCAGGTGTGTTTCAGACAGGTTTCCTCACCTCTTCTCTTCAATAACAAAGCCGCCACAGAGCTGTCAACTCCGCCGGACATGGCGCACACAACGTGTCTTATCAACCCCATCCTGTTTCCAAGTTAAGTATTTTCTGTCAATATATGAATTGTTTGCGTAACTAAGAAATTTTAGCCAACAGCGCTGTACTGTCACTCTCAGGAGCTGCCATGTTCACGGTCCGCGTACAAAAAGCGTCCGACTTGAAACACGTTTTAAGGTGGAACTATTGAACAAACGGGAGCCGCAAATATTGTAACACTGATGACAAATCGTGGATCTCTCACTTGCTCAATAAAAAATAAGGTCAGTGTGCAATATGTTGAAGACATTGGACGTGGTTTTAGTTGAATTAAGGATTTTCTTTTCAAATTAGCTTTTTATTTTAACGCTCAGCAGCTTTTCTAAAAGTATATTTGTTTTCGGATTAATCTAATTTCTACAGCAGAACACAGGTCTACTGAAATATGCACGTCTTAACTCCGATGTACTATATATTTTTATTTATTACATACATTAATACTGTTTCAAGTAATGACATTCTTTTGTTTTTCTTGTTTGTTTGTTTTTTGTTAGTTTTTTTAAACATAGATATTTTCAAATAATACAATATGACAGTGGTCTCAATTATGAAATTACAAACAATACTGGTTAAAGAATATAACAAAAGAGATTAAGTTAAGTCTCTTTCTTCAAGATCAAAAAGTTCCGGGATCCATCAAGTCTATCAAAAATTTGAGAAATCTATTTAACTTAGAGCATGTCCATTATGTCCTTACAGCAGCTCTCCAGTTCCTTAAAATTATCTTTTAGTGGCTTTCAATAGATTAATATACCAAGTTTTTATTACACTGTGTAGATTTTTGTGTTTCATTTTTGCATTTCAAATCTACAGCACATTAGTTAAGCTTTTGCAACTTCACAATGCTTCCTGTACTTCTTCCAACATTTAATAGATATTCTAGTATTTAAAATACCAAGAGATGGAGTGTTTTAGGTGTTGGTTTGTCCAATTCTTCTTGCAAATCCATCTTAAAGCGTGCTCTTTCACAACAACCTAGTCACATTTTTCCTTTTAAAATTTTCTCTTGGGGGCCTGTCAGGACTGCAGACAGACCAGTATGGTCTCCATACCTTCTTCTCCCTCAGCCATGTCTTCATAATATGTCCAGAATGTTTCAATAAATTAGTTTATGTTTAAACTAATTAAAAGGACATTTCCATTTCGTACCTTGCTACTGTCATTCACTGTTTTTGAGGAGTGGATTACCTGCATTGGATAAAAAGCTGGTTCTATTATTTATTTATTTTTGCCATCTTACTCTATTTTGCTTTCTTTCAAGCTTTATTTAAACTGTAAAACAAAACACTGAGGCAAAGGCGTCTTTACAGGTTAGAGAACCCTATTAGTGTTGGGGAACTTTTAAAGTGCATTGTCCATATTTGTGTTACTGACTCAGATGGAAGAGGCGTCTGCAGACTCCGTCACCCTGGACATGTTAAGAGAAGCCCGAGAGACAGTGAGGAGCAGCCCTCTGGATGTCATCAACACTCCCATGATTCCTTGGTCTCAGACCACTTTGCCTCTGAGTGTCAGCTGCAACATCCAAATCAAACTGGAAAACCTGCAGAGAACCGGTTGGTGGAAATCACTTTGATCCTGTTCTCGCTTTTTCTCACATTGTCATTCATTGATTGGTTAAA
Source organism: Rhadinocentrus ornatus (assembly GCA_037177495.1). Lineage (NCBI taxonomy): Eukaryota > Metazoa > Chordata > Actinopteri > Atheriniformes > Melanotaeniidae > Rhadinocentrus > Rhadinocentrus ornatus. Next base: position 12,893,709 of record JBAMHW010000026.1, on the reverse strand, counting down.
ATGTTTTTGATTGACAGGGTCTTTTAAAATCAGGGGCGTGGCCAATCAATTTGCTAGGAGACCAAGGGGTGGGCGCTTTGTCACTATGTCTGCAGGGAACTATGGGAAATCTTTTGCATACGCCTCAAAACACTATGGGTCACAGGGAAAGGTGGTTATGCCGGAAAGTGCCCCAGAGTCCAGGTCCATCCTCATACAGGTCAGAGACCATAATACTACCTGACTGGAAAAAAGACAAGACACAAGATATAAGATACAAAGAAACAAGATATCAAAAAAGTGAAATAAATGATTTGTAAAAAAAAAAAAAAAAGTGATGCAATTGTTATCCTCAGAGTTTTGGCGTAGAGGTGGAACGAGTTCCTACATCCTGTCTGTTGAACGTAGTGAACCGTTGCGTGCAGGATGACAACATGACCTTCCTGCACTCCTATGATGATCTGGATCTAATAGCTGGACATGCCAGGTATGCTTTGTGATGCCAGGTGACAGTTTTCCACACATATGCTGACGATCATCTTATGCCCCATCACTGATGTGTATGCAGCCTGGGCATGGAGGTGCTGGAGGTGCTGCCAGAGCCTGATGTGGTGGTGGTGTGCTGTGGTGGAGGAGGCCTGCTGGCCGGAGTAGCTGCTGCAATCAAACTGTCAGGCTGCAATAAAACCAGAATCTATGGCGTGGAACCAGAAGGAGGTAAAAACTGAGAAATGTCTGTTTAAGTGCCATCTGCAAAACCAGCAGTTTAAATTCATTGAGTTTTTTCTGTGTTTAAACTCAGCCTGCACAATGCACAGAAGCTTTACTGAGAAGAAACCAGTTGGAATGGACACCAAGAGTATCGCCTCTGGTCTTGCACCTCCTTTTGCAGGTTTGTTTCTCGTCATCATTTCAGGTTTTGATGTACATTTTCCCTCCTACCACCAGTTTCCACTTAGTGACTTCTTTCCTTTTCATCTCAGGCAGACTGCCATATGAGCTGTGTCAGCGCTATGTGGAGGAGATCATCCTGGTGAGTGATGAGGAAATAAAGGCAGCGGTGTCCACCCTCTACAGTGCTGGACTTGTGGTAGAGCCATCAGGCTCTGCTGCCTTTGCTGCCATTGTTAATAACAAGATACCTGACATGGAGGAGAAGAACATTGTGTGCATCCTCAGCGGAGGAAACATTGGAAAGGACGAGCTCGCCAACTTTCCAGACTAAAAATCATCTGACATGGCTCTTCTAAAATAAGTACTTCCTCACCCAGTTAAAGAAGGTGCCTTGATGATAGTTTGTCTTAATTTCAATTATAATCTTATATATGTAAAATTCGCCAATGCTATGAACACTAATGCATCCCGATACATCACAGAGGTAGAAAACAGCTGAGATGGTCTTTCTTAACTTTGTGATATGGCAGGGATCTCAAACTGTGGTACTTCAGGGCCACTGCAGGTTTTAGATGTTTCCTTTTTTCAGTTTAATGGATCATTTGTGTACAACTTGACAATAAGCTATTGGATCAATTTAATTTGAATTGGGTGCATTGGAATAAGGAGGCATTTTAAACCTGAAGGACAATGGCTGAGGTACTACTAAGCTGTATTGATCATGGTGAAATGAGTTTTTTATGCAGTTCTGCCTCTGACGAATGAACATAATCACATCACAAACTAATCTGCTGACTGTAAAAAAAATGTATGTGCCCAAAACTTTTTAAGCATTTAATGCAGGAACCATTAACCATTTACCATGTCGGTAAAGACAAAACAAAAGCCTCATTACCTCCTGGATGCAGTTCCAAGTATTAAAATTAACTAAAGCTGTTAATTACCTACTGTATGCAGACTGATTATAAACATCTACAGATATGAAATTTTAGATTTTCAAATCTAAAAGTTAAACTTGTGATAAAAAGTAGTTGACAAACAGATGACTGTACTATTAATTATTTCTTCTCATGCTGACAGTGTAACTGAAGTTTAGGACTTTCATGTCAGTACTATGGATAGATTTTTTTATTTTTTTTAATCCTCAAGAGATTTCGCTGATATGTGCCCCACAGCACTTTGGATCCATTATTCAACACCAGACCTGGTTTATATCACTGTCCCCTGCTGTCAGAAAGGCTCAATCCACCTTCAAAATGAATGCCACAGGCTAAATTCAAAGCAGTGAGGAAGATAAAACGCTGCAGTATAATGCTAAACTCTGGGCTGGAAACTTCCTAACTGACTCTCAAACCTTTTTTTGTACCCAAATCACTGAAAAAGATCCAGTAAGTAGGAATAAAGGCATGTTCTCACAAATACGTGATAAATTTAAATAGACTGAATCAGTTTTACATGAAGCATGACCCATTATTAACATTTTATGTGACAAAAATACATTTTCAATGTGAGCAACAATAAATTTGCACTGCAGGAGCTACAAGATATCTTTGATGGCCATTCTGCAAACAACTGCATCTAGCAGACTCCCACATTTTTCCTCCTGAGGAGTGACTTTGTACAGCTGTAACAGAGACAGAAAAAAAAGAATATTAGTTATTAGTTGCTCCAGAAATTAATTAATGGTGAAAGTGTAAATAATTAATTCAACAAGTACAATCCCCTTAACATGGGGCGAGACATGCTTTTTAAAAAGCAAACAGGCACACATTTTACCACAGTGCTGCCTCAGCTCTTCTCATAAGCAGGTAACAACACTGTTTCAGAAACTGAGGACACCAACTGTTTTATTCCTTTTAACAACTTCAAATCTGTGCATTATGTTTGTTTGTTTACATTTTATTGTGTCAGCTTTTATGGAAAGTGGGTTGGATACAGGTTTTCCAAGAGATGACATTTAATCACCACTTCTATAATATGAAAGCTGTATCTTAAAAGACTTGTTTACTAAACACAGAGGAAGAGCAACAGGGTAGTGTACTAGTACACTTGGGTAATTGTCTGTTAAAATACATGCAGATGCTCATATTAGCCCACACGCGGAATAAGTAAGAAGTAATAAAACAGAGGCAAGAAACCTTTTTAATCTTTGCAACGTCTGACAACGAGGAAACTTCTTCCACTGGAACCTGCCGTCCATCTACCCTGGCTGTGACGTCTGACAGAAACTGCAGCTCGTCTTTGTTGTGTACCACAACCACTAGGACAGAGTTATCGCCATCTGAAATCCCAAATCTTTTAAAGGCCTCTGAAATCTGCAGGGGTTGAAACATACGGAAAGCGTATTAGTACATTGATCTGATACTAACAATAAAAGTTATGTTTGTTTGTGTGCAATGAAACTATAATAATTTATCAGAAGCACCAACAGACAAGGTCATAAATGTCATTTTCTGGAAAGGAATATGCGCGTCACATGAATCAAGCAGTCTATCAGGTATAATAAAAAAAAGTCAAAATCCTTTGTACGTTTGTCTGTCTGTTTGACTATGGAGGGAAAACAGAGAACATTCAGTTGGTCTGGGGACACTGTCCACGCATATGTACACACACAAACATCTCCGTTTTCATTGTGTGCAGTTGTCACAAACTACTTACTTCTGGCTGTGACTACTGTATACACGCGTACTGCAGTCGGTAGGCTCTGGTCCTCTTGTCATCATAGCACAAGAAATGGTGAATGTCTTCAAATCTTCCAATTAACATAGTGGCTTTGTACATTGGGTAATGTAGAGGACTCCCAAAGAGCTGACGGATTGGTACACTTTTTGCAAGAAAGGCCAATCCAATGAAGGCCATGAGCTCATCTTAGCTTACATTTTTGATAAGTGATAAAAATAGCTTCCATGCATCTATTGAGAAGACAATGCTAAACCTAGGTGCAGTCCCTGATCTGAACTGAAGCCTGGCTGGGAGGTAACTCTGTCCAGTAAGAGCCCTTGTGGCTCATTCTGTTGGACAAGATATCAATTTCCTCTTCGAAGGACTCATCCGGGGACTCCTCTGTGTCTAACTGATCTTTTTCACTCAGAGGAGGTTGACTCCCAGGCAGCATGACATCGCTAGATGGCCTGACATCTCCCAGTGGACAATAGTCTGGGTCCTCTGCATCTGAGATGTCAGATCCTGAGTCAGTGACTCCTAGCAGCCATGATACTTGACATGGGAAAACATAAAAATGACCATGTTTGAATGGCACGCAAAACTATAAATCAATATGTAAGTAAATGTCTGGGCATTTATCTGTAAGCAAATGCACAGACATGCATGCACATTGAATTATCAATAATCTCATAACAGGCTCCCTTAACGGGTTAACTTTATCACAAGAAAGTTATAAATATAGTAAGAGCCTCTTACTTACACAACAAATGCAGTAATGCTAGCTACCTTACTACACTAGCTAACATTAAAGTATTAACTTTTTGTTGTTAGCTAACAACAGAGTAGGCTAATTTGATGACAATAATACAAAAATTATACTCTATCACAGAATCATCGGTGTGGAAAATAAGTTAATAAATTAACATTATACTGTAAAAATGACCTTGTTGATGGTGAGACTACTGACATCAGATATGTAAGTGGGACCGTAAATGTATACTGACAGAGTTGACAAAGAATTAAAGGGTCCTAGGAGATTCCATAATAAATGCTTGGAGTTATTTTTGACCCGCTTGTGGAAAAGTGGGGTGGTGATAGAAAACTACAATTAATGATTTTTTTTTTTTTAAATGCAAACAGCGTCATTTCACAGACATGTTTTTTGTGGAATACCTGGAATATGAAAATATAAAAACTTCTAATTTTAAAGTTTTTGAAGAACAACAACCCGTGGGGTCATTTTGACCCCATTTATATATCTACGGGTTCAGATAGACTATTTATTGCCACTACTTACATTATTAGTAGGTGACAGGTTGAAGATTATCTCCGAGTTTAAACTTCTCGTTTTCATTTTTCCAAGTGTTTGTAAGTGGACAGCTTTGTTGGCAGCTACCATTGCTTGAAAAGGACTCACGACCTGTAAATAAAAATGTTTTACTGTACATCCTGAATGTAAGACACGACACATTATAGTGTGCATCAGCTTTGTAGCACACAAACTACAAAGATCCTTAGCTAGTAAATATGTTCACTATGTTAACTTGTGTGCTTTAAACTTTAAAATAATTTAGCAAAAACCAAGGAAAACTAGGCTCACCATTGTTGGGTTGATCAAAGCGCCACTTATTTTTCCCTCCACGGCACATTGTCTCAACTCTGCCGCATTTCTTACATCTTTGAAAAGCATTTGAGTGACCCAGTAGTCGGGGAAAAGCTGTAGCTCTTGAGTAAGGTGCATGCTGACAGTTGTTACACCAACTGGAACAATTTTTTTTTATCAATGTACAACCATCACTGTGCTACACTTGGTAAAAAGCGCACGCACGGGGGGAACTGTTACACTGTGACACCGAATGAGAAGTCCTTCTCAGAGGACGCACAAAACATTTATTAATTAATTGGAGTGCTTTCAATTCCAAAATAAATCTCACAAATTTTGTAATAATTAATTTAGCTATATCAACGCAACTGAGTGTTAAGCAAAACATAGGAACAAATGGCCCTATAAGCGTTTCCCCGCCGAGCATGTATTCGAAACGGACCTGTAGCAGTCAAAAATCAAAACTCTTAGCAACAAACAGAATAGATTTCGTTTGCTGGTTTTTATCAGCAAATCAAAAGGATATGCGTTATATACAACAATATAACTTTTAGCTGTGTATCGATTTTACATTTACGCCGAGCTTTCTCGCCAAACATGGAGAAATTTGAGGGCTACATTTTCACTGCTCTCTGCAGCACCAACTTCTTGATATCGTGCCTGCTGTTCTCTAGAATCACACGGGAGCAAAGGGAGCCGTACATGGATGAGATTTTTCACATTCCTCAAGCTCAAAAATACTGCGATGGTAAATTCAACGAGGTAAGCTCGGTTTCCCGCAGTCATTATTGGCATAAAAGTGAATCCATCATTGTGAGGCGGATTAAGGTTAGCCAACTGTGGGGCTTAACTAAAATGACGTGGCAACATGTAATGTTTTTAATCTCCATATCGGATATATACAGTGACATTAGGAGCTGTGAGCCTATAAATGCTGTACTTTTACCACAGCTTAGCTTAAGCTAAAATAAATCAGTTTGTAGAAAAGTAGAGCTTATAGACTCTAATGGCTTTTTCCTTCTTTTAATTCTTTACAATCCCGTGAAAATTACCTGTGACATGTTAAAAGACAACCCCTTTAAAAAAATAGTGAGCCAATTTAGCAATATGCATTGGATTAGATTATTATATATTATACATTGATTTTAAATAGTGTGCATTTAAAACAAACTTATAAACTCATTATTTGGAGGTGTTGGTGGATTCTTGTTCAATGTAAAGGCCTCAGAGCTTTATCTGATACCTCTATTCTTGTGAAAACATCTGCTTTAAAGTGGCAAAACGACCACAAAGGTGCATACAAATTTTTAAAGACATAAGGAAAGAAAAAACTTCAAATTAGGAACACAAAGGGGCACATAAAGTAAATATAAATATAGTAAAGTAAATATTCATAAACAGATAAAGCTTCTGTGAGCGAATTAAGATTAACATGCCAATTGTGCTAAAAATAGTTAATTTCTCAGGCTTTAAGTGCTCAGTGGTGACACCTGCTGATTAAGTTTAAGTCTTGTGATGCAGTAAATCAGTATCATTTTTATTTATTTTAATAGTTCAAGTTACCCCAACCTTTATTCCTACCTTTGTTTCAAGCTATTAAGATAAACATTTATATTAGAAATTTTACTCCATTGGCTTTACATTCCTAAATATAGCCACACTGGTAAATATTTCGTTCTTACAACTTTCATATCATCAGCTAGCAAATACAACAACACACAACCCATGATGTTACAGTTATGTTTATATGACCAGCATGTAATCCGTTTTTGGTTTCCCTTATCAGTGCCCAGTGACTAAAAGTGTGCTGAACTTTTATATTTAGCTGGGTAAACATTACTAATTAAACCCTGCAGAAAGGAATTTATTAATCTTGATGACCTTCGTCTGTTTTCAAACATGCAGTAAACCCATCTTCATGCGTTAAATGTCTCTTTAATGTTGTTGTAATTTGTGCAGTGGGACCCAATGATCACGACTCTCCCGGGCCTTTACCTCGTCTCTGTGGGTGTCATCAAGCCGGTGGTGTGGCTCGCTGACCTGACAGGGCATGTGGTGTGCTCTACAGCCATGCTGCGCTTCATCAACCTACTCTTCAACTGCGGCAACCTTTATCTAATCTATTTGCTCATCTGCAGGCTGCACCTTAGAGAGAAGGTAAGACCTAAAGATGAGGATGATGATGCAGCTTTGTTGTTTTTCTTGTCATCTGATGTCACTTTACTTACATTCCAGACACGGACAGCTTCACGTCGGGTGCTGTCAGCGCTGTCTCTGTCCACCTTTCCTGTGCTCTACTTCTTCAACTTTCTCTACTACACTGACGCTGGATCTACTTTCTTCATCCTTTTCACCTACCTCATGACGCTGTATGGCTGCCACAAAGCCTCTGCGCTCCTTGGAGTCTGCTCTGTGCTCTTCCGCCAGACCAACATCATCTGGGTGGCCTTCTGTGCAGGCACTCTCGTTGCTTCCAAAATGGACGAGGCGTGGAGGGTGGAGCACTCAAAAAAGAGAGATGAGAAGTTTCCACCGTCCCAGGTCCCGCTGTCCTTTAGTGGAGCTAAGAAAGTGCTGCTTTTTTCCCTGGAGTTTTTCACCTCACTCAGTCATGTGAAGGCGGTCCTGCTGGTGGCCTGGCCTTACGCAGTGGTCGGCGTTGGTTTCCTCGTGTTTGTGGTGCTAAATGATGGGATAGTGGTCGGTGACAGGACGAGCCACGAGCCCTGCCTCAACTTTCCCCAGCTCTTCTACTTTTTCTCCTTCTCCCTCTTCTTCTCTCTCCCCATCTCGCTGTGTTACCACCGTGTCCTCCGTTTCCTGCAGGCCCTGAAAAGACAACCCTTTTTCTTCCTCTTCATCACGGCCGCCTCCTTTCTCCTGGTGTGGAAGTTCACTTTTGTCCACAAGTATCTCCTGGCAGATAACCGCCACTATCCTTTCTATGTATGGAAAAAACTGTTCCAGACGCACAAGCTAGTTCGCTTCTTCCTCATCCCTGCATATGTCTTTGCTGGGTGGAATTTTCTGGACTCCTTCAAGACGCGTTCACTCTTCTGGAGCTTGGCCTATCTGGCGTGCCTCCTGTCCGCCACTGTCCCCCAGAAGCTCCTGGAGTTCAGATACTTCATCGTTCCATATCTGATGTACCGTCTGCACATGCCTCTGCCCTCTCTTCCAAGACTCATGTTGGAGTTCCTCCTGTACACAGTGGTAAACGCTGCCACCATTTACATCTTCGTCACTAAGACTTTCAACTGGCCAGACAGCACAGCCACTCAGAGATTCATGTGGTGAAGAGGGGAGATTTTCCATTTCCTTACAGAGAACCAACATGTAAAATGGCAGAAATCACTGCAAAGCATCTCTTACATGTCAATGTCTGATCCAAATGGAGGTTGCTGTTGTCCGTTTTGCAGTGTAACTGAATATTGAGTATTGGGGATTTATAAAGCTCATATTTAGGCTTTAGCTCAAAGTGACAAAAAAGACAAACACAGTTCTGCCTTTTTACTGGGAGTCAGTTCATGGTTAGAAAAAAGTATTAAAGTTGGCAGAACTGTGATGCTCAGCATTGTAAAATCTTTGATACTGATTTTAAATCTTTACAGTCTTCTTGGAAGTTAGTGAAACACATTTCTGTTGAAGGTTGTAAAGGACACAACCACGTAAACTCTTCTGAATTTTCAAGATGCAGTGCAAATACTAATTATTAACGCAAACTGTAAATACAATTAAAAAGAAAAGACCAAAAACAATCGCAGCCATATTGTAAATGATGGAATTTCTATTATATGTGGTGTTTGAGGGATAAATGAAGCTTTTGATTTTCGCCAGCGAAGAACATTGATGGACACGTGGATAAGAATTTATAATAATGGGACTGTTTGATTATTTAGTTTTTAGTTAGTAATTGGTTTCTACTTTGGTCTTCTTTGATCTTTTTCTTTTAGAAAAGCCATAAAGTTGCATTGGAGACACCTGAGAAATATGTTATTGATTTAAATGCTTTAGTCTTTATGTATGCACTTGTTTTTGTTCTTGGTGAGGTACCTCTGATCATTCCAGCTTTGTGCACATGTGCTTAAGTTTTGCTGTTACCATCCTGTGTTTATTAGGAAATTTGGAAAATCTGATTGTATTTCAATTTTAAGTCTAAACTTAATGGTCATTCTATCATTTTCAATCTCCTTTCTGACCATATTTTGTCAAATTAAAATGATAAATTATGTTTATTCATTGCAGACATTTTGCTGAAGAAGATGCTTTGTGAAGAAACATATTAGATAATTTTTTTTCTAAATCTTCTACAATTTCATAACAAGCCCCTAAAGCAAAAGTTTGGGTACCCTGCAATGGTATTATATTAGAATAAAAGTCTAAGTGCTGAGTTTGTAAAATTGTCCCCAAAAAAAAGTAATGCAGTATTTTCGCTTGATTTGTTTAAAAAAAAAAGAAGAAAGTTTCATCCTCAGCTTCAAGCCTCTGTCATTGTAACTGATTCTTTTTATGCCATTTGTTCCACACTGTCCATCCAGCTGTAAGTATGCTGCTCCCATGTTGATAGAACTTTTGAATAAAATGTTGTATCCAAACTTCTTCCAGACATAAACATGTTTTCATCTGCGAGCAGATCCGATAACCCAAGGTGTGGCTTTTTTGTGCCCTTTAAGGCCGGGATCCCCAACTCCTGTCGTGCAGACTTTCGATGTTTCTCTGCTTCAGCACCTGACTCAAATTAATAGCTCATTAACAGACTTGTTCAGAGATCTATTTAATTAGAATCAAGTGTGTTGCAGCAGGGAAACGTATAATCCCTGCAGCATAGTGAGCCTTGCGGACTGGAGTTGGGGGAATCACTGCTGTAAGGCATTACTTATCCCAAACGGTGCTCTAACACCTGTAAAACAAAGCTGGTACTTCAGGTTTAAAGCTCAGCACGTTCTCACACAGAGTTATTTGTCTGTTCAGAGCAGGAATGCCCAGTCCAGTTCTTGAGAACTACCATCCTTTTACTTGTATAAGCATCCCTTCTCCGACACCTGAATCAAATGAACGGCTGGTTACCATGCCTCCACAGAGCTGGATGAGACGCATATGGGAATTGAGTCTTTTGATTCAGATATGTTGGAGAAGGGATGCATCTAAAAGTTGTAGGATAATAGATCTCGAGGACTAGACTTGGGCACCCCTGATTCAAAGACACCACAGTAAAAATGGTGGCACAAATTTGACAGCTGCCAATGAACCCATGGCAAGTAGATATATATGGTTCATTCTTAGTGGAAAAACTAAATTAGTTTAGTCAAGTGATTCGATACCAACAGATACACAGATTTTATTGATGGATGAAAATTTTCTGTCTGACCTTTGATTTTTTTTAATGCCACACCTTTAAACATATCACAAAAAGATATTGGTGCTGTATTATACAAGCTTGGAAAGCCTGACTATTCAACTTTACAACAATGCTTCTGTGAAATAAACGGTTAAACATGCTCCCCCCAAAATATACCAAATTCCATTCAATATTTTTTTGTAGGTATTCACTCTTGTTTTGATTTTTTAGATGGATTGGGTGGTATCCCACAGTAAAAAGAAAATAACACAATACATTTATGGTCTACCAGTGTGATTGTGTTGGTCACTAGGATGTACAGCACAACCAAACTGATTCAACAAGTGTTCACGTGGGTTGAGGTCTGCACTCATTGCAGGTCATTCCATCCTTTCTATGCCCAAATTCTAGTGGAAAATAATGGCAAGAAACTATTTAAACATTGTCTGCCATATTTTTTTTTGTTTCAGCTGTTCTGTAGAACTTAAAACAGAGATAGGATGTTTCAGTCTGACTTAAACCAATGCTACAGATCCGTCACTAGGAGGCGCTTTAAGACAAAGCTGCATGTTCCTGTGGGCATCTTGTAAGTCCACATAGCAAACCAGTGATAAATTCAACAAGTCTTTAATTCTTAAGTCAACTAAAGCTTTAAACTGGGGTTAAAGAGAAAAAAACAAAACAAAATGAAGCTATTTGCTTTGTGTGGATTCACACTTCAAGTTTTGTGACTTGAAATCTTTGTTCAGATGTAATAAAACTGGAGGAAGCAGTCAAACTGATCCTAAAGTCTGACTGTGGAGTGGAAGCTGAAGCTCGACTTCTCTATAAAACAAGCATAATGCTGATTACTCCCCATCTTCCCAGTGCTGTATCATTCCCAGATCCTTATTACCTTGAGCTGTGTGGGGCCGCCTCTCAAGAGAGACTTAATAAAATCAAACTGGGATGATTACCTAAATGCTGATTGCACCACTCAGGTAGTGTGAACCAGCTGTGTGCGTGCAGGTTTTGGGCAACAGAATGAAAATCACTTGGTATTTACAAAAATTTAGCATTTAGACTTTCAGTAAGGCTCTGTCTCTCTTTTCCCTCGCTGATTTTCTCTTTAGGGGATGATGACAGTTCACATTAGTCTTTTTCACCACTGAGTTCTGGCATTTAGAAAATTAAAACCCATGAGGGAAACAACAAGGACTTTTAGGACTTTTAACTTATTTTGCATCAGGAAAAAATGCAAAGTTACAAATTTCCACCTGGATGGGAAGCAGAAAGGACATGTAAAGGGTAAAGTGGGTGCAGAATTAGCTCTTCCACAAAAAAAAATTAAAAATGTTTAAGTTAATATCTGATTGCTTCTATCAGTTATTCTCTCTATACATTCATAATGTAACATTATACTAAATGAAAAACCTTTGAGAATAACTTGTGAAAATAAAGATCAGAGGCCAAAGAGAGTCAGATATTAAATGAATACAAAAACTACTGTGTTAATCCCAGAAGGAAATTGCAATGTCATAGGTATTTTTTTTAATGACCTTGTGACCAGCATGAACAATCATCTCCCCAGAGTTATCCCCAGCACAGGACCAGCCTTCTTGATCCGTTTTTTTCAGTCTTAAGTCTCTGGCTCTGATACTGCTGCCCCAGCAGACTGCCTGACCAGGTATCTGTCCTCAGCTTATTGTCCATCACTGATACATAAATCTTGATAAATATGCTCACTCTTCAAACACCATCCAAAATAGACATTTCTTTAGTAATGTAAGGACAGAGGAGGTTAAGTTATAATCGCATGTACCAATAAAAACTTTACAGAAGAAATTATGCATAAAGGTGCAAGAAAGGAAGAAAATCCACATGCTGTAACTGCAACACTGATGATGAGTATCAGCCTATAAAAAAATACACGTCCCTTTTCAGCGAAAATGCTTTGGACAAGAACTTAAGATTCTCTGTTGACAAATGTAACTTCCACATAACTTTATTGTGTGCTCACGCAAACATTTTTTTATTTATTCTCTCAGATATATACCATCCGTCTTGTTCCCAGTGCATTTAAAAAAAAATTATAAAAACTTATTGGGTATTAAAGTCAAAAAGAAGGAAATAATGTCACAGGTTAATGTCTGTGCATCAGCAGCGTTCTGGTCTTGTGGCTTATCTTTTAAATTTTTTTCAGACGTTTGTGTGAAACAGGATATAGCAGCGTCTTCAGCAGATTCTCTTAGAGTAATAGAGCTCTCACTGTCAGTGACATCATTTCTAAAGCAAGAAGCTTGCCATTCCTGATAACTGTTCTCACACTTACAGTGGGTGGTCCCAACAAAGACCTTCTCATTTCCCACTCTGCTCCCTGTGAGCCTTTTATAAATAATAATAATAATTTCAAAACATTAATGAAATGCTTGTCTGGTGAGTATCATCATTTTCTCTACAGAGAGGCTAAAGGTTGTGCAATGTGACTCAAGGTTAATTGTGAAATGGACATAAAATGAAAGTTAAAAGTGTGGAGATGGATATTTCAAAGGAATGTATTTCAAATAAGAGTTTCATAACATTTTGTGTCATTTGTACAATAAGAAAGAGCAGGAGCCGCAATCTTGAGCTCAAAAGATGATTTCAAACATGGGCAGGTTTATGTTTTGATGGGAGTCTATTTTAAAGGCAACAATTTCCTGAACCATCTCATAGATGCCAAAATCTACAAAACAAATCCACAGATGTAGGCATTAAAAATGAAATTATACTTGAAAATAATGCTCATTACTGGTAGCTGGGATGGACTCCAACCCTCTGTAACCCAAAACAGGATGAAAGGAGGAAGTATTTAAGAGTATTTATTCTGAGGGAGCTAATGACTAAATGAGAAGCAGGTGTGGTCATCAAAAGAGAGGGTTCGGTGTTACAGGGAAGTGTGAAAATTAAACAGGAAGGAAAAACAAATACAATTAAACTGAACCTGTACTACAGAACGCAGAAGAAGAGAATACAAACCACAAAAGAACAGAAATCCCAACCTGAACTCAAGAAAGCCAAAATGAAAAGCTGAAAAACAACATTTGACTATCTTCACTTTTTCCTATTAACACATTTTTAATGTGAATTTAAAAAGGTAATGGAAACCCGGGTTAGCTAGCTTCCTCTGCTTCCTAGCAAATATTGACAAAGACTCAGGATTCTTCCCAGGATGGATAGTACTGTATATGGCCTCATTTGGAGTTGTTTTCTCACAGTCCATGTGGCTCCATTTTGATCACCACAAACTATTCAGGGAAATATCAGGTTTTGTTGCGTCTATTCTCCACCATATTCACAAAAATAGCCTCACTGCTGTTTGCCAACAGGGATATTGTTGGTTTACTGAAGGTTTTAGCTAAAAACTGCTACTTACAGTTAACAGAAAGATGTTAATGGCAGAGGCAGTTTTGGATGAATTGAGGAAAATATAGCAAAGTCTTTTGCACTTACACAGCAGGGGCTGAGATGAGGGGTTACCATGGCTACCACCCTGCGGTAACTGGCCACTCTACAAAATCTAAAATGATTTCTTTTGTCATTAAAATCAAACAGACTTTTTTTGTATTGTGCTTTTTAGACCATCTGAATGTATCTCTATTTACTGAATGGAATGAAAGAATCAAACATGGTAGAAACAATTAAATTAGTAATTAAGAACAATATATCCCACTTAAGACCAGGCTAAAACTCTAATACCAATATACCCACATATGAAGAAATAAAATTAGCATCATTTTGTGAATTAATAAAAAATCCATAAAACTATTTAACAATTTAGAAATAGTTTATAGTGGTAAAATATTTTCAGTGTATTTCGAAATGTTTATTTTACATAAAACAATCAACTAAAATCGAATTGGTGGCCCTTTTTTACAGTGAGTAACGGTTTTTTCTTTGCACTCTATTTTAATTTGTAGTTTTAACTTATTTATTTCCTCTGAGTTTAAGTAGATCAGCATACAGTGCACTCGTGCACAAGTGTCTGTGAGTTTATGCGAGCGTGTAGACTTAGCACAGTCACAGTGAAGTCATCGCTGTCAAATTATTCTCTAACTCCCCAAGACACCCTTGACCCTTTCACTGTACATCAGTCAGCTTCCCACTCCCACGTCCTCATGTCAGCACACATACATGTACTCACATGTCTGGGTAGGTACCCTCATAGACTTCATGTGTGGCTGGAGCGACCACAAACACGGCAACGAATACTCAGCTTCAGCAACACGCCAGATCCTCAAATGACCTTACCATCCCTCTCCCACAAACACCACAAGGCAACAAAGTCTCAAGCACCCCGTTCATCTGCTTTGTGTCTCCATACATAATGCATCACTAAGCAAAGTGGAAACACTCAGCAGCTGTGATCCATAATATATTAAGTCAAGTCAAGTCAAAAGAAAAACTTTATTCTTACTATTTTACTAAATCTTACAAAGTAGCCTCAGTTTACAGATAACTTAATACTGTGGCTGCTCTCGAGGCATCCATGGGAAAACAACAAGCACTGGCCACTTTGTCTCTCACTTACACTACTGGGATGATGTTTTGTAGCCTCACTTGACTGAGGTTGACTGTTGACACATTTGGTTGGTTTTGAGCCTTTTTTTTTCTTTTCTAAAAGCAATAAAAGTGCAACAGTCTTGTACAGTTATTGGAAGATTATTCCACTTCATGCAACCCTTAACGGAAATAGTGTTTTGTCCTGTAGCCGTTCATCTAAATGGCACCTTCCAGATCTGGTCCTAAGGTTACTATCCTTACGTCTTATAAATTCCTCCAGGGGAGAAGGAGCTAGGCCACGAAGAGATTTATAGATGAGGCAAGCATAGTTAAAACTTTTAAAATTGTCAAAACATAAAAGATGGTATTTCTCTAAAATTTCACAATGGTGACTTGAATTTGGCTTCTTTGCAAACACCTTGATGGCTATTTTTTTTACAATTGCTCTAAAGGTTTTAGTACCAAAGTTTTAGTATTAAATGTACTTTTTTTGCTTTTTGTGAGAAATGGGTCTTTTATGTAGTCTTTGTTATTATTTTACTCATCATTGCAACTTTTGAACGATTAGTCGCACTTCTAATTTACTTCCCTCTACTTCCTACATATTCTTTTAAATTCATAATACAATAAGAGGCACCCTCACATATGCATATGAGCTGTTGTTTTCATGGCAACTGCATTCATTATTTTTTTATCTCATATGCCTGAAAGTTCCAGTTAGTGTTACTTCTTCAAGCTCTTTCTCGCTTAGCATTTGTTTCCAGCAAGCAGGCAAAGAACATGAAGATCTATAATAGTCTGTATGTTGGCTAACTGGCACCGTCAAATGTGTTGCATTGTAAATATAATGGATATATAGAAAGAAAGGGAGCAGAGGGCTTGATCCAAAAATTTAAACTATTCAGTGTAAAATATTGTCAATGACAAGGTGTAAATTTGGAAGGGTATGGCTGACAGTATTGCATTTATTGCAGGAACTAACTGATTTACACTAGGATTTCACTAAAAACACTAATTGCAAACTGGTTAAACATTTCCGGAAGTCTACAGAAATCAGGTTAGGTTTCAGAGTCCCTTGTCTCAGACAAGTGAGCAACCCACTTTAGCATGCAAACGTTATGCTGATAGTGACAAATATAATCAAGCATATGTACGGCATTGCTGCTATTCACGTTCTCCCAATTTTCTTTTTTTCTGTTACTAAGAGGTGTTGGCCCTCTATTTCTCCCTTTATAAATGCATTTATATTAAGAAAGGAGACCAAGTGTGCTAATGAATCTGCCTCATTACAGATCCATATTTGCAATTTTGCAAATCCATGTTTGCTAAATAAATTTACTCAGCTAGCTTTACATTTGGCCTGCTAAAAATAGTAAGTTTGAAATTGTGGATTGGCTGTGCAAAGTTAAACTGAGATAAAGTTTGAAAATTAGAATATGAAATGCAACAGCAGTTAGGGAAGGATCCTACTTTTGTAGTCACTAGTAAAAATTTGTCACACTACATTATGCATAATCACATTCTTTATTATAAATGTTATGAAAACAACATTTTAATCTCAGTATTTGTTTATGAGGCATGCAGAATGTTATTTTGTTTGTAAAATTTCACCATTTTAAATGTTTTCAGGAGTGCAGAGGATGTGGCAGGTAATCAGAGAAACTCACCTCAGCTGGTCTGATTCACAGCTGCTTCAGTTAAAAAGCGCCGGTCACTCAGTCAACTCAAACATTTAGTTTATAACTCATGCGTGCCCCCCCTCCTTTCCCACTCTTTGTCCCCCTATGCGAAAATATGCAAAATCCTCTTTGTTCTGGGTCATATCCTTTTGCAGCTACATGCTGTGTGATAGATTTGTCAACCACATTGAAAACAGTTCACACCTGTTTGGCAGATGCAGTGGGTCACAACCTTGACATGTCTCCAACATCTGTGCTGGGTCTGTTTGACCATAGTCCTTATGTGCACTTAGAATACATCAAAACAATAAAAATGTGAATTAAACCTTAAAATAAGAATTAAAATAAGGGAGAAATTAAGACAAGTGAATGCTAAATGTCATTTAATACAGGAAACACTGAATGAATGCAAAGACATCTATAAAAAAAAAACCGTAGCAAATTAGCCAGGCACATCTTGGTTATTCTTTTATTGCTTAAAACAAGTTTTAACAAAAAAACAAGTTTATGCTCATTTACTGACAAATTGTGCTGGGAAACAAATAAGGCGGGCTAACTATCAGGCTAAGCTCAATCTGCTTCACCAGAGATTCTGTAACATCATTGCAATGGAAAAGCAGAAGTTTCATTCACTTCACTGGCATGTTGCCTTATTAGCTGACTTTATTAATCACTAGCAAACATTATTATTATTTTTATTTTTATTATTATTATTATTATTATTATTATTATTATTATTATTATTATAGTGTAAAATTGTACAAATACATAACATTATTGCATATTTATTCAGTTAATAATTCAAGCTATGTTTTTTGATTTAAACTCCAGAACTGTTTAGAATTTTTTTTTTTTTTTTTTTTCAACATCTTAATTCCCCAAATAATTTTCTTTTAGTTTCTTTTTTAATCTGGTTATCACAGATTTTGCTCACATCATGAGCAGAAAAAGGGAAACAGATATTGATGTTTGTGGTAAATCAGCCAGTCATTTTCTGATCCTCATCATTTCATTACATTTATGACATCCAAGTAATTCAATGATTTGTGGGAGTTTTTTCCTGCACAGGGAAAGCCTTGTGCATGCCTCAGGTTGCTATAAATAACTTTATTTTCCCACCGCCCCTGAGGTAAAGAGAAGAGATGGATGGATTGATTGTGGGTTGAAGAGAGGCAGAGTGAGGGAAATGTGCTAATATCCCTTTCAGTCAAAGCCAGAAGAAAGAGAGAGAAAGACAGAGGGGCACACAAAACCCTACACAACATGCACAAACACACAACAAAGCAAAAGCATGGTTCATGAACAGAAATAAAGCAAAAAATGAAGATCTCAAAGGAGAATATACAGCAGGGAACAGACTTTTTTATATGCATCTATTAAGTGCAATAATATGTTGAATGTGTTGAAAGTGAAATTAACCAAACTTAAGCAAAAGGAGGAGTAATACTTTGCTTGTGCATCAAACTCTTTACACTTAGAGGAAACAAAGAAAAATTCCCTTTTGCTTCTTAACTGTTGAAATACTGATTCATCAAATTATTATGTAGTTAAAACTTGATACAAAAGGTTGTGTCAGGTTTTCATCCCTGAAAAAGACTTGATGCCTTAATACACGAGTAAGTCTAATGAACATTGTGTTCGATGTCTGTCAGCCAGGGTCGTAATTATGTACGCTTGTCGCTTCCTGACACAGTCCGTAGCTTAGCAACCTGCCACGGAGACAGAGCTAAAGTTGGATCTCATTTGAATTTTCTTCAGAAGTGAAAAGAAACAGAATATCAGGTGGTATGTATGACACAAGATGCAAAAAGGTGCATTTCTGCAAACTTGAATGTGGCATTTGGAAAAATTCTTCATCTTCATCCTTCAAACTTTCAAAGACGCTATGAAAGTGGTATGACTGTGGGCAGGTTGCATAATTACTGTGTGCCATTAATTAAACTAAACACATGTTTTGATCGCTCCTCCAGTCCAACTCCCACCACTGTTTCAGAAATAGAACACTTTAGTGTGTGCTCTAATTGTTTTTGCTTTAAAAGGTGCAAAGAGATGACATGTTTACATTCAACGTGTCTCTTATATAAACTATCTTATAAAATATTTGGATATATGTAACATCTAAATAAGATCTATTTCTGTTAAAAGCTGCTGTGAAATCAATACCACACTTTTTTGTTGTTGTTGTGGTCATAGTTTTACTTTACAAAACTGTCTTCAAGCTGATGCCTACATACCCTGACATTTAGTTCCTTTTTGTTTCCCTCAATCACTATTTTGATAAAATACTGTTGCCAGTGTTTGATTACATGTCGAATTTTAGACCGCTAAAACCACAAAGGAAATAGTTTATTTATAGGCCAGGGATCTCAAACTCCAGTCCTCGAGGGCCACAGTCCTGCAGGATTTAGATACTTCTCTGCTCCAACACACCTTATTTAAATGAAATGGATTCAGCTGTTTGTTTTGTACAGTGGCCCATTAAACTGTGTCATGTGGTGTAAACATTTTAAAGAAGATATCAAGAATTTTTGTATTCATATCACAAAATCATTATTGTGAATGCTTTACATAGGAGATAAAACTCCTAACCAGGGTTTCACATATTTCCTCTATCTAAATAGTAGTGACTAGTAACCATCTTTTCCTTTCCAGAAATTAGCCCAAAACCTTCTGTCCCCGTACATGGGTGAGGTTTAATGCATATAGTGTATTGTAAGTCTATTATTGTGTATTTATTGTAAAGGCTATTTGTTATTGTTTTTTCATGTTGTTGTTTTTAAATGTCCGAGGACTACAGATGGAAAGAAGCTTCTAGTTAAATCTGGCACATTTACACAATGTCATGAAGTGTTAATTAATGTGCATTGTCCTCATCAAATAAACAAATAAATTAAATGAATGAAAGGAGATTTTTTGACAATTTTTCATGACTTTCTTTTCATACACCGAAAGCAAAATCAACTTAAATGATAGCTTTAACAAAGGAATGAAATTCATGCAAAAGGACAAAGTGTTATTTTAAAGTCGACTGAATCCACTAGAGTTGAAAGGTTCAGCCAGTTAAACAAATCTTTATAGTTTAGCCCATAAATCACATAAAATCATATTGACGACTAGTGAAATGTCAGTGAAGATGCAGAGAGGAGTAACAACTTTAAAAAAGCACCTTATATCTACTAAAGCTTTCGCTTTGAAAAATATTGCAATATATTTATAATGGTCAATTAATAATTTAATCACTTGTCTTTGTAGGACAATTTGTTCCCTATTTTCCTTGAAACCATAGACTTAGTACATAAAGGATGGATGGTCTCTCCAGGTCTGAAAAATTAAGCCAATAATAATGCTTTCAGACAAACGCCGTTACGACTTCGGCTCCGATCTGAAGTCTCAAAACCTTAGTGCTTTTTGGCAAATCAGCCCGCATTCACACCAGTGTGACCAGAGCCAAAGTGGAAGAACTGTACTCCGCGGATGTAAACAGTTTGGTGATTTGGTAATGAATGTTGATGGTCAAGTTATCCCGTTTAATTTATAAATTAACATTATATTCAGACAAGCGAGAATATATATATTATATATATAAGATATTAAGATGTCAACATGAGTTAATGTAAATCTAGTCTACTGACATATAAAATGGTTACCAGGTAACATAAAAACGCAGCAACATTCAGGTTTTACTCAAAATGAAGTATTCCAGTGTTTGATTGACCTAAGTTACCCTATCTGAGCTTCATTTTCAACAGGTGGTTTATAGTCAATGTACTGTCTTTATATGTTGGAGATCCAAGGGTGAAGGACAGTACTCTGCTTCAGGGAAAATCCAACTTCCAAGTATAATTAGAACGCACCATAATTCTCCTTTGGATTAAGGACTGGTAGTTAACTAGCCATCCAAAAGACCCCAGAAACCCTGGCTGAAGGGATTAGGATCTTCATTGCTTCTGTGTATGCCATTTTCATGCAAATATCCATGCAAATACATCGTTAGCAATGTTGCTAACAATCACACAAGTAATACTAATCAAGTTGGAAGTTTTATATAAAATAACACTGCGAACACATATGAAGTCATTTTTACATATGTTTAAACAAATATCATCCACTGTTAATGAGCTTTAGTTTCTTAATAATTTTTTTCTACCTTTATCAAGAGTCCAGTTTAGTTTTACACTAAGCTAAGCGTCACCAATCTGAAGCTTCTAATGACATAAGATGAGAGGGCATACTTTTTCTTGTAGAAATTAAGCTTTAAATTTTTGCATATTTGAACCCAACTCTGTCAGCAGCAGAAAGGCCCCATTCAACAAAACTGTGTAACCCCCGACACTGAGACAGCTTAAAAGTCTGACAAAAACAAGCTGGATTGTGAAATGTTGTCTCAGCACCTGTGAATGCTCTTGCTGAGTCAGCAAATGTTAATGATCCCATCAACCTCCTGCAGACATGAACTACAAATTTAGGTATTTCTGTGTGGCAGAGCGTTGATGGTTGAACTGCTTTCAAGGTGTTGATTAGACTAAAAATAAATAAATAAATAAAAAAATAAGCTAAAACTTGCTAAAAGTTGATAGTTATGTGCTGTGCCCTTTCCTGCACCATAATTACCCCAGCAAACTAGATAACAGTTTTAATATGATGTAACTGGAAGAAGGACAAAAAAAAATAAATAATAATAATAATAAAATAAATAAATAAATAAAGAGACAAAAGAACACTGCAGTTCAGCATTTTTGAGTTTCATATGAATATTTATTTAAAAATCCATAGTTTAATACATAAATAGTCATCTATATATCATCAATCAGTACTTCAGTCATGCTTTATCTGATAATCACTGTTTCAAAAAAGTACAAGATATTTTCTCCAGTAACTGAACTTGTGCAAAGAAAATACACTATAAAGCAATAAAAACATTGACACAAAAGAGATACCTGTCAATTCCTTTAAGCAAATAATTTTTCCGAAGAAGGCATCGCACAATTCCAAGAAAATCAGTGAAAGATTTAAGGCCATTTTGTACAGTTAATTTTCATATAGATTTGTATATTTCAAAACACTCAGTTTTCAACAAAAGGAACTGGTGCATCCTTTGTAAAACTGTACATGCAAACATAGTGCACATTGTTAAGAAGATATGACGAGCATACAATATATTATTTGGATATCTTTAGTAAACAAAGATTTTATGTGTGTGAACACCTCACTTGGTCTAATAAAACACTCATGTAAAGATGCCTCGCAGGCACTCACAGACACACAGAGTTCACTATAAAATGCATGCACGCGCACATACTTACACACGCTTTTAGCTTCATGGGGACAGTTAGTGAGCTGTTGCACTGTGATGTTGTGTTTCTCCAACCAAGACTGAACTAATATATATATATAAAATAATTTGCAAAACTGAATGCAATTGTAGATGCAAGAAAGTTCATTCAAATTAAATACTCATTGGGCAAACCGGCTTTAATGAAAGTAACTCAAAATCCAAAGCTATTTCATTTAGGAACCCACAAATCTGCAGCTTTTTCTCCAAGTCTTTTTTAATATTTGCATCTTAAATTTAAATGTCTATGCTTCATTCATGTTTATATCAGAATTATTAAATAATTTATTAAACAATAAATAAATACAAGATTTGGAGAACCTTTGTCTATATTCAATTTATAATGAGGGAATTTAGATTACATACATTAAGTTTGATTGTGATTCTAACATGAAATATTTACCACAGATAAAAGTTTTACAGGCACCTGCAGCATTCAGGCTATTGTCACTTCTCTTGCCTCTTTGATAAAAATATTAGAAATAATTCAGTAATACATATAAGTGCATTTGTACTGAACAGACTAAAGAACTGAAGAAGAAGCAACCCATGTTTGCTTAGCATGATGGGGGCATGAGTATTTCATTTTGTCCGCCTATTAAAAAGAAAAAGTTTAAAATTCTATAAAATAAAACTTTTTTTGCAGTTCTAATGGCTTCATCTTGAATATTTATAATTTGATATCTGAATGAAGAAATATATGTCTTTAGTCTCGTAAATTTGCAGCTAGATTCAGTAAACTGTGGCTGTGCTTCAACCAGTACACCTTTACTTGCTCTCACATGGCAAGTAGCTAATGCTGCCATAGAAAACCTTTCTGCCCCTCCAATCAACAGATCCTGTGATAAACCCACTGTGGCGCCCACAGTTTCCTAACAGTTTGGTGGTTGTGTTTTTACAGTGTATCTGCTGCAGTAATGAGCTCCTCATTTTGACCTGCAGTCATAATGATATGTCCAGCTGTGCTTTGAACACAGCAAGTGGCTGCAAGTGTAAAAAGCTAACAAACACACACACACACACACATATGGCTAGTTCAGCCATATCAAAGCTCTGCTACAGTGAAAATACGATAAATGAAAGTGAGAAAGCAAAGATAAGTTTAGGATTGTAAAGTTAGTTTTTTTGACACTTCTTTCTGTGTTGTTGTCTAAAGATAAATCATATTCATGTAAGCTAATGATATGTGCAGAGACACAACAGATTTACGCTGTCATTTTTTTAAACGTCTAGTCCTTAGGGTTTGAGTTTGGTGAATTTGTTGTGTAAATTTTGCAGTCACAAGCAAACTTTTCATTACAGAGAACACACAAAGTGTGCATTAAACCGTTCATCTCAAACATGGACTTTGAACTTAAATGTCAGCATGTTTAGAAATCGTTGATCATATTGTTTATTAGATTCAGTTTTAGTTAAATGCCTCCATTTATCTAAATAAAGAGGGAACAAAATCATGATTAAAATTTGATATAAAGTTACAGAGGAAAACTATAATTTACTTTTATTTAATGATTTCCCTTCTCATATTTGCTAAAAAAAACCAACAACAACTAGATTTTCAGTTTCCAGTTATGTGCTATATACCAGAAACATTACATTACTCATCAAATAATACATTTATTCAAATACTTCTTTGTGATCACTGTAAGGTTGAAATCCTGTCATTGATTTGATGAATTTAAACTCATTCACCAACAAATACAAGTTCAAGTGTTAGAAGCCTTTTTAATTGTCTACTTTTGTAAGTTTTTAAAAAGCCAATCCTTTCACTCATCACTGACACCCTTGCACAACAACACTGATCAATCACCCCACATTAATGGTAAAAATAGAAGACCTTTTAATTCAAAACTAATCAGATGTCATCGTTGACTAACACAACTCGCACAAATCATCCTTTTTCACATGATTGGAACATATAAACACACGTCATAAAAATAGACGTACAAAGCTGTATCAAAGCTAAATGTGCAAGTAAAAAAATGCGCACGCACGCACCAAAGAACCAAAGAGCATAGAAATGAAAAGTGTGTTTTTTTAATGCATTTTTGACCACTGGGCTCTTTTTGCTCAAACAGTACATTGTTTGAGAGCAGCTGCTGTCGATTTTAAAATGGGGCAAGGCGGCGGCGCAACAACACAATGAGATGAAAACCCCTGGGCACGGTGGGCATCCTATGGCCAAGGCAGTTTGGAGGACAGACAGATACACACAGAGAACCAGTAGCTACTTTTCCATTCAACTGCAAATAAAGCTACATGAAATTCTAAATTGCTCAAATCACCTGGTCTTTTAAAAAGGAAGAGAAAAAAAAGAGGCAAATGTTGGGTATGATATTAGCAGCTTTATTAGCTTTTTTTGGGATTACTTGTTGCAAAGAAACAGCCTGTAGAGTGATACAGTGCTGCCTTTAATGCTTTTTTGTTGCACCAGAGGCTTTTTTAATGGATTCAGTTAGTATGCGCCCCAAAGAGCAGGATGAGTTGCTTTTGTTGATTCTCACAAAGGACAAACTCTCAATTACCATTTGAAATCTGGTATATAGGTGGTACATTACACAACAAATTAAAAACATTACTTTGAATATTTGACCTCAAGGGGGCACGCTAAAACTAATGCTAATATTAGTTTGTTACTTACAATAACATGATTAGCACGCTAATAGTCTACAGATAAACAGTTTCCCAGCCACTATTAGTTAGTGGATTAGAGTGTTAACCTGTTAATAGCTGGCAGAGCTATCTGTGATTAATGGTAGTAGTGCTAGTTAGTTATGTTTTTGAGCACAGATCAAATTATAGGGCAAATAAAACATTTTCTACCACAATGTGTTGGTCCATCAATTTAATTTAATTAAAATTCAACAGCCTCTCACCTGAAACAATGCTGTGATAGGCTCCAGCTTACCCTGCAACCCGTAATGGAATAAGCGGTACAGATAATGACTGACTAACTAAAATGACTAAATGACTAATGACTACAACTCAACAGCATAGCACCAACTCACAACAAAGTCATCTCAAGGTACTTTTTAAAGAAACAGTCAAGTCCAATTCACTGTAACCCAATAACTATTATTATTAACATAATTATTATGATATAATCTACATATATAATTTAATCTGAATTAATCTAATTTATATTATTTGTGTCAAATACTTATTGGGATTATTGGAAATTCAGTATTTATGCCCCATCTAGCAGTTTTTAAAAGTCTTTGTGTTTGCTGTCTTTGGTTAGAAGTTGAGAACAACTTCTCAGGTCATAATCACAAACTCATTAGTTCATTTTGAAGCAGTAAACTGGATAAGAAACATTGTCATTCTTTATATAGCCAGTAGTCCTGGGGATCAGTAATGTCTACACTGTATTTTTGATGAACCCCCTCTAACGGGGGAAAAGATTTCCTTGACATCAGCATATAAATCCACAATATTACATTTTTGCCAATATTTGATATATATTCGTAATTTCCAACCATGAAATTTTTAACATTATGTAGAGCATATGAAAGGTTATTAATCTCCCCATCGACTGCAAATTTATGTTGAATGGAAACACAACTACCTAATTAGAGAGAGGCAGAGATGGCAGAGCGAGGAAGACAGACATGGTGAAGAGACGAATGAGCAGACACCCGCCTCCCACAGATAGAAGAGGTAGTGCAGGGCCACTAAATGCATGCACTTGACTGAGGCTACACTCGTGCAAAAGGTTAATACAAACACAAGAATACGGCACAGTACAGTACAGCACAGTACGGTACAGTACAGAAGGGCTACTGGGACCTGCACTGCTGCTACCTGACAGAAATGCCAGGAGAGAGAAAGTGAGAGAGAATATTACAAGCTTATATTGAAACTATATGTATATAAAAGTATCAACAGTAAAAATTCTGGAGAGCTATTACTGTAAACAGTGAGTGAGCTGGCGTGAGAAAGAGACAGAGAAGTTACATATGTCCAGTTATTTACAGGAGTTAGTGCTCATTTAAGATCAAGTGATTCCTTTTGTTTGTCTGGAGACATTCTCTTTACATGTTTCCAAAGATTTGGTCCTTAATTATTTTTTTCCTGTCCTTTCTTCCTTCATGTGCTCCTTACAGTTTTTACCCCGCTCTTTCTGAGGCCTTACCAGGTTCCCCAGGTAGAAAAAACAAACAATAAAAACAAATCAATAAAAATCCAGACACTTACAGGAATGCTTGACAGTGGAAGTAAACAGACTCTTGTTGGCTTTTCCCTCAAAAACGTCTCTACTCTGGCCCGACGTGCAGCTTGTGAACACGGGAAAGGCCACCGCGTTCTACTACCACAAGGCATGGAGAGCGGCTTTAAGGAAATGGAAGTATGTTGCACGTAAACTTCTGCGACTAACAGTTCTCAACCCTGGTCCTTATATCTGGGTTTGGAGGGGCTGCCCTGGTGGTGTGTATGGAGGTGGCGCTGGCGAAGGCTTAATCCCACGGGTCCGCATGTAGGAGAGGAATTGGTCAGGGATCTCAGCCAAGACATCTTTGGCAAGCCGGGCCATGCTGAGGATGTGGTTACCGGTTCGATCGATGTAATCCCTAAAGGGAACAAACTGAGAAGAGAGATGAAATGTGAATTTGTGCATTTTCACCTTCCCAAGACAGGAGTCGTGTACACATTTCAGGCCAAAAGAGTTTTGCTCATGATTCACGTTTAGTGGGTTAAAATCACTTCTCCACCTGCTGCTACACTTTGCAAAACTAGCTTGTGTCAGAGGATAGCTTATCAGCTTCTAATAGGCAGCAGCCAATAAAAATGATCTGACACATTGTGTGTCTGATTTAGTTATAAACTGTTGCCACAATTAAAAGCATTAACCACTGAGCATCAACATGTTGTAGCAAATACCTAATCCCAGCTACTCAAAGCATGTGAGCATGTTTGGCGGGGCTTGCAACTTGCACTGAGCATCATGTGCTTAAGTTTCAATCATAATGGGACAATTATCTTGCGTTTTTTCTGGTTTTGTCCACTTCAAACCATTTTTTTTTTGCCAAAAACCTAAAAAGAATAATGATTTTTAAAAACTGGGTCCCAAATAGTAATTAATAAATCTAAAAATGACCTGTCCCGAACTGATAACGCCATAGCCTCATCTCTCCCTAACTTGCAATAACGAACTCCGCCAACAGCTACAATAATGTACAACAGTTTTGCGTTCTTGCTGCAGAAGCTACTAAACATGAAATCTTTAGCAAAATCTGTAAAAAATTTAAAATCTGCCTAAATGTCTCGTTTTAGTTCAATTCTTCACCATCTAATTATTGTGTTTTTTTTTAAATCACAGGATTTTATGCACATGTTCCATGTATATTGTCTGTTTTCTGGCAGCGTTACAGCACCACTTACAGACCTGCCATTTGTACCAAAGCATTTTGAGTGGTTTTGTGTCGAGACAGGGTTGTTTAAAAAAAAAAAAAAAAAAAAGTAAAGGAATTGGTTCTATCTCAATGTTTATGTAGGATAAAATTAGCTTTAAAGTTTCAAAACAAAACCCCCTCCAACTTGATTGAAGAGGTAAGACTGTGATATACTTCAGAGTGATAAATGTAGGGATCCTTAGTTTTTTTTAGGGAGAAAAAATAAGAAAAGAGAAGACTGCAGCACAAATCGAGGGAGAGGAAATAAGGGAAATTGGGCTCAGAATGAAGAGCGAGAGTTAAATGTGCAGGGACAGAAAAGAGTGAAGAATAATGACAAACAATATAAAATATTCTACACTTCTTTATTTGAAGTCAGAGAAAGAGCTATTTCTGAAAAGCGAACTATTTTTTGTGAAAACATCAACAGCTTAGACCACATACTGGCTTTGCTAAAGAAAAAAATCATCTCTGCTAGTTAAGATGCTGCAGATCCATCCAATTTGCTGAAATAAAAACAATCTGGTGGAGTTTCATGGTGAGCAGCAGTTGGTGAAAGAGACATATTTAGCTAAACTGCACTTAGAGAAAAATCTGCTCTCCAGGGTCACTGAGATGAGGAACAGAAGCAGATGAGATGACTGCGATGGACTGGTGACCTGTCCAGGGTGTACCCTGCCTTCACCTGAAACACTGCTGGGATAGGCTCCAG
>JBAMHW010000026.1:12851324-12865494 GCA_037177495.1 Rhadinocentrus ornatus | reverse complement strand
GGGATAGGCTCCAGCTCACCCCGCGACCCCTAATGGGAACAAGCGGTACAGAAAATGACTGACTGACTGACTGTTTTTACTGAGGATTTTTGTCAGTTTAAGTACACAGATGCCATTTGGACACGTAAATACTGAGACCTAGTTAGCTGAAGCAAATGTCTGTCATTACTGGGATCAGTTATTAGACTGAAAATATGCTGTTTATTTTATCCGGGTGCTAAAAACAGGCAAGACTCAATGAATACAACTACATTTCTAATTAGCTACTTCATACAGAAGCCAGATACCACTGATAATTTTTTTTTAAGTAATGCAGAAACTGTCACGTCTACATGTTACTGGATGTTTTAAGTCAGAATATGTGGACCAAAGATCTGGATCAAGACAGAACGAGTGCTACTTCACCTCAGTGACTTTATTATCCAGACCAGCTCACAATGCTTTTTTTGTCTTGTTGAAGAATCCCTGGACACCCTTTACTGACTTTTCTTTTACTGACTGTCCTTCAACTTACAGTTTACATCACAGACATGCTGCATCCTTTATAACTTCAATCCACCTGATGTAATTCAATAATATATTGATACTCACATAACACAAACCACAATAGTTTTAATTCTCTTGCATGGATGACACAGCTGAACTAAAAGAGGACAGATTTGAGGCTGTTTTGTTTACTTCATTAGATATTTTTACCTGCAATCCCAAGCTCATATGAGAAGCCAATTTATGCTGGAAGCCTTTGCTATGAAAGGCAAGCGTCAACATGTCACTTGGGGTTATTAGCTGGCTGATAATGAGGGGTCTGCAAGCTGAGCTGGTGTAACGCTCCAGTACTGAAACTTAGTTTCACACCATCCCCGGGTCTTTTCTGCATGAAGCAGCTGTGTATATGTGTACATCAGCTTGTTAAAAAGCTAGCTAATGAGCATCCACGCAGCTCTATGGGATGGTACCAGACAGCAAAGTATGACAGCTGCAGCAGAAAGGCCATGGAGTGACTTCACTGTCATAATCAAAGAGTTTACTTTAAATGTTTGCATTCCTCTTTGCTTTGATGCCGGATTATAATGTAAATGTGGAACGTACTAAATGTAGATATTTGAAGAATTGGAGTTTATATTCAAAGTATGTCTGTGTGGTTTCACTTCATATAAAAAACTCTGCAAGCACAGAGAAAAACTAAACAAAACACTAAAGCCAGAACACAGCCTACCCATTGTGCAAAATCTCATCTCTTCACTTGTGTCCTTAGTTCACAGGTTCCTTCTGCAGGACTGCTTGAAAACCTGAATCTACAATGTTGTTTTTTAATGCCGGACATTAGGCCAGGGGAATGTGCTGAGGGTCTCTGTTCATTCCCTTTAACGAGGAAAGACTGAGTAGAAGATGGAGGAGCAGAAAAACTAGTACTTTGCTCTAAACATGGAATCTAAGTTTCTGTTACTTATTTTTACTCAGTTTTTGTTCCTTTTTCTGATTCCAAGAATGGAGACCAACATATGTAACTGATACCTTTACCTCTGCTTCACTAATTCAGAGAACCCACACTGTTTCTCTACTGTTCCTTTCACTGCTGCATCTAATTAATTGTGGTGCAAATGTGTCTTTAATTTTAAGTAGAGAACGTTTACATTTCATGATTGAGATTTATTAAAAAAACAACAACAAATATATATTTAATTTTATAACTATGCAAAAAAAATTTTTTTGCACATATCTGCCTTTGTGGGTACAGATTTATATGCATCAGCTGTTCATAGTTTTTCCCCAAAATATAACTCTATGCACCAGTAAATCATCAAGTCACAGAAAGGATCTTGAGATGACCTTTACTTTAACCCATCCCAAATCAACCTGCACATCTCACCTCAAATAATTTGCTTTTTTAATTTATTTTCTGGTTGAAGATTATCTATACGATGCTGACACCTTACTGGTGGATTTACTGTGTATTTACACTGGACATATCATTCAGTGGATCTTATAAAAGAACTGAACCTCGTAGATCAAGTTACATCTGTATCCTCATATGCAAAATGATTAAATATACAGCAGCATGTGTCAATCGCTGATATCTCTAACTTTTTTGGGATGAATTTTAAAATCTGCATAAGTGTCTGTGGGTCATATATTATGTGACCAGAGAGAGAGAGAGGGATTACAAGAGGTTAACTGACTAATAATTGCCCTGTAGCCATGCAGTTGGCCTTGAGTTCTGCTGCTTGTGTTCCTCAAATTAGTGATGATATTCAAGTGAATCTATAGTAATACATATTTTAAATCTTACTGAAGCAGCAAACACTCAAACTCTGATAGAGAAAGAATGGCTGCTGCTGAAGCACAACGCACTGTGGATTCCCGAGATTATTGATCACTTTGTTAATATTATGCATCAACTATGAACTTAAAAAAAAAAAAAAAAAAAAAAAGCTGAAAAGTGGTGAAATGACAGAGCAACACAACGTAAGAGTGCTACGAGTACCTGAACAATGTCTCTCTCAGCATATCTTCCTCTGGATGAAATTCTGACTTCATCACCGTCCAACTCAATCATGGCTGAGGAGAATAAAAAGGAGGAAAAAGAAGTTGATGAGAGTAAACTGGAAAGACATGCAACTCCTGCACTTCTAGAAGAAAACCAGACCCTTTCATTCTTTCCACATATTCTCGAGACTTTGGTAGCTTACTGTCAAATTCTGCAGGTCCAACCCCGACTATGATAATCGACATTGGCAGAGAGGAGGCCTGTAAACAAAAAAATAGAAATATTTTAAAATAATTCAGAAATCTAAAACACTTCTAACTCACTAACTAGGTAAAAATGAGCCAGGTTAACAAGGTCAATATCCAGGTTGGGTCTTTCTATTATTTTTTGTCATTGGTGGCAAATATTGATGGATGTTTATTGATTTTGTTTTGTTATACACATGACATGTAAGAATGTGTGTTAATCTTTGGTGTGTGCGTTTTCTGCGACACCTCCCGGAGCGCAGCGTGGGCTGAGACATCACAGTCAATAATACTGCAGATGAGAAAATCAACAACACCTCCTGAATTTGATGACAGCTTAAAAACGGCATGTGCTTGTGTTGTTTGTGTGTGTGTGTAGGTATGTGCAAGTGTGGCTCAGAGTGTATTAGAAATATGCCAGCAGGTGTGTGTGTTCAGTGTATCTGAGAAATGATTTGACCTGAGCTTGCAGAGAAAGATGATTGCATAAAACCATGTATGTTATTTAGTTTCCTTTTTAGATCTCTTCTCTCCTCTACTTATTTGGCTTTTCTTTTCCTCCTCATTTGTATCACATTTATGTTTTACTGCCCAGTTTTCTTTTCCTGGGTGTGTTCACAGGCCTGGGTCACTGACTTCACAGAAAAGGCTGCGGTTCACTGTTTTACTTTTGTTCTACGTGACACTCCGGCCTCTCCTCTCGACCATGCTGCAACTTAACAGTGATGGAGAGAACAGAGCAGAGATTAATTACGTGCTGTCAAACAATGACATAACAATAAAGGCTCTCTTTGGGAATGCTAGGAGAGGCACAAAGTACATTTAGAAAGGAGCAAAAACAGGCATTTTAATTTCTATTTCACATGATATCCTCTTGTTTTTTTGTCTTTTCAGAGATTTGTGGTTCTGTTATATGACTATTATTGGTAAACTTTACAATAGCTGTCTTTGCATTGACCAGTTTCAATCAGATTAGCTGTTCAATGATCTAACCCTGCATAATTAACAACAATTACATGGTATTTTATCACTAATTAATTCTAGCTTTAATCTGTTTATAATGACCTCAATAGCAGATTTTAAATGCAAATATGCTTTATTCAAATGTACCATTACTGGCCGAGATCCTACGTTTTAAGATGTGACGTAGTTGCTTTGAAAATTAAATACTTGGTTGAAACAGCAAATGACTCCGATGTAACTTTTACCTAAATGTTGTTCAGTACATTTTGTGTCTCAAAAGTTGGAACTCTTTTCTTCTTTTTCACTGCTCTTGGTGCAAACAGTAAAAGCAAGTTATCATGGGTGTCCATAATCACCATCAGATGGATCTCTTTGGAACAAGAATCTAATTAAATATTTTACTTGTATTAACAGAGATTATTTTTAATGGTGTTCAAATTTAAGTAATTTGCTCATTCTTAATGCATTAACTTTTACACCCTTGCATAATTATGTGCCAAACCACTTTGAGTGACAAGTGCGTGTTGTGCTTTAATATAAATCCAATTTGGTGAAGGCTGAATTTCAAGTTCAAGAGGTTTAATGTCATGTGCACGGCAGCAAACAGGGTAGTTAGTAGTAGGTAATGAAAAATCTTTTGGCTATGTAGGCGTCTAAAACTAAGCTCCAAACAATAAAAAAGCACAGTGCAAATGCAAATAACTTGGAAAAAAAAAAAAAAAAGTCCATTAGGGAATAATAAATGTGCAAGATCATGCAAATGCAAATAACAGAAGATGGAGGTCTTGCATGGTGTTTTCTTGTTAAGTAGATGGAACACAGATTAATAAAAATAGTTTTTTAGTCTAGTGGTCTGTGCATAGATGCTATGGTAGCCTCTACTGGATGGAAAGAGTGATAAAAGTCCATGAGTGGGGAAGAAGGAGTCTTTTAGAATTTTCTTTGGGGTTTTTTGTGGCACCTGGACTCAAAGATGCTCTGCAGAGATGGCATCTTACAGCCAGGGATGTGATAAAACTTGGTTAAAAATGATATAAAATGATGTAATCCACAAAAATAATAATAATAGTAATAAAAATATATTTTTTTTAATAAAATTGTCTTTGCACCATTTGTGTGGTAGATCCATCTATTGCTTTTCTTCTTGGGTTCTCAGTGGAAAACACTTTGTTGTGGCTCCAGGTCAGCAAGACCTAAGCTTTGACTAAAGCATACTCCTTCACAGATTTTGCTATTTAGAAAAATGGAACTTAAATCTCTAGAAAGACATGAACTTTCTGGAACTAAAAGACAGGATCAAGCGTTACCCACATCGCTCCACATGTACTTACGTTGACAATAGATTCCTTAGTCTGAGCTAAGTCTGAGATGACGCCATCTGTGATGATCAGGAGTACAAAGTACTGAGAGCCATCCTTTACGGAAGCTGCATACCTGTTGAGAGTAGACAAATATGATATGGATAGTTCAAGGACTCTTCTGATAAATTTTTCTGACATTTAAAATTTTTTAATTTTTCTAAACTTTAAAAACTAACCTGGAGGCAAGTTACTTTGATTATTTTCATGAAAAAGAAAGAATAAATTTAAATGTGGAGCTGTCTGAGGGCCCAAAGACCACTTCAACTCAATACAAATTTCTTTAGTGTACTCCTGTCCTATAGAGACTTTTCATAATTGCATCATTTAAGAATATCGAGGGGGAAACCATGCACACTGGCATAAAAACTATCTGTGAAACACGGTGGCAGTTGTGTCATGATCTGGGCCTATTTTGGTGCCACTGTGCCAGAATGGCTTGAAAACTAAATTGACTTAGATCTGGTCTGATTATAAACTTATCTTAAAAATCTTAATCTTAAAAAACAATTTGACTGCACTTGAATATATTGATCATAATTAATTTTAGTTTTGATTAAAGTCCTCAGCTTGCTCTTAAATACTAAAAAAATATATTTTTCCTAACTCGTGTTACGTGTCTGTACATATATGTTTAGCGCTCTACAAAACATCAGCTCCATATGGCTCTCAATTTCAGTGACCTTTCACTCATGAGTGTCATGATGCTACTGACATTTACACACTGAGATTACTTCAGTTGCTTCAGTTTCTACTTAGCTTCACCTTTCGGCTTTGAGAGGTTAAACATAAATGTAAGTCTGTCTTCTCCACTGTAACTATAACTGACACCGGAATGTTTTTGTCATTTGTAATCACAGTGTAGGAGACAGAAAGATTTGAGATTTTCTGAGAAAAAAATGGCAGAGACTGAGAGGGAACAGGAGAAAGGAAGTGAATTTAATAAAGGTGAAGAAGGTAGGATTACAGATCGATGAGAGAAAACAGTATGATGACAGCAGTCTGTGCTTGATGACAAACTGCATGCAGGCTAAAAGTTGCAAAGAGGTAACTGAGCTGCAGAAAGAGGCTTTGTGTATCGCAAACACGTTTGACATTAGAACCTTAAAGGGGGAAATTTTTTTACCACCTTGGTTTTTTTAAATACTTGTATCTCTGTTAATATAAAACCCCTCTTTTATACCTATAATAGCCAATCTCTTCCAAATATATAAATTAACCTGATAAGACATGACTTAAATACATCTCTTTAATGACATACTTGCACAAAAATGCAAAAAATAAATAAATAAAAATGCAAAAATGCTTCCCTGCAGCATAAAACCTTGTCTCCATGAAAAGAAATACAGAAAAAAACACACAATCAGCTCTTTTAACCTCTTTGTTAGCTACATGAAAACGGTTGCTTTCTTTATAGAAAACCCCGAAGGATGTGTTTAGTGACAGTTGCAGAGTGAAATTAACTCTCTGTTTTGGTAAAATGAAGGTTTAAAACCAACCTGGCCACATGGTTGATGACAGGGGAGAAGTTAGTGGGTCCATAGAGCTGAACTGACTTCAAACTCTGGTAGTAGGCTTCCATTACACCTTCAACACCTGCACAGTATGGGTTCTGAGGGTTCCCATTCTAGTAAGAAAATGAGAGGTCAAGATAGGATTACCTTTCAAGATTAATGTGAAATGTCTTCAGTGGGGCAGCAGGCAAAGGAGAGATGGGAAGAGTAAATGGGTTCAGGACCGATTTATGTATTTCACCAATTTCAAGGCTGCAGCTTGAACCTTTGGCTGTTCTTTTAAATTCTGTGTAAACAGGAAGACTCAACTTTTCTACAAATACTTCAAATATTTAAGCTGCAATACTTTATGTTTTTTTTATTTGTTTTTTAATAAAAAATTTTAAATAAACATAAACACAAAAAAGGAAGATGTCATACCATCTTAATACATCACTCATAAAACAAGGAGTAGTAACACAAGTGAACAAATTAAACCAACTAATTCTGCACACAAATGAGAACCTCATTCTCAATTATTTTCTTAGTCAGATCCCATCTTTGGAAAATTGCTACACCTTGTTTCTTTTCTTTTCACCATCCAGTTGTAGATTTGCTGCTGTGTTTGGGGTAATTGTCCTATTGCATGAGCCAGTTTTAGCCAAGCTTCACCTGTCAGAAAGATGGCCCGCACACATTTGACTCTAGAAAGTTTTGGTAGACAGGAATACATGGAAGATTCAATTACTAAAAAATACCAAACTCCTGTGGCTGCTAGCAAAAATTATAACCCCTTAAATTTTCACCTGAAAACACTGCCAAACAAGCCATTCCTAGCTGGGTTTTTAATGTTATCTCTGAGCATTATGGTCCAATAAAGAGGAACAATGTATTTTTGGGACGTCCAGTCCTGTGAAGATTGGCATCTGTTTGAATATGTTCCACATATTATTCCTAATGTAGAATGGAGGACTCCAAATTGTGTGGACATGACAGTCGCAAAAGTAGCTTTTTAAAGATTTTTGCTAAAGGACTATTTAAAATTCCTTGGAAATTATTTATGCATTTATACCTCTCATATATGTACAAAATAAGAAAAAGAAAAAAAGAGAGAAACAATAACGAAGGAACTCTAATAAAGAGGCACGACCAAGACTCACTGAAGTTGCTAAAGTAGAAATATCCACACTTAGAACAGACTATGCACACACAAAGCAAATAGACTGGCTGGTTGTTTCAAAGAACGGCAAAAAGCTGGGAACAAATCCATGCCATCCCACAGCAATCCTCAAATGTCTCAATCTTGTACTCACCAGGGCAAACTCATGGGACACTCGCCCATCAGGAGGGAGTTTGGCTCCAAAGCCCAGGGCAGGGAACATCTTGTCGCTGTCGTAGTCCTGAATGATTTCTCCCACTGCCTTCAGGGCCATGGCATAGGCATTCAGCTGGTATGGGCTCATGTAGTGGAGTGAGGTGGGCTGGGCTGGGTTACCTGTTTGTGACATAGGGAGTGCAAGATGAATCAAAATGCCACTTAAGTATTAGTAAGAGGAAAACTATAAATATTAAAAGATTGAATATGCAGTTATTGTAGCTAGGGCTGCAGTCAATAAAATTAGTCGGCAACGAATTCACCCGTCAACTATTGTCAGCAAAAAAACAGAAAAAAACTACAGAGTGAGACATCGTCTTTTTCCTCTATCTCTGCCGAGTTGCACATGCACAATAAAGTCCACCAGGGAAAAAATATGGTGGCCGACCAGGGAACAAAACGGCGGCAGAGGACGTCAAAATAAATGAAATACATGTGAGATTTATAAAGCGGACCTTGTGTACCACGGAAGTACGTCCGCAATGCTCGAACATTTAAAGAGGAGGCACGTCGGAATTACATAACAACCTCATGCAAGATTTCAAAGCCAGAAGTGAAATAAGAGCCATTTAATAATTATGAGATGCATAATCCGATTGGTCGACTGGTCGTTTGAATAGTCCTGACTAATCGACTATCAGAATAATCATTAGTTGCAGCCCTA
The DNA here is from genome assembly GCA_037177495.1 of Rhadinocentrus ornatus. Taxonomy (NCBI): domain Eukaryota; kingdom Metazoa; phylum Chordata; class Actinopteri; order Atheriniformes; family Melanotaeniidae; genus Rhadinocentrus; species Rhadinocentrus ornatus. Next base: position 12,856,908 of record JBAMHW010000026.1, on the reverse strand, counting down.
ATTGTAGCATAAAGAAGCCCTAACCATATAATGATTTCAATTTTAACGCCTGTATGGGTGGCACTTAAACTAAATTATGCCCAAAGCTGCTTCAGTTTCTAAAATATGCTTGACTAATACTTATTCTACTACTGTTTAATGCAGCAGTAAGTACTTATTAAACAACTGTCTAAAAGGGCCGGTTGTTTAAATGTAACCCTATCAGATTTTGGTTATCGGATAGGATCAGATCTTTAAAAGGGGTTGTTCACAATGGAAATCTGAATTCCGAAATCCACTTGGATCACGTAATCCAACCCTGGTTGTTATCCGAATTAAACCCTCAGTTTGGGTTGTTCAAAACCCGAATCCGGATAACTTTGATCCAAAATAACAGGATTATCCTGATCCCAACAGAGGTTAGGATTACAAGGTGGATTTCAGGAAGAAACTGTGGTACAATAACAGCTGATCAGATAATAGAACTTTTAATTCGGTGCATATGCTTGTACTTGTATTTTGCACCTGACTTAACCGTTACAGATAAATAGGTTAACATAGGTGGGCTACCTATTAAGTCTTTCAGCATAGTAAAATAAAACATTAAAAAATAAATAAATAAATTAAAAAAAGAAAAAATAATAACATGTCATTATCATGTCCCCATTAAATAACCCCCCAAACAAATCCAATGACAAACACAAATAAAATATTCAGTTTTCCTGTTATTCATCACTGCATAATTAGGAAAGAACCTGTCAAAAAAAAAAAAAAAAAAAATTTCTAACCTTTGCATCCCTCACTACGTGTCTCGTCCATCACTCAATCTGACAGAATGACAGAGGCGGGGCCGGTACCTCAACACGGGGCTCAGGTGCGTCATTAACAGAGAGTCACAGAGAAGGACAGTCCGCCTGGTTGCAATGTTATGCAGGACAATACATGCACGTATTATGTTACATGCTCCCGGTGGTTCCACTCTCAAGTAGTTAAGGCATGCAAACCGTCTCTTCTATCTCTTGTTCTTCACATGGCCGGCAGTACACATTGATCTACTTGCTGGAAATCCTGATTTTGTGATCCTGAAAACAGAAATTTTGGATCAAGGTGATCCCATCCTATTTTGCTTTGAACAACCGAGGTAAAAGTAAGATTACATGATCCTGAAAAATGGGATTCCCAAATCCGGATAGCTTTTATCAGGATTAAATTTTTTGAACAACCGGCCCATGGTGCTTAAGTGGGTCACCAAAATCTGTGTAGCTCAATCCCTGCTTTATAGATGTAAATTGTCTTATCTTAATTTAGTATTAATTTGAATCTTATTTTAATCTCATTGCTTGTGACTTGTCATTTAACTGCTTACCTTGATTTTAGCCCAAGTGAAATTAACTTAACTCCAAGTATACCTAAAGCATAAATACATTTTTAAAACTCATTAAAATCTATTATTTAACAGTATTTGGATTAATTGCTGCTGTCTGTCCTGCAGGACTTCAGTTCTACGGTAGATGTATAACATGGCCTTTAATCACAGCTTTCATACCATGTTAGCATACCGACCTTTTTCTGCCAAGAGAGATGGATAGAGAGGGCTATTAGGAGACACTCTATTATCCACCTGCATATATTTCAATAAGCTTTCCCTGAACGATTAAAGCACTTCTCTGTGTAAGTGTTGAGCGTGTGTGTATATTAAGTGCATTAACAAGAACCCTTACCATTGGAAGCTGTGAAGTCAATGGCCACTGTGAAGTTAATCTGGGTCCTTCAAAAACAAAAAGAGAAACATAATTTATCATTTAACAATCATCAGTCATGAAAATTCATGGCAATCCATTCAATAGTTGGGATTTTGTGTCAAAATCATTAACGTTAACCTTGTAATGGCATTAAAGTGTTAACTGCAGGTTAACAAGCTCATTAACTTCAAGTATATAAACATGCACGAGTAGCAGGGCCAAGGTTTTTGTACAGACTACCTGGAAAAGTTTATAGCTCATCATGCTGATTTTGCTGTGTTTTTTTAGTCTGGTATCAAGTTGTGGCCACACTTGGTAAACATTTAAAAAGTCTTGGACAATGTGTGTATCATATAACAGGAAACTTAAACCACAATTTTATATAACACATGGTAGATGAATGATTAAGCTGTTTTTATGATACAAAATCTGAAAAAAGTTGAATAAACAACAGATTTAAAGCACTCTGCAAAGTGTTGCAGTCAGCAAGAGCAAAAAGAAAGAAATGACAGAAAAAAAGATGGACTATGAGAGCAAGATAAGAACAAACACCACAATCCTCGACACCTATCATGAGAAAGTTGCACACCTCTCAATCAAAACATTCCCCCACTTGTTAAACCTGCAGAAGCAGGATGTGGTAAACACTCTGTCATAGCTTTTTCACACAAATCCTCGGTGCTGCCACACACAAAAGCCTCTCCATCTACCTTACACATCTCTGGTGTCAAACACAGAGCAGCTCATCATCTTTGTGAGCTCGGTAGGTCATGGGAAGCACAGGCACAATCCAGAGGTGACAGAAGAAGCGGAGGGAAAAAGTTCATGACACATTTAATGATCACCCTACATACAGTAGGTGCAGCTCTCTGGGTTTGTAGTGGGAGGTAAATTTTTTTATTTTTTAAAGCTGACAACAGCTCAGTTTCCTTATAATTTTATGTAGAGTTACCATCCTTGTAATACGTGTGGATGTGCATGGGGTAAAGTGCAACACATTGCTTTTTTAGGCCTTAGATATTTTTTTGGTATCAGCTGTTGAAGTTTTAAGAAACTGACACCTGATTTAAAAAATAGGTTTAGATGGTTGATTTTGAATGAGTGAAAACAGGATTGTTTACAAATTAATTGAACCCTTTATATAAATATAAAGAGTTGGAGGAGACCACAAAAATTAAGGCTGCTATATAAAAAAAGAGAAAAATCTGGGAAAAGGTTGAGGAATATAGATGCATTCCTGCTACCACAAACAACACCTTGGTAGAAACACTTATATCCAGTCACAGTGCCTCAAAAATGCATGATTGGTCAACTAAAATTTAAACAGCAGATCTGAAAATGGCACCCAAAACTAGAAAAAAGGGCTGATGTCAAGATAATTTTATGAACTCTTTATTTAAACTTATTCTTGTTTTATAAAATGATTTAGCTCATCAAAAATCGAAATTGCCAGAGAAACTGTTTGACAGCATGATGCTCTTCATCTTTCCACACAACCTAACCTTGTCTATAAGTAGTGGTAAAAAGCAACATTAAAGTAGATATGGTACAGAATGAAATGTTTTCTGTAAAACAAAGGCATGGGGCTTTGTGACGATTTGGTTTTAACAACAAAACATCTGATTAAACAGACTGATGCAAAGTTTTGTGCAGACTTCATGTTCAACTTGGTTGATCCTTATTTTTTTTTCCAGTGTCACTATTAACAGCAACATTTTTGGACTTTGAAATGTCTCTTTAACTAATGAAAAACTGAACGCTCACATCAGCCTCAGCTACAATCAGGACTACTGAGCAATTGTTAATAATAAGCATCATTAAAAATACCATGAACATGTTAACTCTTTTATTTTCTGTTATTTAAAATTTGCTATTTGAAGAGAAAATGTCACACTACAGGTTTTATACTAAACAATTTAACTCCTGGTAATAAACTTACAGCAGTCTACAGTTAAACATGTGTAGATATTTTTCGGTTTAATTTGCCAACATTATGAAAACACCAAGAAAAAACACTTTAAGTGGATTTTAAAGGAAACAGCTGCAAGCACATGAGGACACAAAGTGATTTCTGGTCCAGTTCCTCATGCTAGCATAGATAAGCTTCAGCCAAGCAATCTAAATTATGCATGCCCTTTTTCTCTCCTGCAATATCTCTGTCTCACATCCACAGAGTTTGAGAGTGCAACTCTGATTGCATAAATAAATGGGCAATGAATGAGCAGTCAGAAATACAAGGTGAATATGGAAACAGTAAATTAAAAAATGACGACAGAAAGGAGAGCCCACAAAGAAACACGTCATAGAGAAAATTAAGCATAAGGAAAGAGCAATGAAAGCGTTTGTTTCCATAAGTCACAAGTACGGTGTGTACTTCTAAAGATGTCAAGAAAATTATGACATAAGAAGAAACAACACAAAAGGTTCCAATGATAAAATTTACCAGCTAGACGTCTCCACACCTTGGACATAATTGTTAAGTCACAGATACGGATTAACATTATCAAACCTCTGCAGTTTGTGGTTATGGTTTTTACAGTATTGCATTCGATTTCTCCAGCAGAACATCTACAAAGTAGATGTCAGCTTCTGACATAACAAAACGAAATTTGCATTTAATGCTTTATATAGTCATTTGACTCATAACAGAGTGACTATTATTATCCTGCCAGGGACATGCAATACTCTCCAAAAGGTCAACTACATCCTCTGCATTAAAAGGAAAAGAAAATCTTATAGAAAAAAAGAAAGAAAAAAAAATCTGAGTGAAACTAGATTTAATGACTTATTTCTTCTGGCTTTAGAGTCAAATATATTAGTGTTTCTTTTTTTTCTGTCGTAATTTAAAATTTATTACCCTCTTATTTTCTGAACATCTTGGGCACAATGAACAGAAACTAAAACAATATATCACCACAACAATCAGCAAGACATGACCACAAGACAGGCTGAAACATTGAGACAGCACAGTGGTCTGGCAGGTGTGATTAAGGGTCATCACAGGGAGAGATCTTAAACACAATATCAAATTACTCAATTTTAGCTCATGGGGGAAAGATGTGAAGTTTTTCTGAACTTAAAAACAAACCTTATTGGTCAGTGTCTGGACGATGGAGGGAAACCAAACCAAATCAAAACACTTTTTTAGTGCTTGCGAGCATATATTTGGGTGTTGAAAGTCATTACCAAGTCAATAACACAACCACTGGCACTTTAACATAGGCCAAGTTTAAAAATATCTCATTCAATGAGCCATTCAAATTTGCAGTAAATTTCTACAAATACCCAGTTTCCTCATTTTCATCTCCATCCAACTTCAAGCTTAAATTAGGATGCATTCACTGTACTTATAGCATAGAAACTTGAAACTCTTTTCTCTTCCTTTTTTGCTTTCCTGACTTCTAATTGACAAGAAATTCTGATTTTCCATTTGTCCTTGAATGCACCACATGAAGCACCACCATTGCAAAAAAAAAAAAAAAAGTTTTTAATTATCTCATGACTTTGCTCACATAGTATAACATGGACAGTGCAGTAGATACTTCACTATAATTTCATCCATGCACAAAAAGTCAGTAGGCAAAACATTTTTAAACATTTTTAATATGTTTGTTCAAAATCAGCCAGGGTACTTTTAACCTTATACTACCGTCAAATCCTGCTGTGAAATATGAACGGTTTCAAGTGTTTTAGGTGCCTTTTGGCTTTGCTTTTAATATCTGAAATAAAAATATGATGGATATGCATATCAAGAAACTATTTTTAGCCAGATTTACATTACATTAAATTACAATCATTTAGCTGACGCTTTTATCCAAAGCGACTTACAATGGTTAGGCAGTAGCATTAAGGGTCTTGCCTAA
>JBAMHW010000026.1:12828929-12841873 GCA_037177495.1 Rhadinocentrus ornatus | reverse complement strand
CTGGGATAGGCTCCAGCTCACCCCGCGACCCCTAATAGGAACAAGCGGTACAGATAATGACTGACTGACTGACTGACAGATTAATATCTGCACAACAAGCCCAAACACTTATGGTTCTTAAACTGGTCTCTAAAATTGCTAAGGTAGGCAGCAAATGTCAAAGTAACATCTATGAGACTCTAAAGTCATATATATATGAATCACTTGTTTGTGGTTTTATTGGTATGGCTAATGATTTAACTCCTCTGATGCGCAATAATTTAATCTTTGGTGCAACATTTGTTTAGAACAGTGTTTGCATTAGAAAATATGTGCTTAGCTACTGCTTTGGAAACCCAGCCACATTTACAGAACCAGTAATAATCACAACCCCAATGTGCTAATTTTCATTGATGGTGCTGCATTCAGGGTTAAAACAGTGGACGCAGGTCACTTAGTTTTTTTTCTTAATAGAAGAATCTGAAAACTAAAAGAAACTGATCAATTGTTCCACCTGTAAGACAGCTGGCAGCTTACTTTCAGATCTGCGATAAAGCGCTGACAATCCTGTTCTAATAAATATTTTCAATTAGTCTAATTACCTCACAGTCAAGATAAAAAAGAAACTGTGGTCCATCTTCAGGATACAGTGTAAAGTCATCTATTCACGTTGATATAGGAGAGAGTTTAGTAATCCTTTTAAAAATTTTTTTACTGAAACATGCTTTGTTTAGTGTAAAATGTAATACTTAAGTACTATAATGCTTTATTTATGGCAGTAAGTATAAAAAGTGGGTTTCACAAAGTGGTCAAGAAATATCCATGCACTTCATTCATCACAACACATAGCTCTTTCCCACATTACAGTATATGTGATGAATTATGTACAAAAGAAGATTCACCTGCCATCTCTGTCCCAGTCATACACCTCAATCTTGATAGTTCTGTTGGGAGAGACATCAGACAATTATAAGGGAAAATAAGCAAAAAACAAAACAATAAAAGAAATCTCCCTTTTTTATGCTTTTTAATTATTCCTGGAGATATTGTAAAGCTTAGTTATATTGTACTACAAAGAAAAGAAAGAAAAGAAAGCAAGAAACATATGCTCTCTGATACTCCTTACCTACCATCTGTATCAGATGAAAATGAAATAATATTAATGGGAGGTAGAGGGGTGAGGTAAAACAAAAACAGAACAAACAACAAATTAAAACACAGACAGTGAAAGTCACTTTTCAAGATGGATTGACTCTGACTCTCTTGGTTAATTTAAGTTTGTTATTTTGACAGCAGAAATCAGACAAATCACTTTTGTGTATTACAGTGCAACATTTTACAGCCATACAGAAGTATTTCATGATTTTGTTCTGAACTTGCAACTCTAAAACCTTTCTTAACATCTTAGCAATATCCAGTTTGAATGGGGGCCAGGGCTGCACTTTTCCACCCTGTTCATCTTCCAGTACGATGAGTACAAACACAAGACGTCATTAATGAGCCTCTGAGCACATTACAGGGAAAGGGAGCAATAAAGGTAAGGAGTGGGAATGGGATAGCTGACAATAATGGGTACTCTTGGGATGAATGAGTCTTCTGATTTGTCTACCACTTTATCCTCAAGAGAAAACACTATGTGCAGAAGCGTCTGCGTGAAAATCTATGTTTCATCCGTCTCATTAAATCATTGTTGCACCACGTCTCAGCAGCATTTCTAACTTTGATGATGACATGAAACTGACAGTGATTTCACTTGTGGCCTCACTGCGTGCACGTGTATGCAGTTGAGTTTGTGTGTGTCTGTGAATGCATGTTTGAAAAGCCCACCAGAGTACCTATGAGCAGAAAGACACAGCCCTCTATTGTTTGCCAGCTTAAGCTTCTCCTTATCTCTTTCCCCAGGCTGCAGACACACAGACTCGATGCATGTGTGCCTGTGTACTGTAGATGCAGCTTCCCGAGTCTGCTGATGATAAGACGTGGGGCAACTCAACTCCACCAAGAAGCTTATTGGACCAAACTTCCGATCAATGCTACTGTCTGTTAGCTCAGCTAAGATAAATTCTATTGTACCGCTTTCAGCACAAAGCTACTACAGACACAAGGGACGGACACACACAGCTGACAGAGGACAGATAAAAACTTTTTTAAAACTAATTTGTTGTCTAATTCATTGACTTGAACTTCTCCTGAGATGTTAAATAAACCAAGAGATCCACATAGGAAGGAGCTTGCATAATTTTTCATTAAGGATAATAACAAAGAAATCAGTTGCATCTCATTGACTCTTTAAAATAAAACAAAACTGCATATTGTACAGGAGAGTCAAACTAATTTGATTCTCGACAAATAGAAGGCTGTAATAGACTCTTAACGTTTAAATAAATAATTATTTTCTTTTGCTCAAAATCTTCAAGACAAGAGAGAAAAAAAGAGAAGAAGAAAAAAAACAAAAACAAACTTACATTTAAAGCAGACTTTTCTGGACTCAGACTGATTTTGGACACTATCCCCCTTGGCTATAAATGTTACATCATGTACCTAGTTAGCAGAGAGTCTTGTCACTCAGCATATCTATCAAGTTCCATGGACAGCTCCTCCATCCTTGGCAGCTCCAGGATCAGTTCTACAGACTGTACCCGTGACATTTACTGACAACTTAACCTGAACAGGAGAATGCTGGTCTAGAGTTATGCTCCTCTTGCACAGATTGATATATTATTACAGTACATCTCACTATATTGTAGCCAATTTTTTTTTTTATCTAAATGCCTTAAGGCAAATAAAGTACTACACAATTGGGTCTTAAACTGTAAATGTAAAGTTTCAAGGATGATATTGTGGTTTAGAAAAATTTAGCTAGCTGATAGCAAAGATAAAAACTTCTTCCTTTTTGACCATTTGCTTCACATTATTCTGGAATGGCAGCTTTTCTATCTGTGTAACTGTACTTTGTTCACTAGATAGAAACTAAAACAGCAGACTTTTCTTCTTTTCTTTTTTTTTTTGAAGCAAAAAGACTGGGAAGCATTGTTCAGGATGAGCAGGCGCTTACTGACTGTCTACAGTTCATCAGATGGCTGCTGCAGAGAAGCAGAAATTGGGCCAATCTATCTATCTAAACTTGTTATTGAAGTTGTGACTCATCTGAAATAATGTAAGTAGATTAATGGTAAATATTAAATGGACTATACTAATACAGGGCTTTTCCAGTCAGCTTGACCACTCAAAGCACTACATATTACATTCACCCATTCACACACACACAAACTCATACCCGATAGGCACATTGGGAGGCAACATGGGGTTAGGTTGTCTTGCCTAAGAATACTTCAACATGTAGTAAGGGAAAGTCTGAAGTCTTGTGTTTGAAGATGACTGCTCTTCCTCCTGAGCTACAGCCGCCCTATACAAAAGTCTTGAGTCTCCTCATTTTTTTATAATTTACTTTTAAGTAATTTTAAGTAAAGTTTTGCTCTATCACCTTTGCTGCTGTAACACCGACATTTCCCCACTGTGGGACAAATAAAGGATTATCTTATCTTATCTTTAAACATCCAGACTTCATCGTCTCCTAAAGAAATCTTTAGCAAAAGTTCTCCAAGCTTTCTAAAGATCTTTTGAAATTTCTGTTTGGTCATCAACTGCATTTTTGCAAAGACAATAAGATTGGTTCCCATTTCTTTTCATGTATCTACAGAAAATGGCAGCAAAGACATTGTGTAAATTAGCTTTTGTGCACCAAGAAGGTGATTCCAAAAGAGTTATTTTTAAACATATCTCCGTATGGTGTGCCGTGTGTCCTGAAAATTCAAGAAACTGGACAAGTAGAGGACGAAACAAGAAGTGCCATGCCTCAAGACCCATTTTCAGCAGCTAAAAAGTCCTATATGAATGTTTTGTCTTCAAGAAATATGAAAAATCAAGAACTGTACAATCTATTTTTCAATCAATTTCTGCATCTCTTTCCTTTTTCCTGACATTATAAAAAATGAAAGGTGACTTTTGCTTGTAAAGTACCAGATAAACCACCACGCTCAGACTCCAATGTAGAAAACTAAACATGTACTCCTACTTAGCAGCTGAAATTAGCTTTATACATTATTCTTACATACTGTATTTATTTTAATGCTCATTTCCAAAGTTCCTCAAAATGTAGTGCATGCATTTTTCATATAGTTGGGACTTATAGTGTCACATTAATTTATTTTTTATTGACCTATGTTTGGCAAATAACTACATGACATGCAATGTTCACATCCCTGTCAAAAAATATAAAAATGTCATCTGATTTATTTTATATTTAAAATGAACCAATTACATTGTGATACAGAGGCATAAGCTATATATGCATTAAAAGCAGAACATGGTCAATCAAGGTGGGTGGTTTTGCAGTATTACCTGTCGTAGTCACCATTGCAAAGAGCTCGCACAGGGATTTTAAAGGCTTGCCACACAGGATTCAGGGTGTTCTTTATTACTTCTGTCTTGTGGCAGATGGTAAATCTGAAAGGAGAAAGAGGAATAAAAAACATTACCAGGAAGAGAAATTGCAATAAGGTTAGAAAACAGAGAAGAATGGTGAAATTGATTTTTTGATTGGTGATTTGACAGAATAAAAAAAATAACATACAATTACAATAAGGCCTGAATAATAACACTTACTGGCTTAAATATGCTTAAATCACATACAAAGTGTTGCACATTCCAGCTCCATATGTATACATAATGTTTTGACCATCAGGGATTACGCAAAGTCAGTGTTCATGGGACAAAAGCAGTACTATTTTTATATATATATACACACATATATTTCCATTTACCACACATAAAAAATGCACTTTTTTTTCAAATTTTCCCATCCAGCATCGTAGCAAGCGGAATCTGTTGGCTGGGAGCTTGATGGGTATAGGGTTCCTCTTGATTATCTGATTGTTGTTTTTTTTATTTATATACAGAATTTACAGAATTTACAGAATATTGACGGACCTGACCAGAGGATACAGAAAAAAGGATGACGAGTGAACAGAAATGAAAAAGAGAGTAGAGAAGCGAAAGAGGATACTTGACAATCATCAGGAGCACATGTTAGAGACAAAAAGCTGAAGAGAAAAAAGCAAAACAAACAAACAAAAAAAAAAACATGTATTGTATTTTTCTTCATGCTCATGCACAAAATAAAAAAAATAAACAAAAATAGCTAATAATATATAAACACACAGGACAACAAGATTGTTTAAAAGAAAAAAGAAGATGCATTTTTTTTAGAAAGGGACATTCGCAGAGCAGAAACAGGATAAGGAAATCTGAATATAAGGATTCTTGACCAGCTAGAAAGGGGTTCTTTTGCTATATCACACGTGTGTTTTAAAATGATTATTCTTTTGTAACTAAAATTAATCTTGTACAATAAATTTGCATTAAATGATGAACGCATCTGTCTGTCATGTTCTGATTCAGGAGTCACGAAGGAAGAGAGATTCCTCAAGTCTGTTGTGTCTGTCTCATTCTATAAATATGAAAAATTGCTAAAAGATAAATTGAACATGCTACAGCAGTTCCTTTAAATGAGGCTATCCATTAATTTTCCACTCAGTGAGAGTGGGCAGCTGTGGAAGCTACATCGATGCCCTGACACACACAAACACAGATACACCCACTGAAAAGGGGTAATTTCATTAGTCTCTGCAGCTAGTAGGTGGAGTGGTATCTTCCAGCCTCGGAGCACAGTCTTATCGGACTTGTAACACACGACAGGATGGAAGAGAGTGCTGGAAGGACTGGGTTGAGTACACACACACATACACGTTAAAATCTCATACACTGCAGCAATGCACTTAGCCAATACTATACACACACACATATCGCCATCTTCATATGTCATTCACACACATGCTTAAACAGGCGGAATGACTTTTGATCCGAGGCAAATCAATGAAATTCATTTCGTTTGAATGAAGAGAAGGATAAAACCAAACACGAAAGAGGGAAGGAGGAGTGATGGAAAGACTGCAAAGGGGGGAAGGAAAGGGAACTCACGTGCTGTCCTCATTGCTCCTATAGAAGACCAGGAAGGGATCCGACTTGCCAAAGAAATCCTTTTTGTCCAGCTTGTTTCCACAAAATTGCATCATTACTGATTCCTAATGAGGCGAAAATAGGAAAAAGGGAAAATTCAAAAGGAGTATGTCTACTAAGAGTAAACATGATAAGGTAAAACCTCATAACTAACATGCATGAAGAAGCATTTAGATGTCATTAACAGGAGCAGACATGACTTAACAGGATCTCATGCAGGTGTTAAATCTGCAGCTGAAGTGTGTTAATAATTGTGACTAATGTGTTTTTAATCAAGCTCATGTTCATGGAAAGTTTGTGGAAGGCCTAAAAATCCTGAGCAGAAAAGCTAGGAAATGTTAACTCTCCTGAATTTAAATATAATGTACAATATAAATAAAACAAAAAATTAAACAAGAAACCATTTATTCAAAGGTGATGGCCATCTTTGGGATCTCAAATGCAAATGACCCCTCTGTTATTGCTCTTTAATGCTGAAATTACGTCGTCTTTGTTGGCAAAATAACGTGAATAACTGCTGAGCTGAATTCTCGGAAACTTAATGGAGAAAGGAGAATAACATGTTTCTAATGTGTTAAGGCAGACTCTGTGGCAGAGAGAAGTTGAGTAGAGTCATATGTGAACATGCCGATGTGAACAGAGATTCAAATTAATGATAAAGAAAAAAAGTAGATAATGGACGATTTGTTGTATTTTGACCAACAGTCTCCCAGATATCACATTAAGAGCTCAGGAAGTTGTGCCAACTTATTAAAAAAAAGATCATTCCACTTTAAATGGAGCAGATTATTTCCATCTTAACCTGACTCTCTTTGCGTTACATTTTTGCATGAAAAGTTCTTTATAAATAAAGATTGACTGAAATGGAGAAGTTTATGTGCTCTGCTAACAAAATGCAATAACATTTCTTGCTTTTGAATATCTTTAATGTATCATCTAATCTTTCAATTTATTTACTTGGTTGAGAGTTGGCATAAAACCACTGTGATGTAAAGCAGAACAAATATTAAACAGATTTGCAAAATCTTTAGCTTGTAAGTACAGTTCAGTGGGCAATTTGTTGTTTTTACGCTGTTTTACGAATGCATACAGTAGGAACATAATGGCCGACATTTCCAGAAAATGCTGGTCCTTCAGGCACTCACCCTGCAGTTGTTCAGCTCCTCAGCTTTCACAATGATGGTCCCACATTTCTTCCCCTGAATGCCTCTGTAGAGGAAACAAGACACAATATAGCTAAAGGTCAAGAAATGAAAGTCACGTTGAGATTGGCATGACCACATTCTTTACATTTGCTCTTCCTCCTGCAAGAGGTGTTTGCCGTTTTTCACACTTGACAGTCAATGGTCAAAATGACAATGATCAAAAGATGTCCCACATTTCCTGAGACGAATGACTGCCTCAACATCAGTGCAGTGGTTACACGACAGGACCAGTCAAGTAGGACATCAAGCTTGGTGGGACCCTCCATGTTCACATTCAGAAAATACTAAATAATCAGCCTAAACAGACTCACGTGCTAGCACATTACTCCCACTAAAAAAGTTCTTGTTCATTGTACTAGTGACCCTCCATTTGTATATGTGCTATTTTCATCCAACTTGCCTTGGATTTCCTTGACTAAATGAATGATACAACAAATAAAGGTAGCTAACCTACTGGAAGTCAACACCTCCAGACATTTCCAAAGTACAGCAGAAACAATGAAGAAAAAAAAAAGATTTTTGTGATACATTGATAGTTAAAATGTGTGTTTACGATGTAAGTTCTTAAAAAGGTAGGATTAGTTTGTGCAGATATATGAGCTTTTAATGTGTAAGTACTATTTCTAAATAAACATAATGCTTTTCAAAGAGATTTCCATTACATCATTCACAGCACCAGCAGCACCAGTACTGAACTATTACCAATGTACACTCTCTAATTTGGAGCAGTGTTTTTATGAAGATCTAAATAAACTATTTACTTTCTTTGTTGCTTGCTCTGTTGATCTTTACTGACTGATGAAAACTTGCTGAAGCAACATTAGAGAAGTTTGCGAACCTTTAAATAATGTGCTTCTGACTTGTTTTAAAGTAGATTCCTGGGCCTGAAACTTCCCAGCTTTTAGGTTTCTTTATGGTACCATGTCACAAGCCAACTCCTGGATAATAACACACTTTTGCTGATACATACAAAACATACAGCATGGCAAATGCAGTAAATGTCGGATTGGATTTTAGTTGATGGGAGAGACCTCAAAAGAAAAAAAAGATGCAGAGCTGTTTGTTGCTGCTTTCTGTAAATAACAACTGATAAGCTCTCCTGTTCTGTGTTTGTTTGCTTTTGTGCTCTAGTCAATTCCTACATTAGAACTGCATACAGATCATGCTCATTTATTCCAGTAATTTACTTTAGTGCTCTGTATCACAGCTAAAAATAACAAAACATAACAACAGTGTGTTCATTCTTGATATTTTATTTATCAGCGATTTAAATGCAAGATATAACCTAATGGTTACAATGTCTGCCTCACAGATAGGCACATCAATCCGAATGCCTGACCAACCTGCAAATTAGTTCCTCTCATGTCAAAAAGTTAGATTAGTTTGTGCAAGTTTGCGTAAAGGGTCGGAAGTTTGCAGCCATTCCAGACACCATGCTGTCATGGGTCTCCCTGCTGTGGTGTTTCCCCTCCCTTTTTCCTTGTGTGGACATGAGGTGGCTCTTGTGATTAAGGCAGCGCAGCTGGATGGAATCAAGCTCGTCACTCACCTGCATATAAGCTCCAGGCTGACCTGCGGTCTTCCTGGATTGTTGCTACATCTTGTGGTACACCGACAGCAAACACTTTTAGATTCTTGCCCTTTTAGCTCTTCTCTTCCCCCAAGACTCCTGCCTGGAACCCCAGCTGCCACCTGAGGACCCTGTCTGCCCGCTTTCTGCCTCGTCTGCCGCAGATCACCTTCCACCTGCCACCTTCAGCCTCCACAATAAAGTCTTTTGTATCTAACCTGTTGGTTTGCTCTCCTCCTTGGGTCCCCACTCCAACCGTGACACATGCTTGTTCGCAGTATATCACAACGTCACATAGATATTACATAAATTACGCTGTACCTGCTTGAATTTCTGGTCTGCCACAAACAGGTCCTGTAACATTATCACGTTTTGTCGCTCCATATCTTTGGTTGATGCTGTCCGTGCATTTGCTAGTCTCTTCACCATGTCAACGAATACACATGTGGCCATCCATGGGCTGTGATTCGAAGGGGGAGAAAAAGAGCAAATTGCCCAACTCTCTAGTGGGATTTTCATCATATTTGGTAGCTAGTAGTCAGTTCGGTGGGGCTGGAATCAATCAGGAAGGTCTACTGTAGGTGCATCTGTAACTCTCAAAATCAAGGATTTTACCGAGGTAGAATGGGTACTTTCAAGTCAAGTCCTTTTTAGTCTAGGAATACATTCCTTTTTCTGCATAATGAAACAATCACAGAAAATAGGCATGAGTCCTGTCAATAGTCCCCCTGGTAGTTACAACCCTGCACACAAACGCTGGAAAACTGACATGGCTCCTAAATAGCTGTTAGGTATTACCTTGCTAGCTAACAGCCATTTGTACTGAAAATATTTTCTTTGCTGGCCTTTTATCAAATACGCAGTGAAGCTAACAGTTCTACACGGTTACAAGTTATTGAAATTAATGTTGAGCCAGCCTTGAATATATTTTCCCTTCAAACTGTCTTCAATATGAGTAAAGTATTATGTGTCTTTGAGAACGAAGAACTAAGATCATTGACATCAGAAAATTTTTTTTTGGGTGGAGTTTTTATGTAATGGCTTCCTAGAAACATAGCTGTAAAGCATCTATATTTCCTTGACTTTGGGAATCACTTTCTGTTTGTATGCTATAAGATATTTAAGCCTTTGCCATCTGGTTGAGTCTGGCTGTTTTTCAACTCGTGGTATGTGGTAAAACAACTTAAAAGAAGTACTTATACGGATGATAATGGGATCCACCACTAAAGGTTTATATATGTTTCATATATATATCAAAAAAATAAAATAAAATAAAATAGAGAAGAGAAGAGATAAAGGGTACTATTCATAAAAAAAATGTAAAAATCAGTTCTGAATCATTATATATAAAAATATTGTAATCTTTGGTATATTATGTTCTGAATTGCTGTGGTACTATATCTACCCTCATTACAATCCTCAGACCAGTGTATTGTAGGCAGCTAAAAAAAAAAGTTATCCATGCAAGAGAAACTGAGAAGGATGACATAATTTGACTTAACCTCTGAGAGGTTCAGAAATCTGACTGTGATGAGCTCTGCAATGAGAGACCCATCTGGCAGAAATAGATTCAGGCAGTCATTTAAAAAGCCCAGAATTGGGGTCGAGGACCTCTGCGTCACTGTAATTCAAAGTTTCCTTTTACTCCAGCACAGGGAACAGAGAGGAACATCTTTTCAAAATGGTAGACTTATCAAAATGAAATTGATACCGGAGCCAATGAGCTGAAAGCTTTCCTTTTTCTTTTTTTTCTAACTTACAAAAGTATTATTCTTCTAGCAATTTGACGATGGGAAAAAAGGCTGAAATGGCACATGGGAAGAAAAGATCTATTTTTTCCACATTATTCTTACTTCCTAATATTCTTAGATAACACAGTGAGCTGAGGTCACATTATTTATGCATCGTGTGTGTAAAGTCGATGGAAATAGAAGATATATAAATGATCAAGATAGTCAGGGGAAAGCTACACAGGCAGACCTTATACACTGAAACAGTAAATCTGAAAAGAAAAGTCCTTTTCTAAACCAGTAATTGCTTGACTTTGGAAGAAAAACAACAAAAAGAATATGACTTATTTCTTATCATCAAATTGATGAAAGAGTCAAACTTGGCTTTACTGCCTTCCTACTACTACTTTGACCTCAGCAGCAATTACTTCAGGAGAGATACGTTTCCATATTACATTGCCATTGAAAATGTCTGATAACGGGGATTAAAGAGAGAGAAAAGAAAAAGAAAACAACAAAGCAAAAATGATGATCTCACCCAAGAATATAGGATTAGAAAAACAAGGAACGCAATCAGGTGTTTTGACTTGTCTCTAGACATCTTGCTATCTAAATGATCTTGTGTATTTTAAGCAGCAAAAAAGCTGCAGGAGTTAAACTGTCAAGAAAATGCGCCCCTAAATTATTAGCTCGTGAGTTTAATTATTTTAACATCCAGATGGGAGAGTGTTACTATTGATGAACTTGAGCAAGCTTTCATCCATTTCTTCAAATACAAGAGAAGAACCTTTAGAGGTAATCACAATGTTTACAGTGCCCATTAAAGAAATCTGTTAGCAATTCAAGAAAGAGTGCACCATGAGAGCCTTCAGCAAATTGCTTCACCCACAATGCAAATGGTAAATGAACTGTATTTATATAGTGCTTTTCTAGCTGTTTTGACCACTCAAAGAGCTTTTTACACTACAAGCCAAATTCACCAAGTCTCTGTCTCTGTGCATTACTCCCTCGGTCCAGTGCGCGCCCCTGGTACCCCGCCTGGGACTCTGTGCATTACTCCCTCGGTCCAGTGCGCGCCCCTGGTACCCCGCGCCCCTGCTACCCCGCCTGGGACATAGTGCAGCGGCGGGGACTGTGGGAGGAGTCTGCAACAGAGTGCAGCGCTGCAATACCAGTGGCGCTCGATTTGCAACTGAAAACAGCAAAAGAGAAAACTGCAAAGCAAAACAATCAGACCATTTAATTTTTATGATAGTTGAAAACCCAGATTGTAATTGTGATTAAAATTCAATTAATCGCCCAGCCCTACAGCAAAGTAAGGCTACAATTTACAAAGGCTCACCAGAATAAGACAACAGAAGACTGGAAACACGTTGCCTGTTCTGATGAGCTGCAAAAATCAGATTGTAGGTTCAGAATTTGATGTAAATAACGTGGAAGCATGGATCCCTTCTGCTTGTATTCACGGTTCATGCTGCTGGTGGTGTAATGTGTGGGGAACATTTTGTTAGCACGTTGGGCCCCTTCGTACCAACTGAAACCACAGCCTACCTGAGTATTGTTGCTTTATGACCACAGTGTATCTTCTGATTGCTACTTGTAGCAGGATAATGCACCACGTTACAAAGCTCAAATCATCTCCAACCGCTTTCTTGAACATGAAAATTAGTTCACTGTACTCCAACAGCCAAAAATATCTGAGGAATGTTTCCAACACCTTCTTTAATCTATACTACTAAGAATGAAGGCGGTTCTGAAGGCAAGACATAACCAAAGTAGTGGTGCAGAGGCAAAGGTTATTTTTGCGCAGAGATTTTATCACCCCACCAAGTATATACTGCAAGTTGACTTAAAGCTTTCTGAAGATGCCTTTCTGAAACAGAAAAGGTGACTGCTTCTATAGCAGAAAAAAAGAAAAATAACAATAAAGACCATCATAGTCTCTTTCCTATTTATTCTCAACTCTGTTTAAAACATGCCTCACTGCAACAATATGCAGGGAGAAATGGTTAAAGAAGCACAAATACACACTCGAGACATGCCCCTAGAATCTGTCACTATGACAACTCGGCAGAGCAGAGGGCCTACACGGTGGGATATCGAACAGAATTCCTCAGCTCGTTATTTTCCTAAATGCTTGCTGTCATTCCCCTTTGTCTCAGATAGTCAAGGTTATTTTTCTGGTTGACAGAGGCATGTACTTTTAGAGAGCATCATTCTGTGTGTTTGTGTGTTTATGTATATGTATGATTTGTGGGTTATATATTTATACATTTAAAATAATATATATATCCTAGATGTTTTCTCACTAGATATCTGAACCTAATCTATCTTCATAAATGCGTGCATAGCTGTCTGACACCTAGTAGATTTTACAGCTCT
>JBAMHW010000026.1:12811448-12822519 GCA_037177495.1 Rhadinocentrus ornatus | reverse complement strand
TTTTAACCTAACCCTGCTTTAAACGTCTCCACAACTTTATCCCTGACCTGTCTGGTGAGTTCCTTGGTCTTCATGATGCTGTTGGTTTCTAACAAAAAAACACCAAGGCTTTCGCAGAACAAGTGTATTAATACTTTGAGTAATATACACACCAGTGGACTCAATTTACTAATTAGGTGACTTCTGAAGGCAGTTGATTGCACTGCATTGTATTCAGGGATATTAGAATACAAGGCAATGAATTCAAATGCACACCACACTTTTTACATTCATATTCGTTTAAAATTGTGAAAACCATGCATAATTTTTTTTCCACTTTAACACTTTGTGCTCCTTTGTGTTGGTCTATCACATAAAATCTCAACAAAATATACTCAGGTTTGTTATTGGTATGGTCACAAAATGTGAAAAAGTTCAAAGGGTATGAATACTTTATCAAGGCACTGTACTTTAAATTTTGATACTTTAAGAATAGAGGAGCTTTGCTGTTGTCATGGTTACACTACAGCGTCCATATTGTCAGTGAGTTTCCCTGGTAGGATCAGGAGTGTTTTCTGAGTGTTTGATCAAAATCATCTCTTTTACAAAGCACTTTTTTCCCCTCTGAGAAGACTATATCAACAAGACATCTTTATTTTAACTAGCTTTAACTGTGCTTTCATTATCTATATGCTACTTTATTTTTTTACACTAGGGCAAGAGCTACTATTAGAAGAAGCCCAGTTTCAGATCTGTGTTAAGTTAAACAAGTGACAGTTTTAAGTAGGACTGTTTTTCAGACGGTTGCTGAAACCAGAGCACAGTGTTCAGAGAGACAATTTACCCTGCAGACTTAACGTTTGCACAGTGGGACAAACTAAAGACAGGCTCACACAAAAAATGTGGTTTTAGCACTTTTAAACTAAGACACACTTAGTTGTTTCAATTCAACAAACCTCAGTTGCTCTACATGGCTTTAAATAGTCAGAAATAATCGAGTAATGCCTCATTAATTAATTAGCAGCCTTTAAAAGCAACCATTATGACTACAGAGCCTTTCTACAAAGTTTAGAGATTTTTTTTAACATAAACAACAGCACAAAAAAGTCAGAATGCTTTGAAATATAGACGCTGGGTGCACCATTTATCATCAAGGCAGCTGCACGTGTATCTCCCCTCTTTGGAAACAATACAAATAAAGCTCTGTCTGAAAATAACTATATAGGCACACAAGCCCCTATGTTGATAGAATAGCTTATAATGTTTTGTTGACATGTCCATTCACTTCACTATGTGTTGCTTCTCTTATCATTTATGTCATCATCTTTTAGTCTTTTCACAACAACTGATGCACAACAGATATAACAAAGCTTGGTGTTTGCACATATACAGTATAAAACAATTTAGTTTCATATATTAGTTTGATCTATGTGTGTTTATTAGCAGCTAATGTATCTATGCAACACTCTTTAGCTTAGTTTTCCAAGAAACAGTGGTAAAGCATATTCCCTTTATACCACGTATAAAGCAGCAAATTATGTTCTTAATGTATCTCACAGAGTAAGTACATCTACACAGCAGTATCTCACTGCTATCACACTCCCTTCCTGACACCACCACATTTTCCTCCATTAACCTGTGACTGTACTCAAGTGTTTTTCGAAAGGGTATTATGGCTTTCACCGGTTCCTAATAAATCCGTTCATATTTCTTTTCAGTGTACAGTAACACATTATAGACAGAGACACACTGAACACACAGAAAACTTGAACATTGAAAACAATTATTAATGATTAAGCTGGGAATATCTTAATATAGCTTGTCATCTTCCTTCCTTTAATTTTCATGCCATTACCTCATAAAGACAGTTGTCTCCTTAGACCAGTTTTCAGATGAAGAAACAAAATTAAGGTTTTGTGAAACAGCTGCAGTCAGTGATTAAATAATAACTCCCAAAGCTGTGGTTGCCCAGTATGCTCCCTGAAAAGAATATGACTGACAGCTCTGGGAATATTTTGAATTTGTATAACATTACCATCAATCACCTTTGATCAGATTGCAATTGGCATCTCAGCACATTCTCTTGCTAAAGCTGTGTGCACACAGACTCACCCAAGAGGTTTTTCCAAGCGACTGCCCAATGATCCAACCACCTCTCCGAGGGTGCAGTGAGCCTGGCCCAGAAAATCCTGTGGAGACAGCAAGAGACATGTGGACCACTTGGTCTGGAAAAAAAAACACAGCATAACTGACAAACACAATGCTGTTAAAAAGTCCTGAACCATTCCTCCAACGCATTCCTCAACAACTCATAGACAAGATTTCTTGTTATTTCTTTAAGTAGTCTTCAGGTTCTCCAGACTTCTTGAAGTCCTTTCCAAATACTTATGGATGTTGCTACCTTTTGTTCTTTTCTCTGTCAAGATCATCCCACACAGTTTAGTAATGTTTTGGCCTAGGTTTTGAGAAGGATTCATCCCTTCATAAGACTTGTTGCCACCGATTTTCAGTCCAGCTCCTCTGTCATTTCGCATGCTTAAGCTATTTCTCTCCATTTACCTCCCTTAATGCTACTGCATACTCCGCAAGAACTGAGAAATTTGTTTTTCTCAAGATAGCAAAAACAAGAGAAGTAGTTTTGACCTAGTTTTTTTCAAACTACATTAAAATCTTCGTCCAGTCTGTGTCTTTATACATCACATTTGTTGTATAGATGTTTGTATTCCATCCCCACATTCATTAAAACTATTTATTCAATCTTGTTGAGTGTTTTGCATCAGCAAAAAACAGAAATGCGACTTTTTGCTTCAGGCGCTTCCATATTAATTACACCCACTTGAAATTTTCTGATCTCTGGTGAGGCCTCAGCAAACAGTAGAGGGATCAAGAGAAGGTGCAGATACATCTCTCAGGTCATGATCAGGTCTTTGCTGGATTTTAGGGCTGTGTGATTAATCGAATTTTAATCGAGCGCCACTGGCATTGCAGCGCTGCGCTCTGCTGCAGACTCCTCCCACAGTCCCAGCCGCTTTGGCTTAATTCAATTAGAGATGCAAACACCTCTCAAGCTCCTTCTTCATTTATTTTCTATGGATCTTGCGCGATGAGGCGGAAATCGCTGCCCTCCTCCAGCCAAGCGACAGGTGTCATTCGCGCATGTGAAATGTTGCGCTCGTTCACGTAGATGTGCACACGGGGCTAACGACACAACACAAGGAAATAGAAAAATGTTCAATTTTGGGGAGTCGTGACTAAATAATCCACCATCTCACAGAGACAACAAACACTATAAACAAACATAACTTGTTTTCTCGCCAAAGACCAGCGCTCCGTTAACACAGTGGACCACCCGGGATTTAAGAAACTCATCAGCACTTTGGACAAACAGTATCACTGCCATCTCGTCACTTCTTTAACCGCGTGTCTCTCCCTGCCCTGTATGATGAGTGTCATGAGGGTGTTGTGAAGGACGTGGCTACAGTCCAATGTTTTGCCATCGCTACGGACCAGTGGTCAAGCCGCACCATAGAGCCGAACACGACGCAGATTTCAACATAAAAAGGAAATGTCTCCAGTCTCATTTATTCCAGATCACACCTGGCAGAACATAGCTGCTGCTGGTCTGAGAGAAACAATAGCTACTGGAACCTGGTGGAAAGAAACCTTCAAATGTCCCCCCCAATGGCTCTTTTTCTTTCTTTAATCATGCTAGATAATCGAGATCTCAATTTCAATTAAAATAAATCGTGATTATCATTTTTCCCATAATCGAGCAGCCATACTGGATTTATTTCTAGTTCTTGAGAACAACAATTTTAAATACTCTTCATCTTTTGCTAATTATTTTTAGAACCTGCAAGCAGAAAATTTCTGGCTAATAAAAAAATAAAATTTCATGTGGTTCAAACTTCACCTTTGGCATTTTCCAAAGATGCAGCTAAAGTATAAGGACCAAATTACAAGTCCCAAAGTTTTGGGACAGGCTGATACTACCACACAATACTACACAAAACTAGTTCATCCCTTAAATGTGGGCCTTTTTTTTATGTCAGTCTTTTGACTTAAAAGTGGTCAGGTATTGGACTGAAAATAACTGAAAATGTCTAAAGACAAACTAATGCTCAAGGCCATTTTAAATATTGCAATGAAGCACAAAGCTATACATTTTTATCTGCCATTCACCAGTTTGTTCTGGCCACAGTATGGGCTAACGAAACATTTAACAAGGCTTTTATCTTCTTTTTTTTTATTTATTAACATTGTCCCGATGTCTATGAGACAGTTCAGTAGACACCACAAGCAACTCAGAAACTGTCGTCGTTTCCAGCATGACGGCCAACATAGAAGTGGCTGGGCTCAACTTGCAGTTCAAAGCTAGAAAGAGGTTTTCTGTGAAAAGATAGTTAGTGTGACTCTTGGCACCATTTACTAATGTTGCATCATATAAATAGGACTCAGACTCAAGGACATTTAAGATGAGTGGGTAGATGGAGATAGATGGTTGAAAACATGGATTTCAGCTTTAAAGAGGGATCTCAACATTTCTGCCAATTCTTCAGATCAGCTGCAAAAGTGGCCAGTACACAGAAAACATATCTTTTTTAGTTAAAGCAGTTTTTGTGGGTTTTTTTTTTTTAACTCAGCTGGATCACATCAAGCTGTTTAAATATGATAAACTTACTTTGCTTTTTTTTTTACTCTGAGTTTGCAAAGAAATAATCAACTACTTTTAAAAGGAACAAACCAAGTTATAGCATCAGATTTTAGCAGGTGTTTATGTCTATAAAAATATTTTTTTCTCAATTAAGCTTCTCCATCTGCTCTCTCATCTTGGACTGCAGCTGACAAGGGTGGCCTTTGATCGGCTCCGAAGCATTGGTCAGCATGGTGTTGTGGGGCATTAATCAGTTCCCCAAATGTAAATGGTTTTAGCTGGCGGTGGGGGCTGCAATCTCTCCAGAGAGGAGAACAAGGACCAAGGCAGCCAAGTGTAATCCATGATGGCTGATGAAAAGAATCACTGAAAAGGCACTTAAATTACATTGAGGACCATCACAGCAATGATCTGATCAGCTAATTATGGTTTTTGCCATATTTAGGATGTTAAGAGTGGTGTATGTTTATTAAAAATAGTTCATATTTAAGCAAATAAACTGAACTTATTTGAAAGTAAAGTAAAACTGTATGGGCTGATCAGCACTGTCACAATTAAATCAGTGTTTCTAAACGACTAATCAGTCATGAATGGTGTAACACTTAGATAAATAAAAAACTATGTCAGAAAGGATTGCTAAGTACAGTTCGGTTTCTAATAACAGAGCTGGCCACACTGCAAAAATAAAGTCTGTAATTAAACATGCTAATGAGCTGTTGATACATTTATTCTGGTCCTATTTGTAAGGTTACTTTAACATGAGTGGTCCGTTAGAGAGGAGTAAGTGACAAAAGTGAACAATTTTCTTTTTCACAACCTGCCAACCCATAACAGAACTCATTTTGTGTCCATAAATATTTCCTACACTTAATTAAATGGTTCATTAACAACTCAGAAACAATTTAAAGAGATTATCTTTCAAAAAGTGGCTCAAATATTTAAAAATATGTAGTAGTTTAGCTGTTACTAATATGCAATCAGAAGGGATTTTAGAAAAGAAAAACCAGGAAGGAAATCAGATTGGCTTCTGTTTAATCTGCATACAGGAATGCAAATTTGTAAGAGCCAAAATTCTGCACTCATTCTTATTCAGATCCCAGGTCTGTAGTTCTCAGTTTAAAACACCATTTAATTGCTCAGCTCTTTGGCTTTACCTCTGGGTCCCCACATACAGGCTGCTTAGATAGTAAGCTGCCTCCGAGCCAACATGCATGTCTCCTCTTATATGAAATTATTGATTTTAAACAAGGGAGGCAAGGGAGAGGAAAGACAGTAAAGAAAGGAAACTGAAGATAAGAAAAAAGTCAGGAGAAAACTGCAAAAGCAATTATTTAAAAAAAAAATCTGTTTTATCCTGGCACTCCATGAAAGTGGATTTGAACAGTTCTTGTCACTTTAAAGATTCTATACAACAGTAATGGCCTCTGCCAACAAAGTTGTAGATTGCAAACAATGCTTCATCTTCCCCTTCTAACTTTGCACTGTAGCCATGGGAAAAACATAAAAACATTAAAGGCACTGCAAGGAGACACAACTGCATTGTCTGTAGATTTAAAAGGCTTGTTGAAGGTGATGAAAACAAAATATCAATCTTCCATTTTTATGAGGAATGTCTGAGACTCACCTCTTCTTAACGCTCTATCTTATGAGCCACACTTTTTCTATTCATAAAAGTCATCACTGGTCACATGACTGTGTTGTTATCTCTGCTATGTGGGCAGACTAGTTGGGTTAGACATGAGCAATCAGTGAAAAAGCTTTTTTTGGTGTGTGGAGTGTGTTGCCCTAAACTGTGCAGCTCTGCTAAAAGGTAACACTGAGCAAAAAATGATTTAATGATTTTAAGTTGATTTGGGTTTTTTTATTTTCTTCACAAAAATAAACATCTTTACTAGGGCTGTCAAATGATCATAATACAGATTTAATACAGCATCATCTCACCAACCATCAACACATTATCACATGGTGCTAATATCTGCCATAAAACCACCAGATGTTGACAAATGAAGTTAAATTCGATGCTCCTGCCTGGCACCCCATCAAAACATTTCTAGACCCGTCCTTGCATAGTTGAAGTATAAATCCTTTCTACCACCTGTCGACTACTGTGTTTGAGAAGGGTCCTGCCAAAAACAATAGTTTGGAGTAAATATGTGCTAGATTCCTCCTTCTCAACTTAACGATAAACAAACACTACAAGACAGACTACTAGCAACAGAAAAGCTGATCAGCTGATCAGCGTCAGCCGTCATGATTCACAGAACAGGAGACGAATACAAGGAGTCATGCCGCTTTGCAGACACAGCAAGATCCAGAGAGACACTAGACCAGCTACGTTTGTGCACAATGCAGGAAAAGTAAAAAAAATAAAAATAAATAAATAATAACATTTAAAAAGTGCGGGTATGGAACTCTCTCAAAGCAAAAAGTGTGGGTGTAAAAACGCATCATCCTCCACGGGGGCGATGCCCATGTGTTGTTCCATTGATGTTTGTTTTTTTATTCTCAAATACATCCCATCTCTAGACATCTTCATGTACCGCTGCCGTCATGACAGAGAAATGACAGAAGTATTGGGCTTGTTATGCCGTGCATGCGTTATTTGTGTTAAAAGAATGATAGAATACCAGCCAGACAGCCAGATAAAAGGGTGACCCTTAGAGGTTGCTGAGTAAAACTGGTAGCCACTTTTAGTTCTGGTAATTGTCCGCTTGCAGTTTTTCTATGGTTTTGACTTTCATGTACTGTTCTCGGTTTCAAAGTTCTCCACCTGCTGAAACATTTGTTTGTTTTTAACAGCCATTTCTTCAGGAAATTACAAATGTCATGTGTTGTGTAGCAACCTGGTTCCTAAAGATAAATATTAAGCCAAACGTTTATTGTGACTTTTCTGACTCGGTGATCTCTTAAAAGTAAAGAGAGGAAAAATCAGCTTACATGCATCTGCTTCTAGAAGCAATAATCCCCTCAAAGCAGTAAGCAGTAACGGCTATTAATGCTTGCAAACACATTGTTGTTTCTAATTACTATTATTGTAATAGCTGCTATCCATAGAAGAAAGCAGGGTGGACACATCTAATTTCTCAATGACCACCAGGCTGTTCAGGCAGCATGCTATTCCACTAGGTGATAAACACAATCATTGTAAATGGCAAGATTACTGTTATGTGGCTGAAATGAGGCTAATGGGAGGCGGAGACAATGACAGCAATCATGCCCACACAAACATTCACACCAACAAAAGGAAATCAGGAAGTAAGTGTTGAAATATCTTGTGAGGAAAACTAGAAAGCACTCACATGTTTGGAGAGGTTGGCACTCTTTGAGTCAACATCATACCTATGGAAATAAGAACAGTGACAGTCAGTGCTTTAGTAAAAGATGGAGAGTGTCAGGATTTCAGTTGGGAACACAACAGATTATAGACAGGGGTAAATCAGTAATGGGGTCAAACAGCTTGTCAGGAAAGATCTCACCATGCGCTCTGGGTATTCCACTTCCCAGTGTGACAAGCTTACAGGCATTCTCCATTAAACTGACACTAAATGGACTAATTGGCAGTCACGTGTGGTTGTGAGAGCTCAAGTGTTTGTGCATGCATGAGGCAAACAGAAACAAAATGTTTTGTAAGGAAGTAAAGATCTTTTAGTATGCTTTTAATTTTGCATTACAGCTCATAATTACATAGTTTTATAATTTCAATGATAAATTGCACTTTAAAAAAATATAAAAAGACAATTTTTATTTAAAATGAGGTTCCCTTCATACACAGAATATTTGCCATGAGAAAAATTGTCCAAAAATAGTCCCTCTAGCTTTAAATAACAGAAAATAATCAGACACACCATTTACTCAGCAATCTATGCTTCACACCTTGACCATAAACTGTACTGCTCTTTGCCGGGTAACAATATGGGGAGAAAATTTGGAAAATTGTTAAGGATGATGCACGGATGTGTAAAAGTATTGTCATGATGCAACTCCAGAGCAGAACCAAATTTTTAGAATCCAGAGCTCCTTGCATTAACGTTAACTGACCCCGACAAGCAGGAGTTCAGCCTTCTGTAGCTCGGTGACTTCGCGGGAGTCGAGTCTGACTCTGGGGACTAGTCTATCAGCCTAGGTTCCGAAGAGGACGAGAGAGATGTCAAACCCTTCTCTGTCCACCGACTGCAAAGCCGATGGCCTCGGGTGGCACGTGCAGTGGCTCTCCAAACCCGACTGCAACGGTGGACCTGCATGACGTTTGTAGAAGAGCAGGTGCAAAGCGGGGCATCGAGTGGCCTAAAAAACTCTAATGGAGACCACCACGTCCCGCTATGAGGGAAAGAGGCTCCCAAGAGCAAAATTTTCAACCAAACAGTTGTTGCCGGTCTTCCTAGAATGCCTGAAGGAAGCAACCCGGTCATGGAGTAACCAAGAACCCCATCCAGGGAGGCTCGGCGCTCGACTGGGCTAATATGTAAGAAAGAGGTTTCTCCCGCCTGCCTCCAGTCGAACCTCTCCTTGCATCCCACCTCCATCCCACCCCAAAGTTCACCAGGACTATGGCAGGCCCTACCCTGACATCCAAAGCTGACTGTTTCCAGTCATCCATGACATAGAAGGGCTATAAATTGGTGGCAAAGTTTGGCGAAAGCATTAAATCCGTCGCCGCTACTCCTAGCCTACCAGGCAGAATTACAGGAGGATATGTAGATCACACCGACCTCAGACCTGTGGGAAGAACTGTGCGTGGTGACGGACCTCTGTCTGGGTCTCCACAGGTGCGATGTCTAGGTCTCTGGAAGAGCCATGGGCCTGTTGTTCGCTCAAAAGAGAGCTCAGTAGCTGAATTTGTCCAGTCTGCCTCAAAAGGAAAAGACTCAACGTGCCCATGAATCCGAAAGGGCCGGCCGTGGCCACGATGTAAAAACGTGAAGGAGAAGAAGCGAGAAGGTGAAGCACTACAGCTGTGTCTCCCCAGAAATGTGCCACCCACTCTAACTTCTGCACCCTGGCATACGTTCGCTCAAGCAACAGCTCGGCCAGGCAACCGCATTAGCAAACGTCAGCCTTAGCCACAGCCAAGCAACCGCGGTCACCGACCTCAAGGGCACTTGGGCAAAGAAGCGCTTCCCCCTAGTGTGACTCCGCGGGAACCAGCGGCCCCACCAGTCACTCTGGGAGCCAAGAAAAAGAGGCACGCTATCTAGAGCACAGCCACTGGGGAGGGTAAACGGGCTCAGCCAGACGTCTGTGCCTGCCAATACAGATGAGGGCATGTTCAGGAATGTTCATAAGACGTGCAGAGACTGTGCAGGCGCGCCCTGCACACAGCGATGGCAAGAGGAGGAGCACCGGACCTGTCGAGAGCTTAGTGGAGCCGGAACTGAGTCCTGGTGCCACACACCAGTGCCTGAGCACACGGTAATGCCCAAACACACACTTCCCCTCCTCCCCAATAACTAGGCCTGTAGGCAATAAGTCAATTAATTGCACGGTAAGAAAAAATGAGGGCGATAAGTTTGCCGGCCGCAATAATTTTCCTAATTTTTTTCTTTTTTTCTTTCCTATCTTACTTTACCATAGACTGTGTATGACAACAGGTTTCACTATGGAGTATCTCGACTTAACGCTCTCGTTTCTTGCGAAGTGATCTCTCTAGTCTAGTGTCATACTTGACGGCAGCATGTTGCAACACCAGACCGCGGTGAAGCACCTGTGCGAGCCGCCATGCCTCATTTGTTTTACAGGGCTGCCAACTCTCATGCATCGGCTGTCAGACTCGCGCATTTGAGTGGCTTCTCACGCTCTCGCGCTAAACCTCCGATTCTCATGCTAAATCATGTAAATAAGTCGAAAGGAGAAAAATAGCTGCGAGCACTTTCTCATTTATTGTATAGCTGCTCCCCACATGCAGGCAGAACTCACACATGTAGCCTACAATGTCAGTACAAAGCCCCCACATCCTGGTCTACCATAATAACCCCCGTAATGCGCAGGCACATTACACAAATAGAGTCAGCCTATATACTACCGTATATGACAAAATACACATCAAGAGCAATGTAGGCTAATCGAAAAGTTCGGGAGGATTACCAGTGGGCCGCATTACTTTTGGGCCGGTGCGTAAGTGGAAAAGCATTGCGACGCAGGAGCGCGGTTCACTCAATGCTCATAAATCAGTCTGACACGCAGTGATGAGGGGAGATATTTCAGCTTCACAAACGATGTGCAGTATATTTTTTTCTAGTTTTTAATTAATACAATGGTACTAACTGGCAGTTTTGCCTGTTTTTCCTGTCTAAGCCCCATGTTTAATATTTTTTTTTTATATACAGTATATTTTTTGAAGGGCAATTTTGTTTTTAGAACTACATATTGTTTTTGGTTGTGTTTGGTTTTCATTCATTGTTAATGAGACTGAGAGTCTGTTCTATTTATTGTTTTTGTTTT
>JBAMHW010000026.1:12786509-12811348 GCA_037177495.1 Rhadinocentrus ornatus | reverse complement strand
CCCACATTCGAACCTCCCCCAGCCGAGGCTCGAACCAGCGACCTTCTTGCTGTGAGGCTGCGGTGCTAACCACCACAGACCAACAAGCTTTGAAAGGGTGTACTTGCATTATTATGGCATTATAATTTTTTAGTTGAAAATGGTCTCAAAATGACAACATTATCGCTTTGCACAATATTATCGCTTATCGAGATAATTTCTGAGAAAATTTATCGCACAGTAAAATTTGTTATCGTGACAGACCTACCTATAAGTTCATTAAAGTTCTGTTATGGTGCGCAGCCAGGCTCCGAGCCGAGGGTGCAGCCAAAATAAAAACATGCACGATAAAAAAAGTGAAAATAATGGGACAGAATGTAGCTGTGCAAATGCACATGATGCCACAAGAGGGGGTCAGTGCTCCACAGCAGGCTGTCTATTGCTGTCACAGGCAGAGTAGGCCCTACTGCTCTTCAGCCCATGTGTTGGGCATCTGACTAAGTAATGAAGACTGTAATCAGAGGTTACAGACTCCAGTTTGCCTCCACCCCACCCAGTTTCAAAGGGATATTGCAGTCGCAGGCCTGGGGAGACAGAGCTCGTATTTTGCTGGAGGAAATCTTCACCCTGCAGAATAAGAGAGCCATTCAGCTTGTACCGCCAGAGCAGAGCCAGAGCGGTTTTTATTCGAGATATTTTCTCGTCCCGAAGAAGGATGAGGGTCTGCGGCCGATACTAGATTTGCGTGCTCTAAACAGACACTTAAGACAGTACACGTTCAAAATGCTGACGCATGCAGCTCTAATACGGTTAATACATCCAGGAGACTGGTTCATCTCCATAGACTTAAAGGATGCTTATTTTCACATCCCTATTTACCCCCTCACAGAAAATACCTCAGATTTGCCTTCCAAGGAAAATGTTACGAATGTATGGTGCTCCCATTCGGTCTTTCTCCAAGTCCACGGGTTTTTGTAAAATGTCATCGATCCCCTGAAGGAGAGGGCAATGCGCCTGGTGACGTACATAGACGACTGGCTTCTTGGAGCAAAGTCTCACGAAGTGGTTCTGACACACATCAGGGTGCTCACATCACACTTGTCTGGCATCTTTCCGCAGGAGGGCGTGGTTAAAATTCAGAATGTTTCTGCACATGCGCCTGTTCCAGCGGTGAGTTGCGTCACTCAAACTGAGTCTGACGCGCCACGGTCACTGCCGAGTCCCGATCTCACTGACATGCGTGTTTTGGTCAGGACCGACCACCCCCACAACAGACATGGGGGTCTGCGCTCACGTCATCTGCACACATGGGCACACAGGCTGATCGCTAAGAGCCACTTGCGTGCCAGGCAGAACCAGGGGGCAGACCTGCTGTCCAGAGGCCACCCTCGCTACAAGGATTGGAAACTCCACAGCGAGGTAGTGACCCTGATATTGGACAAAGAGATCGACCTTTCCTCCACTGGAGCTGATAACTCCCATTCTTGCCAGGGTGCGGGAGGGGGGCCACTCTTGCATCCTGATAGCACCCTGGTGGCCGAGGAAACACTGGCTGGCAGAAATCTTTCAGCTGCTTTGCAGCCAGCCGTGGCCTCTACATCCACGTAGAGATCTTCTGTCACAGGCGCGCGGGAACATTTTCCATCCTCACCCTGAGCGCATGGCTTTGTCAGCTTGGCCAGTAAGAGGGTGAACTTGCTGACCTCCGGGCTTCCACAGAACGTCATTCACACCATTCAAAGCGCCAGATCCTCCTCCGCGCACAGCGCATATGATGGCATATGGCGTGCATTTGAGGATTGGTGTGCCCACTGTTTTGACATTTTTACAGAAGTTGTTGGATAAAGGTTTGGCTTTTTCAACAATCAAGGTGTATCTGGCTGCCATATCGGTTTGTCATATATGTTTTGGGGACAAAACGGTGGGCCAGCACCCGGTCGTTTGTCAGTTTATATGAGGCGCACATCGTCTCCGCCCAGTCTCAAAGACCCTAATCGCTCCATGGGATTTACCTGTGGTGCTTGATGCACTGTCGTGCCCACGTTTCGAGTCTTTGCAGCAAGCTGAGCAGAAAATGCTGTCATTTAAGACGACTTTGCTGCTTGCATTGGTTTCAGCGAAGCGCGTGGGTGACATCCAGGCGTTGTCAGTGAACCCAGCCTGTATGCAGTCTAAAGGCGAATTTATGCTTGCGCGTCGTCTGCGTCCGCTTCACCGCCGTAGGCTCTACGTAGCTCCACGGAGGCTTGACGCGCACCATATCCATACCTGACGTGCACCCCTGCTACGCAGATGGTGGACGCGGAAGTACCCTCTTGTGATTGGTCAGTTTGAGATCACGTGTTGCCGGATATCTGGATCTTGTGACTGAATTTGTGTGGTAACCACCGTTTTTAAAACAATAACCAGTGGATCAAGTTGATGAAAGGCTAATCGAATAATTTATTAATTTTCTTCCACAAACTAATAAAGACACTGAACCATCTGAACACTGAACCATCAAAACATACTGGACGCCATTGTTGTTTTAATACCTACCGAACTGAAGTTAATCATCAAAATAACCTGGTGAGTTAACCGGCCGATACACCTCGGTGGCCATCTTCAGGTTAGGAGGAGAAACTGCAACAGACACCAAAACGACGCGCACCCCCTACGCTCGAGTGCGAAAGCAGACTCACCAGCGTCAGATAAGCCGTAGCCGGCTGCACTGTCAGCCTTCTACCCGCCGCTTTTCTCGTTGCAGGAGCACGAGAGGCTTCACACTCTCTGCCCTGTGCGGGCGTTATGCATTTATGTGGACAGAACAGCTGGGTTCAGGAAGCAGCTGTTCGTGTTGTGGGCTCCACCCCACAAAGGGAAGCCCCTCACTAAGCAGGGATTGTCTCACTGGATTGTGGGCACCATTGCAATTGCATATTTAGCAGCAATGGGTTACATCCCCCTGCAGGCTTGTGTGCTGATTCCACTCGTGGGATGGCTGCATCATGGGCTCTGTTTGGGGGCACTTCTGTGAAAGACATCTGTGCGGCTGCCGGCTGGTCGACACCGCACACTTTCGCTAGATTCTACAGGTTGGATGTCACTGCACCCTCACTATCTAACACAGTGCTGGGCATGGGCACCTTGTCTGTTAGAACTTTTACAGGAGCTTTGAGAAACAGCCCCAGCCCGGGAAGAAACTCTGCATCAAATGAGGCTGGAACAAAGAAAACCTGCTTCTGCAATAATTCACAATGAAGGTTATGCACAGTACAAATGTGACCAAAGTAGGGAGAAGAGAACCTCTCGAGAAGCCTACAGACAGGAGGAGAAACTACATCCATCACTATAAAACACTCATAACAGAGTGGCTCATAGAGAACCTGGGGACATGTCGCAGATAAAATGCATCAAAAGGACATGGGGAGGACCATGAAACGGCAGTGCAGATGTCCTCCCTACATGCAAAGCTGTGGATGAAATCTTTCTGGTGGAATAAGCTCTGAGACCTTCTGGAGGATCCGATCCAGAGAAAAAATAATCCTGGGAGATTGTTTCGCACAGCCAGTGTGACAGGCACTGAGCAAATGGGGGAGACCGTGACAGCTTTCTTTGTAATGCACAAACAGATGCTGAGAGCAACAAAAAGCAAGCAACAGTACCAACAGTACGCGTACCGTGCATCCTCATTTGACACGTAAGGAGGATAAAAATCCATCCAGCATGATCACTTTGGATCTTAAAGACCTGGTGATGATTTCAGGAGTGAATGCTGGGTTAGATGCAGCACAGCTGAGTTCTCAGTCCTCATTCGATCAGAAAGGAGGTTGGGCTCCGCCGGCTGGGCATAGCTATCTACTCTTTTAGGTGCTGTACAGGGTGAAGAAAAATGGGACTTTAGGTCCCAGTCAGACCGGACAGAAGATAAGGACTGCGCATATACTCTAAAAATCTGGGGTTAGTTATTAACAAACAATAAGAGGTGCTCCTTAACGACGGCTAATTCACCATCTATCTTGCATCCTGCCTCTTCTCTGAGCTCTCTCCAGTCAGTAAAAGTCAGTCTGATGTTGGCTCTTGCCTTATCTCTTGCTTGATTTATGGACAGTTTTTTTTTCAGACTGCTGAACTCCTGCACATTTGTACTTTTAAGAGTTTTAACCTGTCTAAGGTTCTATCTTTA
The DNA here is from genome assembly GCA_037177495.1 of Rhadinocentrus ornatus. Lineage (NCBI taxonomy): Eukaryota > Metazoa > Chordata > Actinopteri > Atheriniformes > Melanotaeniidae > Rhadinocentrus > Rhadinocentrus ornatus. The sequence goes on along the minus strand of JBAMHW010000026.1, from coordinate 12,807,204 downwards.
ATACACAATCACAATACTGACCTGCTGCCAGTTATTTAGATTAACTGGCAGCACTACCACTGCTATGCAGATGACACTCAGCTTTTCCTTTCCATCCCACCTGACGACACAATCGTCTCAATGCGAATATCAGCATGCCTTGCTGAAATCTTCGCATGGATGAAGGGCCTTCAGGTACCTTCAGCTAAATCTCTCCATGATCAAGCTTATTGTCTGTCCAGCCAATCCTTCCTTACCTCCACAGATAAGTGTGCAATTCAACTCTATCACACTAGTGCCTATGTCTTCTGCCAGAAATTCTGGTGTCATGGTAGACAGCCAGCTGACCATTAAGGACCATGTTGCCTGGGTTGCCTGGTCTTGCCGATTTGCTCTCTACAACATCAAGAGGATCAGACCCTACTAGACTAAACAGATGGCACAGCTCAGTTTCTGATAATTTCATTCATTGACTAATGTGACTCCATACTGACAGACCTGCCTGCTTGCTCAGTTAAGCCTCTGTAGATGATCCAGAATGCAGCAGCATGTCTGGTCTTTAACCAGCCCAAAAGAGCTCATGTCACTCCACTGCTAATTGCTCTTCACTTGCTTCCAGTTGCAGCGCGCATCAAATTCAAAGCTCTGCTTCTGGCTTACAAAACAATAACCCAAGTGGCTCCTGTCTACCTTCACTCCTTAATCCAGAGCTACACTCCCTCTTGACAGTTACGACAGTTAAAGACACATAGTGCTCCCACGTGGCGCGAAATCAGTAGCTAGAATCTTTTCCTCTGTTGTTTCCCGGTGGTGGAACGATCTACCGAACTCTGTTAGATCCACAGAGTCCTTGACTCAGCTGTTTAAGGAGCATTTCTGCACTTAGCTTAATTATTTTACTCGTCAGAATAAGTTAGAAAGATTTGTCCAGCTCTTTGGCTCAACTCAGCACTGAAAAAGCTGCGTGCACTTATGTCCAAGATGATATTGTGTGATGAAATTGTGATCTTGTAATTAAACAAAAGAACTATTGTAGGTAGGGGAAGGGAGGGGGAAATGCACTGCCTCTAGTACTACACAACAGCACCTGTGCCCAACTGACAGCAGTCTGACTACCACTTAATTATGATGTCCCCTCCTGTTTGATTTCTTGCTTGTGTTGTTCTTACTCTCAGATGTCACTTTGGAGAAAAGTGTCTGCCAAAGACTGTAGAACTGCAGCTTGAAAAAAAAAGACATGTCATCAAATAAAAAAGGAGTTCATAATTTTCACAAAATAGGAAATGTAACACTTTAACCGTTTGCTATTTTTTCTGTGCTCTATTGCACATTACATATTGGTTCATGAGATTTGCAAATCACTTTTCTCTGTTGTTTAACACCTTTTTCTTTGTTTTTAAATTGTAATTGAAATAGAAGTTTTTGGAAGAATTTAGGTTTTACACCTTAAAAAGTACAACAAATCTGTGTACTAACTTGCTAGCTTGCCCCCAAAACAAGGGAGCAGACACCATACATTTTCATGTTGATGTCAGCTGTTCAGCATCACCTGACAGCCACTAGCTCAGCTACTGTAGGCTCTTTGTATCAAGGTCATAAAAATGCCATCACTGATAAGATACCTAGATTTATCTGCAAAGATATGCAGCCTATCAGAAATTTAAAATAGACATGGCGCTATGATATAAATCAGTTATGTAACATGTATTCAGGATGCATTCTGAGATGAAGCCCCACAGCTGTCCACACTTGTAGAAAACATTAGCAACATACCATATGAATTGTGCTGTGGTTGTAGCTGTCACTATGGACTACGTATTTATGTGTCTAGGTGTGTATGCATCTAAAACACAGCTTAGTATAACCAGTCAGGTTACATTGGGGTAACTAGTCTGTTAAATTTTTATTGTCAAGGACCTGTAGGAGGAAAGAATCGTTCACTTGCAATCACTTCAAACCCAGTTACCCTCTGCAGGCTAGCAGCCCTATCCATCTACAGCTGATGGTGAGAGCAGCACAAAACAGGGACCACACACATATATACACACCGACATATTTAAAAAAAAAAGCGTGTTTTTCATGCACGGATGCACATTCTGAATGATGCCAACAACAGATACTCACAGACCTACAAAAAGCCAGCAAGCTGTTTTGTTCCGAAGATGCTCAGGTCCATTCACTAAACCACTCAAGAGACAACATTCATTTAAATTTAGCTAAACAAACGAGTAGGCATTAAAGCAACACACATGTTCATAAAGCTGTTTTTATTAGGACACTGGATTGACCTCCATGGATTGTGGACAGCCTAAACAAATCTTATCTCTGACCATGAAGTGGACCCCAGAGTTGGCATCTTTTCTCACTGGGACCTGACTTTGGTCTCCAGTATAGGCTACCAATGCCAAAAGTGTGTTGTTTAGTATAACATACACACACAGATGTCCTTATATTTCCCGAGTATGAGAAATTACTGTATACAATGGAAAGTGCAACTTGCATTATGTCTTCACATAAGAGGCTTTTGTCTCAACCACCAAGTGCTTCCAACCTTTCCTGCATCTATACCATTGCTTTTATGTTGTCCTTTAATAAATAGGGCTCCTGTAAACATTCTACAGGACTCCTGTTTTCTGTTCGGACTACTCCCCTTCAATAGCCACTACTCAAACTAAAACTCCTCAATACACAGTTCATTTGGTTAAAGAGTTCTTTGTTTTTTATTTTTTTGGCAGCATGGCTCAGTGGGTTAAGTGGTCATCCTGTAGCCCAAGCGTTTGTCAGTTCGATCCTGGCCAGAAGAGCTCATATGCAGGTGTCCCTGAGCAAGACACAAACCCCTAATTGCTCGTGATGGGTCGTGGTTGAGTGCCTTGCATGGCAGCTTCCACCATCAGTGCGTGAATGTGTGTGTGAATGGGTGTATGTGACGTATATGTAAAGCACTTTGGATAAAAGTACAGACCATTTATCATTTTACCATTTATTTTTTGTTTTTACAGAATTAAAATAGCTGATTAATTTTGACTGAATATTTTAGTTTATTGTCTTATAGGATAGTTTAATACAGCCAAAGCCCAGGTTTTCTGCACACTATCCAATATTTTGCTCTCACTTAGAATTCATGTTCACATGAACAGATTTTTAAGTCCAGGATACCCTTCCCGATGCATGTGTTTAGCTTACACAATTTAGAAACTTCCAATAAGGTGCTGCATCTTGGGCCAGACCTGCTTGTTAGCTTCAAGTAAAGCAAATGCAGGAACAACGGCAAGGTCATTGTAGGTTCACTGCGTTGTGGGGAGTGGTTACAGAGGTGGGCTTGGGTCTGGAGAAACTGGGTTCAACAACTAAGGTAAAAACCACTGTGGGTCCCTGAGCAAGGCATTTAAGCCCTGATTGCTCCCCGGGCACTAGAATCTGGCAGCCCATTGCTCCTAGCAACTAAATGCAGAGAAAGAATTTCCCCACTGTGAGACTAATAAAGGATTATTATTACTGGAAGTACTGAGGGTGAACACAACCAAAACATACACGTATGTAGGAAGACAGAAATAGCTCCAATGACAGTGACAGTCAGATGTGAAATTAGAACATGCTAAAAGTTCTGACAGAAAATGGTCAACCCAAGACTGCAAGGATTTGATTTGGCTCCATGCTCTGCTCTTATGTGGTGGAGACAGATTTTTTCATTGTCATCCCCTTCGGTAATTCTTGGTGCAGCACCACCTCTGGAAAACTTTATTTTAAAAGGTCCAGTTTGTTTGAGTATTGAAGTGAAAGCAAACTTGGGCCAGAAGAATGTTGCACCACTTTTTCTGGTTTGGTTTTCCTCTTGGCCAGTGAAAGTTTTGGGAATACCTTCCCTTAACAGCAGTTGTAACTGCATGGTGTTGTCCACGCTGTTTGGTCCACTTGAGCACGACATTAATGTAGAACTCTTTAAGAGTTATCTAAGGTCCAACTATCACTAACAAAGCCATGTTGTTGAATCTGAGTAATTGTGGTACATCTTAAAGTAAACTAAATTTACCATGACAAACACACGAAAAACTCAACCTCTGAAAAAGCTCACATGGACATAAAAAACCAAACATATAGTCAACTGAGAATTTGATTCAGTTTTGTTTTGTGAAAGACAGAAGAAACAGTGATGGAACATTCGAGAAGAGCATCCACTAAATTAAATTAAGCTTGGTGATGGTTAACATTACGATGCAGCTTTGTTTGACAGGCTGTGGATCAGGCAACCTTGTCAAAGAAGCTGCATCATGAGAAAAAGGGGCATTATTAACATTCTGAAGGAGAACATCAGGATGTCTGCCAAAAAAGCGTGGGCTTGGGCAACACTGGACCTTCCAAAAAAACAGCTAATCCAGACTTGAAACCCATCCAGGAAGCTGAAGGCCAGAATGACAGCTGGAATAAAGCCCTTCTACCTCAAAGAGATAGAAATGTCTTCTAGTCTTCAGTCATTTTTATGTTTATATCGTTGCCAAAACAAACCTATAGGTTCAATAAAAATTCACTTCAAACTTACATTTGGGATGATGTAAAACTTTTAAGATAAAATGCATACCAAAAATATTCTGTAGTGATTTTTGTCCCCAACAAAGACAGAAGTAGAAGGTTTTATTGAGTCATTTAAGTGTGAAAATGTATACACTGAGTGGTAAAATGGTGGAGCGGGCAAAGAAGATATGAAAGGTTAAATGCATCCCTTTCCCTGAAGGAAAACTGTCTATTCCTATATCTCTGTCACCACCCCCTTAAACCCCCATTGCTATGGTTACTCGCTATAACAGCACACATTCTCTGGAGCACGTGCACACGTGCATGCACAATTGCACGTACAAGAAGCTGACATTAGTTGTGTTTTTATTTTGGAGTTGGTCATTCCACATGTCATATGACCCTGTGACACATATCCTGTGTGTCAGTTTATGTGTGCTTGAATTAAAGTCCTCCAGTGATAGATGATCCCATTTTTTAAAACCAACCCTAATTATCTTAAAACTGATTCCAATCTAATGTTTTACCCACTAAGTACACCAACTTGTAAAAAAGCTTACGTTTACTTACACCAATTCGGATCTTGCAACATAATATATGGGCACAAGATGCAGGAGAACAGGAAAGAACTATAAGCGATAAGCAAGATGGAGCTTGAAAGCATTATTGCTTATTTGTGGTAGAAATATGCTTATCATATGTGCCTACATGAACAAATATAGTCAAACCCCCACCCACACACATGCAAAATAATTTCCCCCCTTCCTTTATATGTCAGAGACAAACCCACATGAACATGGATCCATGCAGACACACTAACTGATCCTCACAAGATTCTAACTTTACAGTGTTGTAGTTTGTCACAATAGATCCCTGGTGGATAAATTACAATAGAATTAATCTAAATTTTAATTAAATAAAGCCACTAAAATCCCCTTGTAATTTATGAGAAATATGATCTGAGGGCAAAGTAAGACCTAAAGGTTTGCTGGTGGATTAATATGACCAAATACCCCGAGATTAAATCTCTGCATAGAAACACAAATGAAGTGTGAGTCACAAATCAGCAGTACAGGAAAACAACACAAGTCTCAATACTGTCCTTCCACTTTTTAATAATGAATTGGATTTAGTCTAGATAACTTCCAGTTGCTCGCTCTCTCTCTCTCTCTCTCTCTCACTCTTCTGGTGGCAGTGTAGCTCACCTGTGTGTGCACATGGCACGGCATGTACAGACGTGATCTGACGTAATTACGTCAAGAATAAAAAAACACAGGCCGTCTAGTTTTTATAATAAAAGAACAAAATATAAATATGTTCTAGAGGAAAAGAGACCTTAGATTACTTCTGTTGTGATCTGGTGCAAAATTATAATAACCTAAATAATTAAATAATAATCTAATATAATTGAATGAAAAAAATATATCAGAAATTAATTGAGTAATTATAGAAAAAAAGAATAAACTTGGTCTTCTAGGATTGGTGGAGCTGTTTCCCTCCTTGTGGAGGGTGTCAACAAAGAGCCCAGAGCCTCAAACCACCTCCAGGCCCACCCAGGTCTCCCCCTCATACACACCTATATCCTTGCACACTCCCACTCATCCTGGCACATATACACACACGCACACACACTAACACAAATCTACCAGTCTCATCCCCTAAGCACATCCCGGCACCTCTCCCTACAATCCCAGGAACCCCACTTAGCCCCCCTTCAAACCCCTCCTGCCGCTGGGCCATACCCTGGGTCCCGGGGCGGCAACCAGATACCAGGGCATGCACCAACCCACCCCATGGCAGCATATCTAGGCAGGCCCAGGCCCCCGGTACCAACCAACCCCTATCCCCCCAGAGCGTAGGGCCCCAAGGCAGAGCGTTGTGCGGGCCGCACAACGTCCAGGAGAAATTTGCAGGTCTACTCATTCTTCTGGAAAGTGGCGAAAAAGGCAATTGAAACTCCAACTTAGAGTAGGAACAAAAACAGACATTAAGAGACTCTTAATCATTTTTAAATGCTGGAGAAAACCAGATGCTTTCAGATGCCTCCTGAAAATTGAAGAATTAAAGAAACTAGAGTTGTAAGATCAGCCCAAGACAATGAAGACATGTTCTGCAATTATTATTATTATGACGACACAGACATGCAGAGTTGAAAATCTTACTCACAAATCAAATCTGAGGTTCTGCCGTTCTTCAAAGAAGTAGTCCAAAATGAATTTCCGAACAAAGTCTGGGTTTAGTGTGTTGTCAATCACTTCTGTTCTCCCAAACTAAAAAAAGGAGAGAAAAATACGATAAGACAACAGTTTTAGACAAAACTTTGGGTCAAAACATTTTTTTTTTCTTTCTATTTCTGATATTCTAAATGGTCATTTAATTTTTCTGCCCACCACATTAAAAACCTTCACACACACACACACACACACACACACAAAGCAAGCTTTTACAAGCATTCTGTGAAGTTGGAGTGACTCGTGTAAATATCTAATCATCTACAGCCTATTCCTCGGGAGACACATCAGGGGAAACGCTGGTTACAGAAGATTATGAACAGCTTTAGGGTAATGAATGCAGAGCAGCTTAAGTATCGAGTCAATGGGGGTCAGGTAGGCTCCCGTTTGGCATTTAACTTGGCCTGTTAATAATGCATGCAGACGATGGGCTCCTCAGAACTATGAATAACAAAAAAATGATTGGGGCTGCAAGATTTACCCCCTCATTTACATTCATGAATATTAATTTAGATGAAACTGGAGCTGGCAGTTTAGTCATATGAGGCAGAACACATACTCAAAGAATTATAGAGGAATTTATTAATTAACAAGTACTGGAAAGTAATAATTACTGAAGACCGTTAATAATACTGTAATATATAATAATGTGAACACTGTATGCGCAATTAAAAGGCAAGAAAATATTTTTAAATTCCAAACTTGAAATTGAATTGTTTACGGTGTGGCTAAAAAGTGGTCAACACTTAAATTTACCTTCTCTCTTTTTTTTTTTTTTTCATTGTGTTTCAAGACATGTCAAGATCAAAAGTCAGTCATCAGTGCCATGTCTAAGGAGTTACAGCTATAATGGTCAGATGGTGAAATTACTGTCAGCGTCACAGGTTTATAAAAATCATTCTGCATTGCGATGCTCTCGTAGCCTACAACAGGGATCAGAGCGATGTGTTGATTTGTGTGATGCTAACATTGTTTAAAGAGATCTTAATTAAACAGGTATCATAGTTTGATGGTAACTTTTATGTTGTCCAATGCATAAGGGACACTGTAAAATCACACCACTTTTTTTTTACCACTGAAATTTGTTATGTTTAGTTGGGAAAAAAAATTATATGAGGCTGCATGCAGAACAGCTGTTAGCTTAGCTCCCCTTTCAGAATTTTACTGCCAACCCACCCAAGTGAGATCTCTTTGATTGCTGTCTACTGCTAGCCTTTGACAACTGTCTAGATCCTAGCCATTTTTCCAGGTCACTATTGATGTATGCATTTATTTTATTTTATTGCTATTCTATGTTGATGGCATGGTTTTATGTTGATTAATGATTAATGCTAATTGTTTCTTTATCTGATATTTGGTCAACACATCCTGATTGGCTTTTTATAGGGAGACTGCAAACAAAATTGCCCATCAGGGATAAATAAAGTTGTTTTAATTAAATTAAACTAAATTTAAAAAAGTCTTTAAGATCCTTTAAAATGTGAAAAATTATTTTTACCCCATGGCAAGACAAGGCAGAAAGCAATTATTAAAGAAAAGACTATTTTAACTATTGAAAATGTCTATCTGTCCACTTGTTTTTATTTACTGTGAAACTTTCTCCTAAAATTAATATAATTTACAAGTATAAAATGTTTTATAGCAGCTTTTTGTTTGTGGAGGCTGAGTCATGTGCTTAAATAACCCAGTAGCAATGACTGGGAACATGGTACTTGTTTGTTAAGATATTCTTTATGTTTGAGTACATTTGTTGCTGTTTGTGATATTTGTTATGTTTCTGTACAACACTTTGGTCCAGTGCACTTTTATTTTTTTAAAGTTTTTTATAAATAAAGCTGGATTGTATTAGACTGGTATATAGCTGTTGGCCCATCCATCTTTTTGTGGAAAAGGACAATAATTATTAAATCAACTCCATGGTGGACTAACATATAATTTTTTGCAGACATTTATGGCCTCAAGAAAATGTATTGTAAAAACTTTGCGGATCTCCTTAGCTTTGTAGTTGGCACATTTCTAAAATAAGGAAAGGTGGTTTGCAACAAACACTGACCTCTCTCCACTCCTTGTTGCCTATGCCTTGTGTGTAGAGAACACAAACTGCGAAGAACAGAGACACATAATGTTAACAACATGAATAATTAACCATGCACACTGCAGCTGCTGTCAAATTTTGGGGGGAAAATATGTATGAGTTATTCATATGCTGTACCAAGCAACTTAATAACTAATGGATATTAACTAGGAAGTCTTTACAACCACCTTTTAAAACTCTTTGACAGGAAGGCTAATTAAGAGAAAACTAAAGCAAACTGAGCCAAAAAAAACACAAAAACAAAACTCAGATGTCACAGTATTTCACAGTTGCATTAGAATTAGACTAAATGAATGCATACCTTATAAATAAAAAAAACAAAACATGAAAGAACCAAACTGTTTTACTCTGGGACACTACATGTATGCATTAAACATCCATCTTCAGATAGTGAAAGTGATCATTTCAGGTCATTACCCAAAACAAGGCAGTTCTCTAAAAGGATTCATTGCACTTTATTTCTGCAGGGCTTTGATGTTCTTTCCAGATAAGTGACAGAAAGATTTATCTACCTGCAAATTAGTCCCTCTGTATGTGACACACATGGGCAGCTTATATTTGAGGGGCAGACAGATTTGAAGCAGTAATAGAGCAGAAAATGTTGGATTTGTCTTTTTTCCATTTCTACCAGCGAGCTTAGATCCTTTTATTTGGATCACTGCTCTTTAGATATCAAAGATATATTTGTTTTACCATCAGGTGGCATATCCAAGATATTTCGATATTTCCAGGAACCTCAACGGTCTCTTTTTCCTCCCTTGTACATCCTTGCTCTTTCCACCTGTCAGCCAGGTTCATGTCAGGAAACTGAAGTCACCAACCAAGCATAATCAGAACTGCTAGTCAGCATAAAAGAATGCCTGAATGTATGGTTAAAACCTTGACTTCTTCTTCCTCCTCCTCTTTCCAATCAGTCATCCTCACTATTGTTCTCATCAATGTCATCACCATCATCGACGTGAGTCATTTTTTTATCCCTTGCTCTTGTAAATGTGCTGACACACTGTTTTACAGACTTGTGTGTGTGCATGTATAGTGGTGAGCCATAGTCATACTGATATCACAATTTTACTGCTACACACAACCATGCTAATTCTTTTGTGGATAGGTAGACGATTGAACTGGCTCCACTCATACTTGTCAAGTCTGAGGCTTCTGGGCAACCACCAGATGCAACAGAAATAATCCACAGCAGACAAGCCAAGTTTTTATACACTTCTGTTAAAATCAAATAAAACTGACATACAGCAATGCTAACTGATAATAATCATTTAGAAAATAGAAATTTTGCACACATGTATGTAATCTAATTATAGAGGCTGGCACAGACTGCAATTCTTCCTCCATAATTACTGTGGCAAAAAGTGTCCATGAAAAAATTATAAACAATAAAACTTAAAAAAAAATGACAATATACTGCTATGAGGCCAATTCATCTTTTTTTCAAAATGGAAATTACAGGTAAGGAACTTTACATATCCAGTCAATTTAACAATGTTTTAATTTTTCAACTAAGATTAAATCACGATATTATCACACATTGACACAGCATTGAGGTTCTTTTCATATCATGATTATTGTCAATACTGAAAGATCAAAACATCCTTTGTATCCATTTGTTTTTTTATGTATAAAATCTTTAAGCTGATTTCCTGTTCAGATAATGTGTGACCTTTTCAGTGGACATGATGAGCCGAATCCTTCTAAACCATATTCTGGGCAAAGATTCTTTTAATCATTAAAGTCATGTTTGTGTAATTTAATTAACTCAGTGTGAGGGGCTCTGGCATGCTAAAAAACATGACGCACATGAGACTGTGCATTTTGTTGTGTACGTAATGCATATTTTCTAGATGCGTTAAAAAACTGCCCACACTGACGCTTGCAAGCACAAGACTTGTGGGACTTGTGAAGGTGATATGTAGCTTGACTGAAGTGTAACTAGTATTTAATGCTCAGTTTTCTCCAACAACAGAGCATGGTCTCTGAACTGCACAGTGCTGGGGCCAACTACTCCTGTTTTAGTGTTCAACACTGGCCCTGAGAGCAAGAAATGCATCTCAGACAAATATCTTTAATTAGAAACGGGAAACATTTATGGAGCATTGATAAAAAGGAAATGCAGCTGCCTAATATAAAGTGGAACTAATTACATCAGAACCTAGTGATACTCTGGTCACAGCTGCAGGAGTAAAATAAGTCATGTTCTGGATGTTAAGTAAAGATAATCTTAACTGGAATTTTCTAGTAAAGTGAAAGGAAGACAGGCAGTTTATAGTAAGTAATTTCACACATTTTTAAGTTCCCAGCTTTGACGTGCAGGAATGTGACTGAACTAGTCCTTCAACTCACTTCTGTGCCTTTGGATTATATCAATTGTGACTGCGTGGAGAGATTTGCCAGCCAGTTTGCCAATCTACAGAAGAAGATTTTTACCAACTTCTTGCATTAGTCAGATGTGCTCAGGCCAAGCCTACACATTTGTGGGACAAAAAACAGTTGTAAGTAAGGACTGGCTCAACTATATAAACGCAAAAAAGAAATAGAAAAGGAAATTTGAACCCAAATAATTTTCTTACTAACTTACAATGAACTGCTTCTTTAATTCCTAACTTGTTTTTAATTATTATTATTACAGCTGCTACTTGTGTCATGCCCAATTTCTTAATCTGTAAATCTATTTTGTGGTGTAAACAATGGCTACATAAAACTGACTGAACAAAAGTAAAGAGTTAGTGGATCTTACTTGGGTCTGATTTGGAGAAGGCGTCCATGTCCAGCAGGTTTCTGTGGAGACATAAAGAAAAAAAAAAAAGTTAAAAACAGTTTCCTTGGTGAGAAAACATTTGTCATTGAAATGTAGGCAGTGAATGCATGCTTAACACATCTATTTGTGTATTCTGTTAGCCATAAGTTGGCGTGTTATCTCTCGCTCTGCATACAGTAATCCTGCGAAAGTCTTGAAGTCTAGAGTGTGTAGAGACAGAAAAGACATTTTTATAGTTCCTCATTTCATGCTTCAAAAACACTAGGTCTGACCTAGTACTCTCTCTGATGAGTGATGGATTGTCCAGTCTTCTTTTTCAGCAAACCATTGAGTTTTAGAGAAGCTGGGCATTAGTACAAACCCCATAAATCTATGCACCCCCACAACCCCAGAAGATGAGGAAGAGGTGCTGAGTAGAGTTAAATGACCTGATATAAAAGTGACATGAGAGCTTATCATTAATTCTGACTTTTTGGTAATGTGATGAATCACAGCGATGATGATAGTGCTTAATGGTGTAAAGAAGAGAGGAGAGGACTAGCGGGATCAATAACTTGTTATTAAATTCTCCCGATGGCTCTTTTTTTAATCTTATTTATCTGTTTTTTATATGCCCTAGTTGAAGAAAATAGGAGTATTGCTTCCCATTATCAGTCCAATCCTTGGGATTGTAAGCTACTTTAAAAGGCTCACAGACAAAGCCTGTCACATCTGAGGTCAGTTTGGTGTGTGGGTTTCCGTCCATAATCCACGGCCACACAAACTGAAGAATGTATCCGTTTGCCTCCTTTGTTCCTCAAGGTGCGACTATGTTTTCCTCCCAAGTATACACTGACCATTTCCACCAGGACACATTAATCCATCCTAGCTTTTTATGTGACAAAAATCTTTCAGTTCATCCTTCCTTTTACACTATTATAATCAGCCTGATTAATGACTGAGAGCACACCCTCAGCAACACAGAACAAACAAACTACTCATCAATACTGACAGCTGGGGAAAAAACAAACCCTAGCATTTTGGTCCAGACCAGCCCATTTACAATGCACACAACAAATATTTGCACTTCCTTGAATTTGAATATAAACCACACAACTCTTTAAAACCACTAAAACCATGCAGTGAGTAAGCAGAGAGAATGGTACTTCCAAAAAGTGTAATTTGTTAATAACATAAAAATCTATACTCCAGCACAGTGATGAATACTACTGTGTGTTTAAGGTAAAAGGACAATAGCAGGAATAGACATGGGAAATGGCGGATCAAATGAAAACTGTTCCTGAACAAAGTATAGAAACAGTCTGTGCCTGCTCTTCCCTATTGGAGATGTTATCTACACCAGTTCAACAAAAGACTTACTGGTAATCAAGATTTTCCTTGTTTAACATAAAGTCTAAATGCTGTCAGGTCCGGAATTATTGGATAATCTGAAAAAGAGACTAACAGCCGTTTTAACCAATGAACACAACCAGTTAACAACTAGTTCTATTGGTGGAAACACTGATGTCATCAACTTATTTAATAAATGTAACGAGACAAACTAACAGGGTATTAAAACGTGTTTAACAGACGTATTATCATCACTTCATCAAATCTTTGTAAACAGCTAGTGTGTTCACCATTACCTGACTTGTATGGCTCAGACTTGCTGGGTTTACTGGGTCTCTTCACTCTCAGAACAGAACCTCAGTGATGTGAAATCAGTGCAGCTTACTGCAGCTTCTACCATCAAAACAACAAAAGGGGGTGGTGTTCAAACATTTAAGGGTGGATCAATCCAGCGTTATTTGGGCCGATGATCTGCAGAGGTTTATGGAATAGTCAGAAAATGGGCCTTGTATCCGTGGGGGATGTGGGTGTTTTAAAAACCCACGCTTTACATTGGAAGAAGGTCTAACATCCACACCTGTTCTTACTCTCCTGTTGCTTCTTGAATGATGACGTGACCGTTAGTGATCAGCGTTTCTGTGATAAATAGGTCACATGTGCCATTCCAATGTAAACGAACACCACCACCTTAATAAACCTGAACCAAACAATAAAACAGAAATAAGGGCTTCTACAGAATTAATTAATTTAAGTAATTGACCAGCCTCAATTAATTGGATTAAGGCTGGTCAACACAAAGAGAAACACACTCATCCTCTGTGATTAATTGGAGTACTCCACCAAAGTATGAGACACACTCTGGTTAATTTTAGGTAGACAGTGAAATTACACAGCAATGGAGACTGGTCATGACAAATCCTGAGACATTAACATTTTAACATGTAAGAAAAGCAATTCTGTACATTTGCCATTTCTTAAACCCTCTACATGATGAAACATAAATGTGTTCAGTCAGAGGCTTTTTCAGGTCCATTTAAATAAAGAATGGTACAGGGTGTCAGAAATAGCCATGCAAAACAAGAACTTCAATGAGGAGAAATGACCAAAAATTACTTTTAATTAAAGGAAAATTAAAAAAACAAATCTATAAAAATATTCCTCCAGTGATAAGACTGACCAGCATTTAAAGAATATATTTGCATGGAAAATTAGAAAGATTCATTATGAACTCAAATCTGTTTTATAATCATGCTTTGTAAAGTAGAATGCCTTATTGCATCAATGTGCATATTAGAAAAGCAGCCTCCATAGCCACATTTGGTGCAATTAATAAACTTCATCTTAAAAAAACAGAATTTTTTTTTTATTATTATTTTCTGCATTTATCTAACTGCTCCATGTTACCTTTTACTTTATAAAAAATATTTCACAAGATATCACCAAGAACATTGCATGTTTTTGTCAAAAACATCAAACCAAGACTGTGCTGGTCCTAGCATCCAATACTAACTAACACAGCTATATCCTCTGTGTCATAGACATAAAGGAGCCACTAATTTGAACCGGGTTCCCTGTTCCATATATGGAAACCTTTAATTACATCAGTGCATGGCTGTCTGTTTAGATTTTGATTCTACAGCACCTTTACCATCACTGGCAGTGGAGATTAAAGTGGTGGGTGAAGTCTATATGAGGCACAGGTGCAGCAGATCATCTAATCACACTGGGTGATGGGGAATCTCGTGGTTGAAGCTTGAACACCCAGGGCAGTACGGTTTGTTGGCAATAAAAAAGTAATTCTGCTGTAAATGGAACACTTGATTAAACCTTCAACAGAGGACACGGTCATCTGGACAGCTACTCGCTAAAGCGTGTCAAAGCAAGAACTTCTTGCACCCAGCTGTGCGGCTAATCGCTTGTAAGGACAGCTCAATGGTGTGGTCCAGGGTGCGCTTGGAAATAAGAAAATACCTGCTAATTTTTCAGTCAACATAAAGTATACCCACTTCAAGAGTATCACTAGGGCTGTGCAATTAATCAAATTTTAATCACAATTATAATCTGGGTTTTCAACTATCATAAAAATTAAATGGTCCGATTATTTTGCTCCTTCGCAGTTTACTCTTGTGCTGTTTTCAGTTGCAAATCGAGCACCACTGGCATTACAGCGCTGAACTCTGTTGCAGACTCCTCCCACAGTCCCAGCCACTTTGGTTTAATTCAACTCAAGATGCAAACACCTCTCAAGTTATGGGCTGGACACACCGGAGGCAAAGTCGCTCCTTCTACATTAATTTTCTATGGAACTTGCGCGATGAGGCGGAAATCGCTGCCCTCCTCCAGCCAAGCTATGGCCGACATTCGTGCATGTGAAATGTTGCGCTCGTTTATGTATAGACGTGCACACGGGGGCTTACGACGCGACACAGGGAAATACAAAAATGTTCAATTATTCTAAGTCGTGACTAAATAATCCACCAGCTCCCACAGACACAGAGAGATAACGAAACGTTATAAACAAACATAACTTGTTTTCTCGCCAAAGACCAGCACTCAGTTAACACAGTAAACAACCCGGATTTAAGAAACTCCTCAACACTTTGGACAAACGGCATCACTTCCATCTCGTCCATATTTTCATTGCGTGTCTCTCCCTGCTTTGTATGATGAGTGTCGTGAGGGTGAAGGACGTGGCTACAGTCCAATGTTTCGCCACCGCTACGGACCAGTGGTCAAGCCGCACCATAGAGCCGTTTATGACGCAACGTGAAAACTAAATGTGTCCAGTATTACCGCAGACAACGCTACAAATGACCCCCCCCCCTTCCAATGGCTCTTTTTCTCTCTTTTTTTGTTAAGGCTCTTTTTCTTTCTCTAATCGTGTTAGATAATCGAGATCTCAATTTCAATCAAAATAATTGGGATTATCATTTTTCCCATAATTGAGCAGCCCTAAGTATCACATTCAGTAGTGGGTTTCAAGAACATTTTTTTTCCCTCCAGAAAATGCAGACACGTCCCACCAGTCTTTGCTTTCAATGGATGTGCTTGTAAAAATGTACTACTAGTTCATTTCTAGGTCAATTAAATATAGCAGAGTAGTTGTAAGTCACCTTGCATCACACTGGGTGTTCATCTCTATTGGGTTTTTTGTTGTTGTTGTTAAATAGGCCATTAAAAAAAATAGATAATTGGTGCAGAAATTAAAAGTATATCCACCACAGGTATTTCTAAAACCCCTGCTACAATAGGGCCTATAGCAAAGACAAACCTGATGGTTAATAATACATCAGTTGCACATGTCCTGTTGTTACATACATTTAAAAATGCTCTAAAAACTGATTTTTTCTCTCTCTGTTGGCAGTGAGAGTATGTAAAAATGTGCCCTCACTCTTGATAACTTTCTTTATAATAGTCTTTTCGTAGAAAATGCCATAACTTCACTCAGTTTGGAAATAAAGCATCTTTAATGGCTCCTGCTGCCCAATGATGGTTTATCGCAGCTTGCAATGCACCTGTAACAAATACCAGCAACAAGCTAGGTGGATCTTCCTTGCTGGCAACATCTAAAATGCACACAAACAAACCAGGAGCTCCCCACATACCAACAACAAAATCACAAGCTTGAATTTTTCCACTACTTGCACATATGCACGGAAGGACAACAGCGCATGTGTTCTGTCTAAAGAGGCCACAGAGGACTGTTTTCGTACCTCTGTAACTTCTTTTTTCAGGTTCAAAATAAGATAAATCGGAAATATTGTAATTAATAGACTGAAACAATCCTGTTATTTTGGCAAATCAGTCTCTTTTGTTGTTGCTCTGTTCCAACATTTACTAAGAGGTCCAGCTGTTTGAGGAAATAATAGCAAATTAGCTTGAGGAAATTTTCTATGTCAAATAAATAAAATTAAATATAAAGATTATACAGTAAAGCTACAGTAAAGCATGAGATGTCTTCTAATGTACCAATGTGTTATAATTTGCTTTGATGTAGTGATAAGGCTACATTAGCCAAGCTGCCAGTGCTCTCTTAGCAAACACTCCATTAGTATCAAATGCATTATGACATCTTCACATGTAGGAGGAAAGTGAAATTACACATTTGCACAATGTTTGCATTATCTTCACACTAGAGAAGCTGCAGCAACAATGTGCAATTATTTATCTGGAGGCTGGGAGTAACTTCCTGCAGAGTCGGGAGTACAGCCAGAAACACAAGTTAAAAAATCCCCTTTCTCCGTTTGAGCGAGAATGTGATGTTTTACAGTGTATGACTGGTACTGCTCAAAGCGCATCACACATGGTGGCTCTCCAAATGGGCTCCTGGGCTACCCCGCGCATGTGTGGTGTGAGCGAGTGTGCATTTCTGTATGTGCCAGTGCAACATGTTTTCAGGATTTCCACTTCAGAGGATAATGTGAATGAGTCATGGGTCTGTCTTTTTCTCCGACTTTCTCTCTTTTCATCCAGAGGCAGGCAGCAGAAAGCTTAAAGCCACCATCCGAGTCTCACAGAGGTCTGGAGTAATAACAGAACCAGACTAAAATAGCGTTAGTATTTTTAGCAGCCTCTTAAGAAAATCATTATCATAGTAGCATTGTGTAATTAGACATTTTATTTTTTTGTTATCAAGACTAATCTTTTTTTTTTTTTTTCACAAAAGACTCAAAATATTATTAAATTAGTTTCTGCATGTTTTTTCCACTCAGACTGTGGACAAGTCCAATCCAAGTTTGGGCAAATATACTTATTTCTGCATTTGGTTGCATTTTTAAATGGAGTTGCATTTTTTTCTAAACACTGCAAAAGTTTTCGTAAGTTATCTGTTTAGTCTTTGTGTGTTTGATTCCAAAAGTTGTGGCCCACCAAGATGCCAAAGCATCAAGTTTTATCAACTTGAGTCACACTTTCTATATCACTGTTTCACATTTTCAGGTGCAGCTTAGTTTCACATTCCTTACATACACATGCAGAAGTCTCAGTCGGTATCAGTGATACACAAACTGACAGTGCTGATCTCCGACTGCTGTCATACCATGTTTTCTCCTCCCTAAAGGCAAAACCATACCATTCCAATCCCCTATTATCCTGGCCATGCCTCTGAAGCTACACCAGGAACAGCTGTCAGTCACTGAAACAGAAACTGAAAGGTGATATGAAGCAGGTAGGAAAACATTCCCTACCTAATGCTCATTTGCTTCCTCAGCCTCCCTTTTAAGTCAGTAAAAATGGGTGCAAACAGATGGTGAAGCAGCATCTTCAGCTGATACTTTCTAATTATATAAAATGTCTGAAGGAGCTCCACCATGAGGTTGGGGTGTACAGGGGGTGCTCTTTGTCTCTTACACACACACACTGGAGACGCATCTCTGCTCCTTTGCTCACAGGGGTGAGCTGCATGTCAGAGCAAGTATGGGGATGGTTACTATGACAACTGCTGACAGCCAATTGGGGCCACTTGACTGACTTGACTGACAGTCAATGTATTTGTGTGTTTTTTTCCAGCCAGCTTGACAAGCAGGGGATGCAATCAGTACTGAGGTATTTGTTTCCTCACTTTTCCACCTGTTTCCATGTATTTTTTCTCTCATCCCTCCTTTCTGGCATCAGCTTCCCTTCTTCAATTTCACCTTCCTTCTCACTTCATCAATTTTCCACTTTTTCTTCATCTCTTGTCAGTTCCTCTACACTTTATCCCTCCTCTTCCTTCCTTCCTTCCTTTCTACTTTTCCAATTAATTAATACATTCACAGTACTTGATGTGCAGGCTTGAGAGGCCATGTCCCTGACAGTGGCGTTACCTTGACGACATATCAGCCCCATAACCCTCGAGACCCTCACAAGCTTCTCCTATGCAACAGAAATAAATTGGGTTTTTAGCCCACTGGATGAGAGAAGGGAGGAGAGCCAGCGTAAAAGCAAAAAAAAAAAAGCAGTACAGTTATAAAGGGAAGGTGTGACATGAAATAGCTGCACTGTGAGGACGGGAGCCAATCCATCTACTTAGCCATTCCAAACCTTGTGCGACCTGTAAGAGGACGCTTTTCTGTTTCCCAGTGTTTCTGAAGTCATTTGGCCTCTTTTTTAAGAATAAGGACAAAAGAAAAGTTGAGTTTGAAAGACAAAGAAATGAAAATGAAGGTGAATTCTTGAATCCTTCCAAATTTACGAGATGTACTGAAAGCTGCAGCAAGTGTCAAAGCGGTGCATCGTGTGTTTACATTTAGACAAATGAGTGCAATCTATCTTTAGCTGTATGTAGATAAGCTGAATGAGTGTTTTTCATGATCTCAGAACAGGCATTTTCTTTTCTATGCAGTGGGTTGCTTCTCTGCTCTGCTCCACTATTTTTCATCATCATATTACTACAGTAGCCCAGAGGGTACAAACCAAACAGTGCCTTTAAAGCAGGTGATACTTTTTTGTAAATGTTTGTAAATAGAGTTTGAGGTGTGGGCAGGATGGTACATTTCTTAGTTTTTACATGGGAAAAAGTTTAAAATCTTTTACAGTCTCAGTATTGCATAGGGTCTAACACACCCACTTCTTTCTGAATCAGTGAATAGGGATGAACTATACAAAACTAACGCTGCTATACTTATTTAGTTTGAGCAATAAAAAGCAATCAAGGACCAGGACACATTTACTGGGCCAAAACCACCCCAGTAGGTGTTGGCCAAACCCAGTAACTATTCCACTGTCACTTCCTGGGCTTAAGTAGAGTTTTATCGAGGCTCCCTCAGGGCTAACATTCAGCATTGGGGGCTTTTGGTCTAGCAAAGACTACCAGGCTAGATAAAGGGAATATGACTGTGTTAACTGTACAGCTTTGTGTATGTCTATTTTTAGTTACAGGGTTCAGAGATTCTGACACATCTTTTATGATAGCAGCACAAAGTGGCAGACTTAATTAGGGAACAAGAACATATCCACCCACCTAAAACCATCTGCATTTAAGTAGCTCCAACTATCTTCTTCTGGAGCATGCTGCACTTCCAAAGGTGAATAGGGATTTTAAAGGTCTAGAATCTCCTACTCTCTAATAAGGTTTCCATCCAGAGTTTACAATTACAAACACTTTACACGTGATCATAACAAGCGCAAAACACACAACTAGCTTCTACACTTAACATCTCATCGTAGCTAGCCAGTTTTATCATGTCATCAGTTTCTTACAATGAATGCCTGAGCTTGCCTTTCTAAGACTGTAGGTTTTTCACCACAGATTCACAGGAGAAATCTTTAATCGCAGCATTCATGGTTGACTTTGCTTGTGTTAAAGCTTTGTTTATGATATATCTTGTAGCAGACACACACACAAACAACACACCAGTAGCATTGTTAATAAGGATAAAACATAAAAATTTTAGCATAGGGAGACTTTAAATACAAAAAATAAACTGAACAGAATGACTGCATTAACAACCAAAGCAATAAAATAGGCTTTTTTTCATAATAAGAGGAAAATGGCATTACCAGCACTTCTTCTGTGTCTGCATTTTAATCTGAACACTTAACTGTTTTTAAATCAAAACCGCAATTTTAGACTTGATTGGCAAATCACAAAGAGCACGGTGCCTGATCCAGGTTTCGAACCTGCAGTATCCACAGTTTTATAAATCGGCAGCAGTCGACTTTTTGAAGGTAAAAATATGTGTCCGTCATTCTGCTCTGAGCCTCAAGTGTGTTTAAATCAGATTTGTGTTGCGTTTCATTTCCCACACTTTCGTATTACTATCCACTCTCTCATAGCTGCTGAGGGGGGGGGGGGGGGGGGGG